>CM077558.1:24163065-24763065 GCA_039657345.1 Stephania japonica | reverse complement strand
CAAACGAACAACCTACTCAAAATAGAGCTTAGCAATGTTTTGAGCATCACCAACCTTCCTGCAAGGAATTAAATGGACCATCTTCGAGAAATGGTCAACAACGACAAAAATATAATCTGAGACCAAGGACAAAGTCCATCGACACGTCCTCCCAAATATCCTGTGATACCGGCAAAGGTGTGTAAAAACTAGTATTCTGTGAATATCCTTCAGTTGTCTGACACACATAACGACGCTGCACAATCTTAGTCACATCCCTACGAAAATGCGGGCAATAGAAACGTTCCACAGCAACAACAATAGTCTTATCTGTACCTTGATGACCAGCTAAGCCCCCACCATGTAAATCCTGGATCACCTTCTCTTTCAAACAATTGAACCCCACTATCTTATTACTTAAAGTCACCAGCAAAGCAACTCTCCTACTAAACGCATCGGCAACTTTGTTCTGAACTCCCGCCTTATGCTTCAGTTTGAATGGGAATTTTTGCAAAAACTGAGTCCATCGAGCATTCATGTCCTTACTAATACGAGTTTGGCTATTCGGTGTTTCAAAGCATCACAATTAGAATACAAAACAAACTCCCGAACCACCAAATAATGCTCCCAAGTTTGCAAGGCACGCACAACTGAATAAAACTCTTTATCAGAAGTACTCCAACTACGCCTAGCATCACTAATTCTAGAAATCTGGCAAAGCTAAAACTGGGGCAGTACACAATTTCTCCTTCAATAAAGCAAAGGCAGACTCAGTCTCATCACTCAAATGAAACTTTCCTTTCTTCAGACACTTAGTCAAAGGAGCTGTAATAATACTGAAATGTCGAATGAAACGCCAGTAGAAACTAGCCAACCCTAAGAAATTTCTAATTTCAGACACTATTTTCAGAGCTGGCCACTCTCTAATTGCCCGAACTTTCTCATCATCCACCTGAATGTCATCTGCACTCATAATAAACCCCAAGAACGACAACTTCCTAGCCATAAAGATACATTTCGTTAGGTTCAAATATAGCTTGTTTTCGTGCAACACAGTCAACACACTCCTCAGATGATCTAAATGCTCCTCTTCTGAATGATTATAGATCAGGATATCATTAAAGTACACTACCACAAATTTTTCATGAAATGGCTTGATAACTTGGTTCATAAGTCACATAAAAGTGCTAGGGAAGTTTGACAACCTGAATGGCATAACCAACTACTCATAAAGACTGTCCTTCATCTTATAAGTTGTATTCATTCATCTCATATCCTAATGCGAATCTGTTGGTATCCACTTCGTAAATCAAACTTGGCGAATATTCGAGCTCCACTCAGTCGATCCAGCATATATTCTAGGCGTGGAATGGGAAATTTGTTCCCAATTGTAATCCGGATAATCGCCCTACTATCAACACACATTCTATATCTTCCATCATTCTTCAGCTTTAACAGGGTAGGAACAACACATTGACTCATGCTCTCCCTGATATGCCCTTTCTACAACAACTCCTGCACCGTGTCATGCAAGACCTTATTCTCCTTTTGACTCATTCTGTAATGTGGGATGTTCGACAAACTAGCTCTAGGAAAGAGGTCTATATGGTGTCGAATATCGCACATAGGAGGTAATCCAGCAGGCAACTCTTCAGGTACAATTTCAGCAAATTCTTTTAGTAATGGTTTGACCTACCCTGGTATCTCAAAAACTGACTCCTTCTCATTCCCTACAAGGATCTGTCTCAGCACCAACACATGCACTATCTATGACTCCTTAACTGCTTCGTCCATCTCACGGTTAGTTTGTGTCGTTATAAGGAAAGACTATTCCTCTACTTTAGAAGTCTTGGAACGGTTACTCTTTTTTAAAGGAAGCAAGTTAAACGTCACTCCTTCCTTCTCCAACTTATACACATTGTCTCTCCCAGTGTGTTGTGCATTAATATCAAACTGCAAAGGTCATCCAAATAGCAAATGACAGGCATCCATATCTACCACATCACAATACACCTCATCCTTGTAAATATTAATGGAAAAAGGTACCCGTCAGCGCTCTGTCACCTGCACCTTCTCAGTTGCCTTTATCTAGCCTATAGAGCATGGACTGGGATGTTTCTCCATCTTCAGTTTTAGTGCTTCGGTTGTACCTCTACCAATGATGTTATCACAGCTTCTACTATATATGATTAGTTTAAACACCTGATCATTAATATTGCATCTTGTTCGAAACAGTTTGTGTCGCTGACTGCCATCTTCTAATTTAGGAGTTAATATCAGCTTCCTTACCACACAATTTTGTTCACCTCCCTCATCATAATCATTACAATCATCATCCTCTCATCAGGACCACAATAAACTTCCTCTTCTTCATCTCGTTCAATCACATTAACCTACTTTCTACTAGGACATTCATTCGATCTGTGACCAGACTGCCCGCAACGATAGCACTTGCCCATAATAAGCCTGGCATAAAGATTTGTGATTGCCTTTTGTCCCTCTTTCTGTTCAGCAGGTTTCTTTCCAAGTCCCTTATCTTCCTTCTGTTCAGTACCTTGATTCCAGCTTGGGTGGACTTACTCCGCTCTGCAAAACTCCTTGAAGTTTTCCACCCACTATTATTCCTCTGGTAATTATCACTACCATAGGTTCGCCTATTGCCCTCAAATCGACCTCCACCTCTGTCCTGCATCATTAATTCAGCCTTAATGACTAAATTTTTTTGCCTCAGTGACAATCTTTATAACGTGCACTCCAATTTTGTCTCAAACTTACAGTTTCAATCCATCCAAGTATCGTATGACCTGATGAACCTCGTTCTCCTTCAAATCATTCCTCTTAGCCAATCGCATAAAATCTCTTGTATATTCATGAACAGATCTCTGACCCTACCGACAAATGCCGGTATTCTTTGAAATAAGATCTCGCTCATAACTGGAGGCGAGAAAATCTTACTTTGGAGCAAACTCGCTTCATTCTATACCACATCCGAAAGCCGTTTACCTTTCCTGTAACGCCTACTATACAGCCTCTCCCATTAGGCAGATGCTCCACTTTTCAATCAACATGCCACCAATTTCATCATTTTCTCTTGAGGAATATCCATATACTAAAAAAAATAGTCTACTTCGGTGATCCAATCAATAAAGTCCTCAATGTTTAGATTACCAGAGAAACTATGAATATCCATTTTCAATCTAAAGTCGCCTCCACCATAATGATCACGATTATGATGATCATTACTGTTATTATATCTGCCACCTTGATCTCTCCTAACAGGTCTACCCTGATCCTCGGCCAAAACCATATCATCCTCCTCGTCACTAGAGTCACTACCAGTAACTCGACGTCTGTCATTCGCAGCCACTGGTGTTATAGGAGCATCGCCTCGAGCACACTGATCTCTTGGAAGTTGTTCACAATCACCCTCGTATCTATTGGTATTCACCTTAAGGTCGTTAAATGTATTAATCACCGCATCAAGGCGCTCGTCTATACGCTAGATTGTTGATCAAGATTTGCCTCCAAGGTTTTGATTGCTGCCCCTTGAGCCTCCACTTTGGTTCGCAAGGCTTCAACATCCTGAACGACATTCGAGATGCCACTACCTCCACTGGACATCATTAGTACAAACGAAACCTGGCTCTGATACCACATTACGCAGTGTAAACTCTCAAATAAAGAAGAATTCTCAAAGTTTTTGAAAAAACCCCAAAAATTTGAATAAATTGATAATAATTGATAATGATTACAACCTTAATCATAGCATTATATAGCCTATCAGAAACTCTAATTCTTTTACGACTCTAAACGTAATCTTTCTATGACTCTTAAACAACTAATCCTTCTATGACTCTTAACGAAAATACCCTAAATAAAAGAAAACCCCCAATGAAGCCCAAAACAAAAGAATTTGGATTTGCGAAACCCAATCCCAGAGAGCAAAGCTCCAAATATATTTGTAGAGCACGAAACGTCATTTCCAAAATGGTATTATAATAACCAATTGGGTTCTTAGATCAAAAGTTACGGTATCTCAAAGCATTTGCAACTGCCACGACATCATATATCATATCTTTTTGTCGTGCGATATCCTTTGATTAAATATAAGGCATGGAATGCCACACTTAATATTCACTTGATCATGTTAATTCACTTGGACTTGGCCATTTAACAATCTAACACAGCGAGGGATCCAATGATATCTTTCTCTTTACGAGAGCAACAATTTTTTTCTTAATTATACACCTTCACATATTGCTCACATGATAACCGATCACAATCTTTATAATCATCCAGTTAAAGACAATGTTTGATTGTGTCAAATTACCATGTTCCTAATATTGAAGTCTATGGTAAGCTCATGTCGAAGGACTAAATGATATACTTATCAAGAGTAACACCTATGACTTAATCCATGTGGTGTTCTCATAGCGGGTCGATCCAGTACCTTATTTCTTAACAAGTACTCATGATTTCGATTCGTATCCCTATACGCATGATCATCACATGACTATCAATAAAGACTCACACTAGTCTTAATTCATTATAGTTCCTAGTATAATGATAGACTAGGGAAATTTATGATATTTGAACAAATACCCATGGATCTTATTATAAGATAAACATGCAATCACTTATAATAAAACAACAAATGAAAAACCTCTATTAACTAAAACTGTAAGATAACCAATGTTTATAGATTTACCTAGGGCACATATCCAAATATGAATCTCCTTGTTCCTCAACTTCTTGACCTTCTGGTCAAAAATCTGATCGGCTGCTCCTCATATGTGGAATCGTCTCGCACGTCGATCTCGCACAAGTTTATCATCGGTCATCGCCCTCTGCTTAACTTGTCTTGTCGAAGCATCAAAATGTGGAATACTGGATGAACACCGGCGAGCTTTGGCGATGAATCCAACTGGTAAGCAACCTTACCGACCCTTTTCAAAATCTTGAAGGGACTAATAAATCTAGGAGCAAGCTTTCCATTGCTTCTGAACCGCTTATGACCTTTCAGTGGAGAGACCTTCAAGTATACATATTCTCCCAAATCATACTGAAGCTTAACGTGATACTTGTCGTAATATATCTTTTGCCGCTCCTGGGCAACCCTATGTCTCAGAAAAATCTGTCGTACTTTCTAAGTATGATCAACAACAGTCTCAAGACCAACTGTCACAACATCCTCTGGTTCAGTTTAGCAAAAAGGTGATCTACAAGGCCTTCCATAGAGCCCCTCAAACGGTGCCATACCAATACTCGTCTGATAACTGTTGTTGTAAGCAAACTCGCACAAATGAAGTTACTCTTCCCATGACTCGCCGTACTCCAAAACACACATCCTGAGCATGTCTTTTAACAACTGGATCAACGTCTCGAACTGTTCGTCTGTCTGTGGATGGAACGTCGTACTAAACTCCAATCAGGTGCCGAACTTAGCTTGCATACTCTGCTATAACAATGAAGTAAACTGCACCCCTCGATCGGATACAATCAACAATGGAATTTAGCGCAATCTGACAATTTAGTGCTTGTAGAGGATGCTCAATATATCAACTCGGTTTATAGTAGATACTAGTATGAAATGAGCAGATTTCATCAATCTGTCCACAATTACCCAGATGTTATCATGACCACAAGGAGATCAGGGCAAGCCACTGATGAAATTCATAGCAATGTGCTCCCACTTCTACTGAGGAATGGGTTGAGGCTGCCGCAATCCTCCAAGCCGTCGATGCTCAGCCGTCGCGAGCTGGCATATCTCACATGCTCTAATGAACTCCGACACATCAGATTTCATCCCTAGCCACCAAAAGAGACATCACATATCATTGTACTACTTGGTCCGACCTAGATGCACAAAATAACGAGAACGGTGAGTCTCTTGAAGTATCCCGGTACGCAAGTCAACCGCTAATGGAATCTACAGTCACCCGCGATACCTCAAGCATGAGTCTGTCGACCAACTCTAATCTGATTTTATGCATTGTTCGCAATCCCACTGTAACACTAGTACGACTCATCGCCCTGCTATCCCTTGACAACAACCTGCAGTGAAACAGCCTACAACCTCATCTGACCATACATCTGTGTCTTGGTAGTCGTCGATACGTCTGCTAAACTCATCATCTCGGCTGCCTCAAGTAATGCATACTTATGGGTCATATGGCACACAACTACCTCATCATCAGATCCTTTGCTGCTCAAAGCATCAACAACAACATTGGCGTTCCCCAGATGATACTCAAGTGTGAAATTGTAGTCCTTTAGGAATTCAAGCCAACGCTTGTCTCAGATTCAGCTCATTCTGAGAGAATAGGTACTATAAGCTCTTGTGGTCTGTGAATAACTCGAACATACACCATACAGGTGGTGTCTCTAGATCTTCAATGCAAACATAATCGCAGCCAACTCTGAGTCGTGTGTCAGGTAGTTCCTCTCATGAACCTTCAACTATCGGGATGCATAAGCGATAACTCAACCTTCCTGCATCAGCACACAACCTAAACCAATCTTTGACGCATCAAAATACACGACTAAGTCCTTCCCTATCTCGGGCAACGCTAGGACTGGTATGGTAGTTAGCTTCTCCTTCAGAGTGTTGAACGCCTACTCACACTCCTCATTCTAATAAAACTTTACCTTCTTTTGAGTTAATTTCGTCATCATTCTAGCGATCATGGAGAAGTTTTGCATAAATCAGCGGTAATATCCTACCAACCCTAGAAAACTATGAATCTGTGTCATAGTAGTCGGTGTAGGCCACTCAATCATGGCTCTAATCTTCTCTGGATCAACGACAACACCATTAGCACTAACTTTGTGCCCTAAAAATCTAATCTCTAGTAGCCAAAACTCGCACTTGCTGAACTTAGCATTGAGTCGGTGGTCTCTCAGAGTCTGCAACACTGTTCGAAGATGTCCCTCGTGCTCCTCTCGGATCCTTGAATAGATAAGGATGTTGTTGATGAACACAATCACAAATCCAAGTACTCTCTTATCACTCTGTGCAAGAGATCCATGAACATGGCCAACACATTAGTCAAACCAAACGACATGATTGTGAACTGGAAGTGACCATATCTCGTGCTGAATGCCGTCTTCTCTCGATCCTCAACCCTAATCATAAACTGATGATAGCCTGACCTTAGATCTATCTTTGATAACCACTGCACTTCGGTTAAGTAATCAAACAAATCGTCAATGCGCGTAATGGGTACTTGTTCTTCATTGTGGATCGGTTCAGCTGGCACTAGTCTATACACAACCACAAATACTATCCTTCTTCACAAACAACATTGGCACTCCCCATGGTGACATACTAGGACTGATCAAGCCCAGCTCTAGTAGCTCATCTAGCTGACTCCTTAGCTCCTCCAGCTCTCACGGTGCCATCCTATACGGTGGTATCAAAATTGGTCTATGTGATGGCCCCAATTTCCTAATGTGATTAGGTTCACGCGGCCTAGACCCGTGCAAGCCCTCAATTCCGGTCTTGGGGAACCTAACGAGCCTAGTCAGCCTCCATTTATCCATTTAACAAGTTTACGAAGTAAGTTATTACAGTTTTCAATTTATGCAATGGAAAAGCTATTAGTATAAACAAACTGTATGGGAAATAACTCAATTCAAGGGAAATCAAACATATATTAATGTGGAACCCATCAATACAAATATTCATGTACAAATCAGATCGATATTACAGAACAAGTTACATGATATCCAAAAGTTTCACATCCTACCAGACAAAACATAATAAATCAAATATTCATACAACCAACAAACAATAATAAAACCAACCTAGTCTAATCCTGAAGCAGTGTCACTTTGAAAGGTCCTCGGAGGATGTAGCCTAAGTAAGGTCCCTTGCCCTTGGAATGCTCTAAAATATCTGCACCCACCATCACAAACTAAATGGTGAGTAACTTGAGAGATCGAAAGTAATGCCAAAAGAATATAATAGTAATTCATGAACATCAAGCAATACAGTTTAATTATCATGCTGTAATTGAAAGACGAGAATGTAAATAGATCAAGTGCATAATAAACAGACTGGAAAGCAACAATGATAAAATGTGTATTTTAAGAGTAAAAAAAGTCCCATAAGTGGTCTAAATCTGCAACAATCCAGCGCCCAGGTACACACAACACCAAGGGTGGTCGGTCACTCCAGTAAGAAATGGCTCGCATTTCCCCAATTGGTGTGGGCCATATAACACCTTTACAATTCAGTACCCAGGTTTACATAACACTATGGGTAGTGGTAAATCCGATAGGAAATACCCAAGTTTCCTTAACTAGTGCGGGCCACATGATACTATATCGACACGCTTACGCCAAGAACACACATAACAAACAAATAATAGAATTTTGCATACCAACAGGTATAACAACAAAGTACCAATGAATTATAATAAATCACATGAGATTTTCTTACCGGTTTACTAACATACACAAGTACGTAAACTAGTGTACTTACCTGACTAACGTAACATGGTACAGCTCCCACGACTCTAATGCTTTCCCACGGGTTCCCGACTACCTGGTAAAGGTTTGAACCCAAATAGATAGGGTTTATGGTCAATAAATACCCCAAGATTGATTCCAAAAGTTTCTTAAGTTTTCAGTAAATTTCTAGAACATATAGTTAGTCCACTACCTGAGATGCTGTTGGTGGCGCCGTCTAGAAGGATGTACCCATGGTGCCTACACATCATAACAACTTCACCCACTAATTAACACTACGCCAGGGATGCCGCTAGGCCTTGGGCTAACGGCGTCCTTGCAGTGCTGAAAAATTTTCAAGTTCCAGACATTCTGTACAACACGTTACAGGAGACGCCGTGTGAAGTTTCTTCTTCATGGCGTCTCGGCAGTAGAATATCGAACACACTATTCATGATACATCATGGTGACGCCGCCGAGTTCAAATCATTCACGGCGTCATCACGGGATGTTATAGGCCCTTCTCTGTTGTTCACGTACGTAAGGGACGCCGTCAACACAGTGGACTGTGCGTCTTCTCTCTCGATGTAATATCAAACAAGACTTCACACTATTTCATCATTTTGGAGACATCGCCGCACACAGTGAGTGTGCAGCGTTTCCATGGTGTCAACTCAGACCAAGTCTGGAAAATTTTTGCAGAACTCTAAACCCAACGCAAACCATCACACCACACTCGGCGATCATCAACAATGTATAATTAGACTCAAAATCAACCCAAAACAACTTCAGAATCATAGTTAAAACTTCGATAATTTCTAGGAATTCAAGATACCCCTAAATGATTGATAAAATGACAAAGATCAACTAAACAACATCAAAACGCAACATCGACTCAATGCCGAGTGTTAGTCACTCCGGGGGTTGTTGAGACTCCGATGGAACACCAGGCGCGTCTCCGGTAAGTTACCCTCAGTCATGGCAATTAAAACTTGAATGAATAACACAAAATATAAAAGAGGAATAACACTAAAATAGAAAGGAAAGATAAGAGAGCAAGGTTCTCAACTAGATTTCAGTAAGTGGCTGGGACCTCTGGTGAGGACTCTGGCTGCCCAGCACCACCTCCTGTGGTGGCTTACTCTTCAAGCAAGGAGAAGGGAAGAGGAGGAACGAAGAGGAGAGAGAAAAGGAATAGAGAAATAAGGCAAAACTGATGAGATGGGCCTTTATATAGGACACCTTTTTGATAAATCTACACATACTTATCTCTAGTTAGATCCTACATCCTCCCTTTTAAGCTGTCTAACACTCCTAACTCCACTTGTGGACACCCTTAAGTGACTCGGGTGTCACTTAGCTATTCAGCTCCTATGTTGATCTTACGCTCCTCAACCCGTATCGCACCACAACTCGACTGTTGTTTTCGTCGTCGTGTCCACATTCCAACTCAAATAATATGTTATATTTATTATTCATAAATCCCTTTATTTAGATTTTTCTATGTTTTAAAACTCCTCTGTTTTCCTAGGCGAAGCCTCACTCAACTAATGACCGTCCAAATGACTCGAGACATGTATTAGACTATCATATTAATACAAAACAATACAGAATCATAAATTACCTTTGTGTCGGCTCCCTAAGTCGGGTCACGGTCCTGACAAGTGTAACCTAAGTCGGGTTAAATTTTGAGGGTTGTTACAATCTCCCCCACTTATTAGAATTTTGTCTCCGAAATTAAACTAATAAGTAAACTAACTAAAGATTTACTGGAATCAAACAACTAGGGAAAGTGCTCGCGCATGTATGATTTTAAATCTCGTGTTAACTCCTCATCTCCATGAAATTGCAATTTCATGATAACCAAAGGAATCTCCTTGTTCCTCAGCGTCTTCACCTTCTGGTTAACAATCTGGATCAGCTGCTCCTTATACGTGGCATCGTCTCGCATGTGATCTTGCTCAAGTCTACCGTTGGTTACTGCCCTCCGCTTGACTTGTCTAGTTGAAGCATCGAAATGTGGAATACTGGATGAACACGGGCGAGCTCTAGTAGTGACTCCAACTTGTAAGCATCCTTACCAACCCTCTTCAAAATCTTGAAGGGACCGATAAATCTAGGAGCGAGCTTTCCCTTAATTCTGAACCGTTTGTGACCCTTCAATAGAGACACTTTCAGGTATACATAGTCTCCCACTAAAGCTCATCGTGATACTTGTCGTAGTATTTCTTTTGTCGCTCTTGAGCACCCTTAAGTTTCTAACAAATCTACCGTATTTTCCTGGTATGATCAACAACAGTCTTAGGACCAACTATCACAACATCATCAGGCTTAGCCTAGCAAGAAGGGGATCTACAAGGCTTGCCATACAGCGCCTCGAATGGTGCCATACCGATACTCGCCTGATAAATGCTGTTGTACGCAAACTCGAATAAATGAAGGTGCTCTTCACATGACCCGCTGTACTCTAAAACACACATCCTGAGCATGTCTTCCAACACCTTGATCAACCTATCAAACTGTCTGTCTGTCTATGGATGGAATGTTATACTCAACTCCAATCTGGTGTGTAACTGAGCCTGCATACTCTGCCATAGCAATGAAGTGAACTGCGCCCCTCGATCTAACACAATCGATAATGGAACTCCATGTAATCTAACAATCTCGCGCTCGTAAAGGATGCTCAGTCCATCAACTCGGTGTGTAGTGGATACTGATATGAAATGAGCAAATTTCGTCAATATATCCAAAATTACCTATATGTTATCGTAACCACGAGAAGATCGAGACAAGCCACTAACGAAATCCATAGCTATGTGCTCCCAATTCCATCGAGGAATGGGTAGAGGCTAAAATAATCCTCAAGGCTGTCGATGCTCAGCCTTCACACGTTGGCATATCTCACACGTTGTAATGAACTCCAACTTATCGGACTTCATACCTAGCCACTAAAAAGCGCGTCGCATATCAGCGTACATTTTGGTCCGACCTGGATGTACGGAAAAAAGAGAATGGTGAGCCTCTTGAAGTATCTCAGTGTGCAAGTCAGCCGCCAATAGGATTCACGTTTGCCCACGATGCCTTAAGAAGAATTCTGTCGACCGAATCCAATCTGGATAATCAAAACTGCCCGCCATCTCAATGTACCGCTGGTATGACGTATCACCCTGCTATCCCTCGCGCAAAATGTCAAGTGAGACGATTTGCAAACTCATATGACCATAAATCTATGCCCTGGTAGTTGTCGGCACATCCGCTAAATACATCAACTCGGTTGCCTTAAGTAGACCATGCTCGTGGGTTTTGCATCAGATCCCTTACAGCTCAAAGCATCAGTAACAACGTTAGCCTTTCTAGGACGATTCTCTAGTAAGAAGACATAGTCCTTTAAGAACTCAAGCCAACGCCTCTATTTTAGGTTTAGCTCTCTCTGGATGAACAGATACTTCAAGCCCTTGTGATCAGTGTACAACTCAAAATGGACACCATACAGATGGTGCCTCTAAATCTTCAACGCGAGCACGATCGTAGCTAGCTCCAGGTCGTGGGTCAGATAGCTCTCTTCGTAAACTTTCAGCTGTCTGGATGCATACGTTATCACACGACCCTCCTGCATTAGCACACAACCACAACTAACCTTCGAAGCATCAGTATATACAATTAGGTCCTTCCTTATCTCAGGCAATGCTAAGACAAATGCGGTAGTCAGTTTCTCCTTCAGTGTGGTAAATGCCTGCTCACATTCATCACCCCGTACGAACTTCACATTCTTCTTGGTCAACTTAGTCATCGATGCAATGATCTTGGAGAAGTCCTGCACGAATTGGTAGTAATATCCTGCTAACCCCAGAAAATTGCGAATTTGCGCCACGGTAGTCAGAGTAGGCCATTCAATTATAGCTCTAATCTTCTCTGGATCAATGGCAACACCGCTTGCTCCAACCATGTGCCCTAAAGATCTGACCTCTGCAAGCCAAAACTCACATTTGTTAAACTTAGCATAAAGTCGGTGGTCCCTCAGAGTCTGCAATACCGCTCGTAGATGCCCCTCGTGCTCCTCACGAGTTTTGGAATAGATAAGGATGTCGTTGATGAACATAATCATGAATCTATCTAAGTACTCTCTCATCACTCTGTGCATGAGATCCATGAACATGGTGGGCACATTAGTCAAACCGAATGACATGACTGTGAACTGGAAATGATTG
Source organism: Stephania japonica (assembly GCA_039657345.1). Lineage (NCBI taxonomy): Eukaryota > Viridiplantae > Streptophyta > Magnoliopsida > Ranunculales > Menispermaceae > Stephania > Stephania japonica. The sequence continues at coordinate 24,750,427 of CM077558.1, read as the reverse complement.
TATCTCGTATTGAAAGCCATCTTCTCTTGATCTTCAGCCCTGATCATGAGTTGATGATAGCCTGACCTTAGATCTATCTTTGAGAACCAATGCGCTCCGGTCAGCTAATCAAACAAATCATCAATGCGCGACAAATGAGTACTTATTCTTCATTGTGACCCAGTTCAGCTGGCGATAGTCTATACATAGCATCAAACTACCGTCCTTCTTCTTCACAAATAGTACTGGCGCTCCCCATGGTGACATACAAGGCTTGATGAAGCCCAACTCTAACAGCTCATCTAGCTGATTCCTCAGTTCCTCCAGCTTTTGCGATGTCATCTTATACGGTGGTATCGAAATCGATCTAATCTTAGGGACTAAGTCAACGATGAATTCGATCGCCCTCAGCTGAGGTAATCTTGGCAAATCTTCTGCAAATACGTCTGTGAACTTTCACACCACTGGTACATCTGCAATGCTGATCTTTTGTCTCACACCAGCGCTTATGACGCTCACAACTGTCTTGATCTCGCCACTCGTGGCTTCTCTGCCTCTGGTGATAAGAAGTAACAATGTTGTACTCTACATTATGATCATTGTACCTTATGCTAAAGGAATTGTGATCATCTTCTCATAGCAACTGATCTAAGAATGATACGCTCCTAACTAATCCATGTCTAACAGTGCATCGAACTCAAGAAACACTAGCACTATCATGTCGACATGCAACTCGTAGCCCCTATCTTTATTAGATACTCAATGCATAGAAGATTCATGTATATCTTGTTCCCAGCAGCCGTGCTAAGGATTAAGGGAGCCTAATGGGTTTTAAACCTAACTTTTCTACCATGCGACTAACAATAAATGACAAAGTAGAACCTGAATTGAACATGGTATGCATGAAAGTACCTTAAATAGAAACCATACCCTCAACAAGGTTTTAGGACGCCCCTAGTCCGGCTAGACCACAACCTACACTCGCTCTCTTTGGTGTTGATGGTGCTGCGGCTATGCTCTGAGTGGATGTGGATAGTTCCTCTGGATATGGCTCACCTGTCCGCACCTGAAATAAGTGCGGGTATCCTGTGTATCCTTTGTCCGGCTCTAGCCTCCTCCCTATGTAGTCGAGTGCGCCGAGCTCGTCCCGCCTTTGCCTTTGTCTGTCGGTGGATCGTCCCTATGATTGCCGCAAAGACGAGTCCGGTAGGTTTGTGGAGGATGACTCGCAAAGCTCGACACTACTGGTGTAATCTGTGTCGGTCTAGCTGTCTGTGGTTCATCCTAACCCACGCTCTAAAATCTCGGTAATGGGACCTGCTCTTCCTCCGTTTCTTGTCCTGATGTAGATCCTCTGATTGGATCAGTGGTCTAGTCAGTCTAGCCTCCTCTAGGTGAGTGAGCAAGTAGCTCTCCCTCGCTAAGCTGCACTTGTAAGCTACCTGTAGAGTCCTTGGTTGTGTTATGACCACCGTACCCCCAACAATAGGTAATAGTCCCTCGACGAAATAGTATGTCCAATCGAGCTCTGAGTCTGCTGATCCTCTAGCACAGGGTAATAATGAGATGAATTTGACCATGTATGCCATCATTGACTAGTCAGCACCTTGTCTCAACGATGTAAACTCGTTCCTCTTCACCTTCAGAATTGTCAATGGAAAGTATTTCTGGATAAACTAGGTCTTGAAGTCGATCCAGTCTCTCGGGATACCTCAGGTAGAAATGATAGTCGTCCACCAATCGTCCGCCTCCCCTTGCAATATCTACGAAAAGATCGATGCCTGCATGTGGTCCTCCGTAGCAATGATGGCATGGAAATTCTCATGGTACTTCGGAAACAACTCTGCAACTGTGACATCGATGCCACTATGGAACTTTAACGGATCCTATCTCTTGAACACTCTCCACTGCCTTGCCTCGGTAGTGGCTCTCAGACTCTGTGGAAGGTGTAGCCACTAGCGTCTCTGCCCCTGAGTAGTCGTAGTAGCTGACAAAGGTATAGTCGAGGTTAATGGTGAAGTGGTAGCCGGTGCATGAGTCCTCAATAAACGCAACATCTCATGTAACTGTTGGTCTTGTGTCACGACTCTCTGCGTCAAGATGCGCACATCGTTCGCATTAGCATACCATGTTTCGGACGTGTCACAGTCGTCACTCGAGCTTGTCTGATCCATCATCATCGTCTGAACAAGAGAACGAACTTCTCGGATCAATGGTTAGTTACCACATACCATACAGTACAAGCAACAATCATAACATGTATAAATATCAGCCCGACTCATCCCTTACTCCCTAGCTAAAGTTTTAAACAGGATCATAGGGTTCCATTGTAAGTTCAACCATATGTAAATTTTTATGAAATTTAAACCTGGTATGCTCTGATACCAATTGTGACGACCCCAATTTCCTAATGCGATTGGGTACACCTGGCCTAGACCCGTGCAAGCCCCTAATTCCAGTCTCGGGGAACCTAATAAGCCTAATCATCCTCCATTTATCCATTTAACAATTTTATGAAGTGAGTTATCGTAGTTATCAATTTACGCAGTGGAAAACCTATAAGTATAAACAAACTGTATGGGAAATAACTCAATTCAAGGGAAATCAGACATCTATTAATGTGGAACCCATAAATACAAATATTCATGTACAAATCAGATCGATATGACAGAACAAATTACATGATATCCAAAAGTCTCACATCCCACCAGACAAAATGTAAACGATCAAATGTTCATACAACTAACAAACAATAATAAAACCAACCTAGTATAATCCTTAAGCAATGTCATTCTGAAAGGTCCTCAGAGGAAGTCGCCTAAGCAGGGTCCCTTGCCTTTGGAACGCTTTGGAATATCTACACCCACCGTCACAACCTAAACAGTAAGTAACTTGAAAGAAATCGACAGTAATGCCAGAAGAATATAGCAGTAATTCATGAACATCAGGTAAAATAGTGTAATTATCATGTTGTAATTGAAAGACGGGAAGGTAAATATATAAAGTGAATGATAAATAGACTGGAAAGCAACAACGATAATATGTGTGTTCTAAGAGTCAAAAGAGTCCCATAAGCGGTCTAAGGCCACAACAGTAACTACAACAATCTAGTGCCCACGTTCACAAAACACCAGGGGTGGTCAGGCCTTCTTATAGGAAATGGCTCGTGTTTGCCCAACTAGTGCGGGCCACATGACACGTTCATTATTCAGTACCCAGGTTGACACAACACTATGGGTAGCAGTAATTCTGGTAGGAAGTACCCAAGTTTCCTAACTAGTGTGGGCTACATGATACTATATCAAAACACTTATGTCAAGAACACACATAACGAACAATGGATAACAACAAAGTAGCAATGAATGATAATGAATTACATGAGATTTCCTTACAAGCTTACTAACATATAAAAGCACGTAAGCAAGTGTACTTACCTGACTAATGCAACACGGTACAACTCCCGCGACTCTAACGTTTTCCTATGGGTTTTCGACTACATGGCAAAGGTTTGAACCCCAATAGATAGGGTTTATAGTCAATAAATATCGCTAGATTGATTCCCAAAGTTTTCCAAGTTTTCATTAAATTTCTAGAACTTATAGTTGGTCCATTGTTTGAGAAACCGTGGGTGGCGGTGTCCAAAAGGACATACCCACAGAGCATACACGGCGTAACAATTTCACCTACTGATTGACACGATGCTAGGGACGCAGCCTGGCCTTGGGCGCACAACGTCCTCACGGCGTCTGAAAAATTTTCAAGTTCCAAACGTTCTGGACAATACGCTGTAGGAGATGTCGTGTGAAGTTTCTTTATTACGATGCCTTGGCGGCGAAATATCGAACACACTATTCATGATACACTGTAGTGACACCGCCGAGTTCAAATCACTTATGGCGTCGCCACGGCGTGTTATAGGTCCTTCTATGTTGTTCACGTACTTGAAGGACATTGCTAACATAGTGAACTGTACAACGTCTCTCACGGCGTATTATCGAACAAGACTTCACTATTTCTTCATTTTGGAGATGCCATCACACACAGTGAGTGTCCAGCATCTCCACAGCGTCAACTTGTGCTAAATTTGGGAAAATTTGTAAAACTCAAAAACCAACGAAAACTATTATGCCACACTCGGCGATCATTAATAATGTATAATTGGACTCAAAATCATCCCCAATCAACTTCGAAATCATAGTCAAAACTTCGATAATGTCCAGGAATTCAAGATATCCCCAAATGATTGATAAATCTAAACAACGTCATCAACGAAACAACATCAAAACAGCAACACCAGCTCAACGCCGAGTTTTGGTTGCTCTGGGGTTGCCGAGACAACGGTAGAGCACTAGGTTCATCTTCGGCAAGTTAACCCTCGGTCATGGAGATTAAAACTTTAATGAAGAACCCAAAATATAAAAGAGGAACAATGCAAGAATAGAGAGGAGAGATTAGAGAGCAAGGTTCTCACCTAGATTCTAGCGAGAAGTTAGGACATCCTGCGAGGCTTCCGGCCACCTAACACCACCTCTTGTGGTGGCTTACTCTCCAAGCAAGGAGAAAGGAAGAGGATGAGAGGAGAAGAGATAGAAAAGGAAGAGAGAAATGACCGAAAAGTGATGAGATGGGCCTTTATATAGGACTGATCAACCTACACACACTTATTTTTAGGTAGATCTTGCACCCTCCCTTTTAGGTTGTCCAACACTCTTAACTCCACTTTTTGACTCCCTTAAGTGACTCGGGTGTAACTTAACTATTCAGCTCCCATGTTGATCTTACGCTCATCGTCCCGTATCGCACCACAACTCGACTGTTGTTTTCATCGTCGCATCCACGTTCTGACTCAAACAATATATTATATTTATTATTCATAAATCCATTTATTTAGATTTTTTTATGTTTTAAAACTCCCCTATTTTCCTAGGCAAAAACTCACTCAACTAATGGCTGCCCAAACAGTTTGAGACACGTATTAGACTATCATGCTAATACAAAACAACACAAAATCATAAAATTACCTCGGTGTCGACTACTGAAGTTCGAAATACTCGACGCATCACTATAGTCGAGTCATGGTCCTGACAAGTGTAACACAAGTTGGGTTAAATTTTATGGGTTGTTACAGTCTAGTCCCTGAGACTAAGTCAATGATGAAGTTGATCTCCCTTGGCGGTGGTAATCCTGACAAATACTCTGGAAACACGTCAATAAACTCGCACACTATCGCTACATCAAATGTGATAATCTCCTACCTAACACCAGTGCTCGTGATGCTCACGAACGTCTCGATCTTGCCACTTGTGGCCTCTCTGTCTCTAGTGATGGGAAGTAATGCGGTTGCCCTTTGTAAACCGATCTCTGTACCATTTGCTAAGGAAATTGTGATCGTCTTTCTTGTAGAAACCAATCTGAGCAAGATAAACTCCCAACCAATCCATTTCTAATAGCGCATCGAACTCAAGAAACTCTAACACTCTCATGTCAACATTTAACTCGTAGCCCCCTATCTCTACTGGAAAATCAATGCACAGATTGTTCGAGTATATCTTGTCCCCAGTAACAGTGCTAAGGATCAAGGTTTTACTAAGCCTAACGTGTTTCAACCCTAACATATCTACCATGTATCTAGAAATGAATGAAATAGTAGAACCTGAATCGAACATGGTATGCATGAAAATACGATAAATAGAAAACATACCATCAATAATGTTTCGAGATGCCCCCTGGTTTGGCTCAACAACAGCCTAAACATGCTCCTCTACTATTGGTGATGTTTTGGATGTGCTCTCGCTAGTTGAGGACACTCCCTCTGAATGTGGCAGACCTTTCCGCACCTGAAACATTTGCGGGTATCCTGCGATCCCTGAGTCTGGCTCTGGCCTCGTCCCTGCGCGGAACCCAAAGTTTGGGTCTAACCAGACCTCTATGTGTTGCTCTGCTTGTCTCTTAGATCAGTACCTCTGCTCTTCGTAGTCTGCCTCTACGACTACTAGCCCGGTCAACTAAGCTGTGGTGGATGACTGGAAAAACTCGATACTGGCGGAATGGTCTGTACCGGTCGACTAGTCTTCAGTGCAACAGACCCTACACTCTGAGCCCTACGGTTACGGTAATTCCACCTACCCTTCTTCCTCTTCTTATCCTGATGATGCTCCTCTGATTGGGACTCTGGTTTGGCCAGTCTAGCCTCATCTGGATGAGTAAGCAGGTAACTCTCTCGCGCTAGACTCCGTTCGTATGCTCGTTGTAAAGTCTCTGGCTCAATCATGACAATGGAACCTCCAATCTCAGGTAGCAAACCCTTAGTGAAGTAGTAAATATGATCGGTCTCTGAATCAGCTGATCCTCCTGCATAAGGCAATAGCTGAATGAATCTACCCATGTAATCCATAACTAGCTTGCCTGTAAACTGCCTCAAAGACATGAACTAGTTCTTCTTCACCTATAACACCGTCGGTAGAAAGTACTTCTGGTTAAACTGGGTCTTGAAGTCAATCCAGCCTATCGGAATGCCTCGTTTAGTGACAATGGTCGTCCACCGGTCATCTGCCTCCTCCTTGTAACATAGACGAAGAAATCATCGCTTGCATATGGTCCTCCGTGGCGATGATGATATGAATGTTCTCGTGATTCTTCAGGAATATCTCTGCCGCTGCTACATCTGTACCACCAAAGAACTTGACGGGGTCGTGCCTCATGAACTCTCTCTACTACCTCGCCTCAACATTAGCTCTCGAACTCCTCTCTAGAGTAGTAATTGGAGTAGTCTCTATATTAGCTACAGGTGTAACTGGTGCCTCCTCAGTCTAGACTTGAGGTACTACTACCTCCATCTGTGCAATCTGGACCGCCCCGCATTAATAATCACTGTGATCACGATCAGAGTTGTGGAAGCTGTAGCAATTGGAGTCTCTGCCCCCTGAGTAGTCGTAATGACCAAAAAAGGTGTAGTCGTGGTCGATGGTGTCGTGGTAGCCGGTGCAGGTGTCCTAAGTCACCAATTTAACTACTCAAATCTCTAGTCCTGCGTAGCGGCTCTCTGAGTCAACATGTGTATCTCATCAAGGCATCATGATAGAATCATGCCGATATAGTTGCTTGGACCTGTCTGATCCACCATCATTGTCTGAACGAAGAAAACGAATGCTTTGAATCAATTTATAGGTACCGCATACCATATAATACACATAACAAACCTAATATGTACGAAAATCATATCCGACTTATCCCAATCCCGTACTCACGTCCCAACTAAGGTTCTAATTAGGATCGTAGGGTTTCCACTCTAAGTTCAACCATTCCTAATTTTTGTTGTCTTAATGGCTTCTGTTTTAAATCAGGAGTCAAGTTTTTATAACCTTCTTCTCTCGTACCAACTGCGATGGCCCCAAATCCCTAATGCATTTGAGTATGCCTGGTCTAGAGCCGTGCAAGCCCCGAGTCAAATCTCGGCAAACCTGATGAGCCTAGTCAGCCTTCATTCATTTAATTATACGGTTTATGAGAAAGTTATAGCGAGTTATACGCAGTGGAAAATAAGTAAACTATAATTATGAGAAATAACTCAATCAAAGGAAATCAGGAATCTATTAAATGTGGAAGACCCCGTAAAACAAGGAATATTCATGTACAATAAGATATGGATTAATAAGGGAATACATGATATTCTAACTCTTAAATCACAAACATGCCTTCAAAAACAAGATATACCAAAAATGTCATACAATCAACGAAAAAACATTGAAATCCTACTCTAATGTGAAGTGCCCGACTCCGAGAGGTCCTTAGAGGAAATCGCGAAGACAGGGCTCCTTGCCCTTGCTACACTCCACTCTATTTGCACCCACTGTCACAAATTAGACGGTGAGCAACTAAGAGAAATCGAAAGTAATGCTAGAAGAATATAATAGTAATTCATAATTTATCAAGCATGACAACCTAAATATCATGCGATAATTGAAAGACATGAATTTAAATAGAGCAGAGGGCATGATAAAAGATTGAATGATATGAACCAAACATGCGTGTTCTACGAATCAAAAGAGGCCATAAGTGGTCTAAAATCCATAACAATTCCATAATAACGATGTTGTAACATCGATAACCACAACAATATCATAACAAATCTAGTACTTGGTATCACACAATCATTAGGGGTGGTCAACACTTATGTAGAAGTGCTCGCATTTTATCCCAACTAGTGCAGGCTGTAAGTACTTTCGAGACACTTATGTCAAGAACACACATACCAGGAATATATAATGGAATGCCAACAAGTAGATCATAGCAAACAGAATAGACCGATAATGAATCACATGGTATTTTCTTGCTGGCTTACTAATCATACATAAGCTTGTAAAGTAGTGTACTTAATTGACTAATCGCAACACGGTTCAACTCCCATGACTCTAACGTGTATTCCTAGGTTCCCAACTACCTGACAAAGGTTGGAACCACAAATATTGGGTTTATGGTCATTAATCAGTCCTAAAATAAACCCCAAAGTTTTGGTAAAAATTTAGTAAAAACTGACTCGGGAAACTCTATTTGAAATTGATGAAAAACTCGTAAAAATAGCTCTTTGGTCGGGTCATGTATGGGACACGCCATGGGGTTTATGGACGAAATGTACTTACAGCGTGTGTAAACATAAATCGTAAAAATGCGTCACACTCTTATGTGTACATGCCATGGGCCCTTATTGGGTAAAAATGTTTCACACACCAAAAACACCATACTTGTGAAAATGCTACTCACAAACGAGATTTACATAACTGCTCTGTACATGCCGTGTCATGCAAACCCGAGACAATGTCTTATGAAGACGACTTACACAGATACGCCATGATAGTGCCACCTTATTCAAAACAACATAACGTCTTGGCGGTATGGGATCTTTTGATCCCTGTTCCACATATATGTGGGTGAAGTGGGGAGATGCACGCACTATGATGCATCTCCATAGTGTCAAATAAAGGATAAAACTTAAAAATCAGGAAAACACAAAATCAAAACCCACTCTCAGTGATCAACACCTACATGTTATCGGGCATTAAGACCATCCGAAATCGACTCCAAATCATCGTGTGATGTCCGGATTCACTTGAAAATCCAAGATGCACAAATTTATCTAAAAATCTAACAAAATTGACAAAATACATCAAATAGCAACACCGGCATCGATGCCGCGTGTTGATCGCTCTGGAGGTTGCCAAGACACTGGTGGTTCACCAAGATTCATCTCCGGCAAGGCACCCTTGGTCATCGCGATGAATTTAAAAGTGATAATCAACCCAAATTAAATAGGAGAAACAACACAAGAATAGAGAGGAGAAATAAGATAGCAAGGTTCTCGCATAGATTCCAGTGAAAAGTTAGGACTTCCAGCGAGGATTCCGGCCGCCCAGCACCAACTTTTGTGGTTGCTTGCTCACCAAAAAAGGAAAGGAAGAGAGAGAAGGAGAGGAGGAGAGAATGAACCATGAAAATGAAATCAAGTGTTGGAGTGGCCCTTATATAGTCCCACTCCTCATCCACTTGTATGTGTGCATCTCGAGGCAAATGCATCAGCTCCTCCATTTGGAGTGTTCACCAAGTCTAACTCTCCATGTTGACTCTACTAAGTGACTTGGTTGTCACTTAGTTATTCAGCTCCCTTGTTAATCCTGCACTCCTCGACCCGTATCGCACTATAACTCGACCGTTGTGTGCCCGTTGTCTCGTCACGTTCTGATAAATCAACGCGTTTAATATTCAAAAATCATTTATTAAGGTTTTTCCATGTTTTTAATTACCCCGTTCTCCTAGGCGAAGCAAAACTCAGACTAATGGTCGTTCAAATGGCTCGAACTAATACAAACATCATAGAAACATAAAATTACCTCGGTGTTGAATCCTGAAGTCCGAAATATCGTGAAGTATCACATAGCCGGGTCACAGTCCTGACAAGTGTAACACAAGTTGGGTTAAATTTTAAGGGTTATTACATTAGTTATTCCCAATGATAAGTTTAAATTGCATTTCCAAATATAATCAACTGGTATTTAAAAGCATATAACTAGAAAAGCTGGAAAATAAACCATAGGCAAGTAAATACCAAAGTTAAACAAGTGAAACTGATAATAGGATAAGCAGTGGTGAATTAAATCCAGTCGGCAGTGAACCGCGTCACTCTGCCTCCATAATCACAAATATCAAGGGACTCTAACCCAAGTGTAGCCAAGGACTGTAGCCCCGGTGTGTAGAACACCTTAGGGACTCTAACCCCGAGTGTCAATCAATGTCAGGTAACCAGTGCCGACCTCCCTAGGGACTCTAACCCCATGAGTCGCGCACATCTCAATCAAGTACAAGACAAAATTGCAAAAACTACTTTTTGTTTTCAAGAAAATACCAAGTATAGATTTTTAAGGCATGAAACATCTAACACCTAACAAATAAGAAATACAAGTCAATTTGAACATTATAAACTAGCCTAATAGCATGTTATTTATCATTTGATTTATAATTAAAGAACAAGAATAGACATAGCATAAGATAGAGTCAATGAATCAAATCAAATAAAGGGATATCATGCAAATTAGATTCATCGAGTGAGCATAGAAACTAAGAACACATGACATCATAATGCAATAAAAAAGATAGTCCAAATGAACCATACAAGAACAACAATTTAATAAGAATGAAATGCTAACTAAGTTATCATTGGGTATACTCACAACAAGCAATTCCCTAGCTTATCCGGCCTCCCAACACTCCAACACGTGTACCCAAACTCTTGGAACACTCCCTTAGTGTCCTGAAAGTTTTAGACATGTTTTTATGTTGATTAGGGTCAGTTAAGGTTGGTGTTAAGGGTTTACGATTGTTGCAGGAAATCTAATAACTTGCAGAATTTCTGCTGTTCAGGTCTCCCAACGCATTGGGAAAAATCTCTAGCGTGCTGTGGGTGCTCAGGGCTGGCTGGGTTTCCTCAACCCAAATTTGGCCATCACCAAAGCCTTTAGATCCCTGATCTTCTCCATCAGGGTCCAAACACATCCTCCATCATTAAAAGCATACACCAGGCACTTCTTACATCATACAACATCAATTAAAAATGAAAATTGATGTATGCATTTGTTCATACAAATGAAGAACACTTGAAAAACCAATTTTTCCAATTTCTAAAAGCAAAACTGATTTTTGAAATCTTAGATGATACTTCTAGTGTTTTTCTATGGGGAATCCAAATATGATGTTAGTTTTCAAAAGCAAACTTGTTTTATAGCTAGAAATTTAGAAAACTGAAATTATAAGAAAATCCCAATTTTTGGCAAAACTTGCAAAATCTGAAAATGGAACTTGCCGCTTGGAATTAAAGTTTAGAAATGCATCCAAACAAACATTTAAACATTTGAATGTGAATAAAATAGCAACCCCTTTGATTTCTTAACCAATGTTTGAAATGAAAGACCAGGAGGGTTGAGAAACTATCACCAATGTTGGGACTTAGTTCTCCTAAGTTGAGAAGCAAAATTGTTGATGAGATTTCTCTCCCTCTCCTTTAGATTCTAGCCAAGAATTTGCTCAAAATTTCCAGCTCTAGAACATGCATTATGAAACATTAAAGATGAGGATGGGTTTCTATAGTTGTAGGTTTTGATCAAGTGTGCTATCCCATTATTATAAGTTGATTTTAAGTCCCACATTGACTCTTAACTCCACTAACCTTCCAGCCATGTGAATCCAATGCGCGACATAACCACATGGGAGTGTACGCTAGTGTGTATCCTGAGGTAAGTTCAAGTGTTGTAAATTTTTAAACAAAACTTTAGAACTTTGATTTGATTCACATTAATACTACTATAACCATAGGCTTATAAATAAATTCCTTAAGTCATATGAATATTCTATAAATTCAAATTAATATTAACGACTAACCAAAGTTGTAACTACCTAGTTCCTCGGCTCGCACGTAACTCGAGGCACGCCGTTGCTCTCGTCTCGTTGCCTACACTGTATAAACTGACTTACTAAGTCTACACATTACATTACACTAGGCATACAACCAATACTAAAATACAATGTACCTTGACCACTTGCCTCGGTCGGTGTGTGTATCATAGTATGGGTCCCACGTGACGGGTTGATGATCCTGATTAAGGAAATCAAAACGAGGTTAGAGATTTGGACTGTGACAAATATTCCCAACAAAATGGAAATCTTGTCCTTGAAAAAAAGTTTAAGTTACGGTTAAACCTGACTCAAACAGGTACGAGAATCTGTCTCGCATGTAGTCCTCCCACTCCCATGTGAGTTCCGTGTCGTCGTGAAACTACCACTTGATGAGTACTTTCGGGATAAACTTGTTCCTTAACTATTGTACCTTCTGATCTAGGATCTGAATGGGCTGCTCCTTGTAACAGATGCCCTCGCTCAGGTCAATCTGACTCAAGTCGACTATCGGTCTTACGCCTGCCCTCAACTCGGCGAATCGAAGCATCGAAATGTTGAAAACTCGATGGACCCCTGACATCTGTGGAGGCGGCTCAAGCTCGTATGCCACTTTCCTTACCCGTTTCTTAAACATGAAAGGCCCGATGTACCTCGGTGTAAGCTAGCCTTTCACCCCAAATCTCTAAAGACCTTTCCGAGGGGAAATCTTTAAATAAACAAAGGCTCCCTCGGAATACGCGAGATCTTCACGATACTTTTCTATATATCTTTTCTGTCTCTTTTGTGCTCCTCTGAGTCTCTAACGGATCAGCTTGACCTTCTCTGTGTGGTCAACAACAATCTCAGGCCCTACAATCACCCGATTCTCTAGCTCAGCCCAACACGATAGTGAGCGACACGGTCTGCCATACAAAAGCCCATACGACACCATTTAATGCTAGCCTGATAACTGTTGTTGTATGCGAACTCACACAACGATAGGTACTCCACCCAAGATCAGCCAAACTCTAACACGCACACCTACAACATGTCCTCTAGGACTATATCAATCTCTTAGTCTACCTACCGGTCTGAGGGTGGAAAACCGTACTGAGCTGTAAGCACGTACTGTACTTCTCTTACATACTTCGCCACATCCTGGACGTATAATTAGCATCTCAGTCTAACGTGATTGTCAATGGTATCCCGCATAGCCTGATAATCTCTCTCGAATAGTACGCTCAGCTGGTCAAACATGTAATGAGGTGCCACTAGTAGGAAATGAGCAAACTTCGTCAGTTTGTCAATTATCACCTAAATTGAATCATGTATCTTTGCGGTCCTTGGCAATCCTCTGAGGAAATCCATAGAGATGTCTTCCCACTTCCATTAAGGAATGGGAAGTGGTTGTAGCAGTTCCCTGGGTCTGCAATGCTCGGACTTCACTTGCTAACAAATACCACAGTTCCTAATGAACTCAGACACATCTGCCTTCATCCCAGGCCACCAGAAATGTCTCATGTCATGGTATGTGCGGTGAATCTAGAACGGTGCGACTCTTGAAGGATCTTATCTCTTAGTTCTGGTACATCTAGTATCCACAACCTGCCTCGGTATCTTAGATACAAATCTGTCGTCTCTGCCCAGTCTGTACACTCTACAGTTTGCACTAATTCACTGAATCTCGAGTACAACCGGTCGGTCCTCTGACCATGTGACACTATCTGTGTAGACATGGTCTGCAATCTCATCTGTGCGCATATCAGCACCCGAGTATCAGTAGGAACCTCTGTCTGACCTGCTGTCGCCACTGCCTCGAGTAAATTGTAGTGATGTATTATGTGACATCTGATAACCTTGGAGTCTTTAGTCGATCTTCTACTCAGCGCATCTGCGACTACGTTCATTTTTCCTAGATGATAATCCACAAAAAGTCGTAGTCCTTCAAGAACTCTAACCATTGACGTTGTCTCATAGTCAGTTCTTTTTGTGTGAAGAGATACGTCAAACTCTTATGATCAGTGAAGAGTGTGAACTTCTCTCCATACAGATGATGCCTCCAAGTCTTCCACGCATATACAACCGTTGCCAACTCCAGATCGTGCATGGGGTAGTTCTTCTCATGTACCTTCAATTGCCTCGACGCATATGCCACAACCTCGATGCCCTACATGAACACGCAACCTAGACCCCTATAAGAAACATTTATGTAAACAAGGAATCCTTGTCCAACTTCTGGCAGTACTAGTACTAGCGCCATAGTCAATGATTTCTTCAACAGAGCAAATGCAGCCTTGCATTTCTTAGTCCACTCATATGCAATGTCTTTGTTTGTCAACCTCATCATCGATGAAGCGATATTCAAGAAATCCTTCATAAAACTGTGGCAATACCCAGCTAACCCTAGAAAACTCCTAATCTGCTACAATTCCTGTTGCTTCAACAATTTACCCTAAGAAATTGACCTCTACAAGCCAGAATTCGCATTTGCTAAACTTACCAAATAGTCGGTGCTCCCTCAATGCCTGTAATGCCTCTTTAAGGTGTTGTTTGTGGTACTCTTATGTCATCGACTATATCAAGATGTTGTTGATGAAGACTATCACGAAGCAGTCGAGATATGGCCTAAGTAACCGATGCATCAAATCCATAAATACTACGAGGGCGTTGATCAGCCCGAATGGCATGACCGTGAACTGGTACTATCCGCATCTAGTGTTAAATGCCGTCTTGGACCTGTCCTCATCTCTGATCCTAGCCTTGTGATACAATGATCTCAGGTCTATCTTAAAGAAAAATTGAACTCATTTCAACTGATCAAATAAATCGTCTATCCGTGGTAGTGGGTACTTATTTCTGACTTTCACTCTGTTCAGTTGCTTGTAGTCGATGCATAGCCTCATATTGTCATCCTTCTTCACAAGCGGGACTGGCATTCTCTACGGTGATATCGAAGGTGTGATGAATCCCTTCCCTCACAAATCCTTAAGTTAAGTTCTCAACTCCTATAACTCCCTCGGAGCCATGCGGTACGGTGGTATCGCGATTGGTCTAGTGCCCAGTCCTAGCTCATTGATGAAGTATACCTCTCGCGGTGGCGACAATTCAGGTAAATCCTCTGGGAAAATATCTGGGAAGTCTCGAACAACTGATATCTCCTCAAGTCTACATCCCTGACTCTCTACCACTATGTACAATGCTACTAAAGTCTCCATCTCTCCATTTGATGCAAGTCGATCTCTCGTGGTGCTGAGTCTCGGTGTACTACCTAGCTGAATGAACATCAGACATCAAAGAACCTCAAATACGATGAACTTACTGAAGCAATCGATGTGTGTGTGGTATATTGACAACCAATCAATCCCTAACAATAAGTTGAACTTTAACATCTTGAGGACTCTAAAGTCGGTCGCTAACTCTACCCCGCCTATTTTTACGGGACATCCCTGAACTAGACTAGTAGGGTAAACACTATCCCCTACTGTGGTGCTCAAAATCAAGTGTATGATACGCCTAACAGGTGTCAATCCTAATACGTCTAACATGCAACCACGATAAAAGATACCGTAGATCCATAATAAAATAAAGCATATAAATCTCGACTATAAATTAAAATCGTACCCTCTAAAAGACTCAGTGTCGCCCTGACATCTGGTTGTGCAGCCATATCAACTCTCTCTACCCTGCTGTGGGGATGTGTTGCTTGTTGTGTGCACTCCCTAGACATGTGATCCACGTGACCACATCTCCAGCAATTGATCAGATAATGTTGCACTGCCTGTTGCGCCTGTCCCCGTGTCTGTCGTTGACCCTGTCATGGTACATCTTGGCCTCTGTCTCTTTCTCGGCTACCCTGATACTATTACTGGTATCTCAGTACCAGTGGAGCGGGTAAAGCTTATCTGATGGAAGGTGGCAAGGGAGCTCTGTCGTAGCTCTGTATAGGTGCATGGTAAGGTGCGTAGGGCACTGCTGAAATAGGGACAACCCTGTGTAGCCCCATGTCCCATCTCTTATGTCCCTTACCCGTTTGCCTCCTGTCATAATCTGAACCTTGGCTTAAACCCACATATGTTCTCTCGTCCTCTTTACCCAACTCATAAGTCTCTTCGGCGAGTGCTATCTCATATATCTTTTGTAGAGTGCGGGCCCCGGTGCTAATAACATGTCTAGCTAACTCTGGCCTTAATCCGTCCCCAAAATAGAAGGTGTCATCTGCATTATCCTTCACTAAATCTTCTATAAACTGTCTCATGTAGCCGTGGCAGTAGCGGTACATCATCACTACCTCCCTCTCTGCCTGTCTCAAACTCATGAACTTTTTCTTCAACTTTTGTAACATGGAAGTTAGGAAGTACTGCTTATAGAACTCTACCTTAAATTCTGCCCATGATGTGAAGCTACCTCAGCTCACCACTGTAGTCCTCCACCAAACATCAGCACCCTTATCCAGGGTGTAGCACAAAAGAACTCGCTGAAGTTTGTCCTCAATGTCCAGTAATAGGTGCAGCTTCTCCTGTGATAGGATCCACTTCTCTATCTTCTCATGGTCCCTCTCCAGAAAAACACATCGACCTGAGTCTAATAAATTCTTCACTAGCTTGGCATCCCTTGACAAGCTAGTGGTCTCAGATATAGTGGGTGTGGTGTTAGGTTTTGGGGTACATGCGCAGCAGAGATTACAAAACAATTTTTAGAAAAACCCCAATAGGATCCAAATCTGATTCCATTAAAACACTTTTAAACTATGAAAACTTAATCATACCTCAGTCGCAATGTACCTTTCTGAAGGTTAATCGATCTCTAAGGCGCTGCCAACGATGAACGCCCTCTTTCAGTAGTCCACGCACGAATGGCGGGCGTGATTTGAAGTGCTAGCTTCGAGAGAATACCAAACCTTTTTGTTTCTCTCCAAAAAATTCAGAGCATACCAAAAACCCTAAGTCGTTTCTTAAAATGAAAATAGAGTTTTGGCCTTTTTTAAATCTTTTGTTCTTGTATTCTAACTCAAAGTGTCTATTTATACAACCCTTGTATATAGACGGTTAAGTAAATTACACATATACCCCTACTTAAAGAAGTATAAGTGTAATACACTACAAAGACGTTTCTGTTATGAATTTTATCACATAAAATTCATTTTTCTGAACCATCTTAAAATCTCGCAAAACTATTCTCAGTGTGCGACCCAATAGGCTCATACAACGTTGGCAGTATACCAAAACACAGTTTGGTATACAAGTCATAAGCGGTCTCTAGCAAGACATTATGACTACCCAAGTTGTACGAATATCAAATTGATACAACCTAATCAATAGTGTATATAACATCATTTTGTCACACGATATCCTTTTGATCAAACATAAGGCATGGAATTGTCATCCAACATGTTCAATCGTATTAGTCTCAATTTCTAGGTAGAATGAAAACATCTAAGTGACATTGATCAATATTAGTTCACTTAGACTAGGCCTTTTAACAGTCTAACACATCGAGGGATCCACTGGATATCTCTCTTTATATGAGAGGGACAAATTCTATCTCGATTACACAACTTCACCACATTATTCACACAGTAACCAATCACAACCTTTATAATCATCCAGTTAAAGACAACGTTTGATTGCGTCAAATCACTGTATTCCTAATGTTGAAGTCTCTGGTAATCTCAAGTCAGAGGACTGAAAAATATACCTATCATGAGAAACAACTACGACTTAATCCATGTGATGTTCTCATAGCGGGTCGGTCCAGTACTTTGTTCCCTAACAAGTATTCATGATCTTTATTCGTATTCCTATACGTATAATCATCGTATGATCATCAATCAAGAATCACACTAGTGTTAATTCATTATAGTTCCTAGTATAATAATCGACTAGGGACATTTAAGATATTTCTGTAAATACCCATGGATCTTATTATAATGTAAATATGCAAATCAATTATAATAAACAGCAAATGAAATCCTCTATTTTATTAACTAAAATGTATTCATAAAGACTATTAATGGATTGACCTAGGGCACATTTCCCAACATCTCCGACTTGTTCTAAGGCCAATCATTCATGCATATAATGCCTAATGATCTAACATGACCATCATGTTTCGCTTGTGGAAGAGCATTTGTCAATGGATTCGCAACATTGTCTTCAGTAGGTACTCTGCAAATCTTTACGTCTCCCCTCTCAATAATTTCTCTGATGATATGAAAACGCCTGAGTATATGTTTGGATCTGTGGTGTGATCTAGGTTCCTTGGCCTGTGCTATTGCCCCATTATTGTCATAATACAAACAAATAGGGTTAGCAATACTTGGAACCACACCTAGTTCAAAAATGAACTTTTTGATCCAAACTGCCTCCTTTGCTGCATCGAACGCTGCAATATACTCAGCTTTTGTTGTAGAATCTGCCACAGTCTCTTGCTTCAAACTTTTCCAGTTTACTGCACCACCATTCAAAGTAAATACATATCCAGACTGCGATCTAAAATAATCTATATTAGTTTGAAAACTTGCATCTGTGTAACCATTTACAACTAGATCATTTTCAAAACTTCCATAGACCAAGAACACTTCCTTAGTCCTTCTTAAGTACTTAAGGATGTTCTTTACTGCTATCCAGTGACTTTCACCAGGATCTGACTGATATCTGCTTATAGTGCTCAAAGCATATGATACATCAGGTCGAGTGCATAGTATAGCATACATGATAGATCCAATAGCTAATGCATATGGAATCTTATTCATACGATCTCGCTCATCATTTGTCCTAGGACATTGATTCTTGCTGAGACTTATGACATGAGAAATTGGCAACAATCCTCTTTTAGAGTCTTGCAAATTGAACCTATTCAGTACCTTGTCTATGTAAGCACTCTGACTTAGACCGATTAGCCTCTTAGATCTATCCCTGTAGATCCTTATCCCTACGATATAGGCTGCATCTCCTAAGTCTTTCATTGAGAAACACTTCCCTAACCAAGACTTGACACTCTGCAATGTTGGGATGTCATTTCCAATGAGTAACATATCATCAACATACAGTACCAGAAAAACAACTACACTCCCATTGACCTTCTTGTATACACAAGGCTCATCTTCGTTCTTAATAAAACCAAAATCCTTGATTACTTCATCAAAACGAAGATTCCAACTCCGAGAAGCTTGCTTTAATCATTAAATGGATCTTTGAAGCTTGCATACCTTCTTAGAATTCTCATGATGTACAAAACCTTCAGGTTGTGTCATATACACGTCCTCAAGCAACTTTCCATTAAGGAATGTTGTTTTTACATCCATTTGTCATATCTCATAGTCATAATATGTAGCAATGACAATTAAAATTCTTATGGATTTAAGCATGGCTACCGGCGAAAAAGTTTCATCATAATCAACACCTTGAGTCTGCCTTTAACCTTTTCCTACAAGTCTTGCTTTGAAAGTATGCACTTTGCCATCCATGTCAGTTTTCTTCTTGAAAACCCATTTATGTCCAATGGTCTTACCATCTTCAGGTAAATCAACCAAGTTCCAAACTTGGTTATCATACATGGATTACATCTCAGAGTTCATGGCACTTAGCCATTTATCTGAATCTGGTCCAGACATAGCCTCCTGATAAGTGGTGGGCTCATTTTGATCCATAAGCAACACATCACGACTATTAGTAATGAGAAATCAGAATCTCTCTGGCTCATGTCTAACCCTACCAGATTTACGTAGACCTTGTGTCACTTGCGGAGGTTCAACTGGTTCAGAACATTGTTGAACTTTCAGTTGCAGTTCAATATTTATTTGTGATTCTTGAACTTCTTCAAGATTTATTTCTCTCCCACTAGTGTCTTTTGAAATAAACTATTTTTCCATAAAGGCACCATACTGAGCAACAAAGACTTTGTTCTCAGTGGGATTATAAAAGTAATATCCTTTTGTTTCCTTAGGATACCCCACAAATAAACACTTATCAGATTTAGGTACTAGTTTTTCTGAGACTTATCGTTTTATGTAAGCCTCACAACCCCAAATCTTAAGAAAAGACAAACTAGGTCTCTTCCCGTACCATATCTCATATAGTGTTTTATCAATCTCTTTAGAAGGAACTCGATTTAGAGTGAAAGCTGCAGTTTGTAATGCATAACCCCAAAAGGATAATGGAAGATCCACATGACTCATCATAGATCGAACCATATCTAATAAGGTTCGATTTCTCCTTTCAGAAACTCCATTCCATTGTGGAGTTGCTGGTGGAGTCAATTGGGAGACAATCCCACAATTTATAAGATGATCATCAAATTCTTGGCTTAAATACTCACCTCCTCGATCTGATCGAAGTGTTTTGATAGTTTTACCAAGCTAATTCTACACTTCATTTTGAAGCGTTCGAAACATCTCAAATGATTCAGCTTTATGTTTCATAAGATATACATAACCAAATCTGCTGAAATCATCAGTAAATGTAATGAAGTACTGATAACTTCCTCTAGCCATTGTGTTTATAAGACCGCATACATCAGTATGTATTAGACCCAATAAATCACTTGCCCTTTCAATGTGTCCAGTAAAGGGCCTTTTAGTCATCTTGCCTCGTAAACAAGATACGCACGTTTCATATGTTTCTAAATCAAATGAATCTAGAAGTCCATCTTTATGGAGCTTCGTTATGCGTTTCTCATTTATGTGCTCGAGACGACAATGCCAAAGATAGGTTTTATTCAAATCATTTGACTTAAATTTCTTTGTATTTATGTTAAAGACTGGAGTATCAGTGGACCTTTTCATGCTTAGAATATAAAGACCATCACATAAATTAACATTTGCATAAAATATTCCTTTACGAAAAATGGAACATCTATTATTCGCAATAATAAAATCAAAACCATCCATATCTAAGCATGAAATAGAAATGATGTTTCTGCTTAAGGCAGGCACAAAATAACAATTATTTAAAGTTAAGATAAGTCCACTAGGTAAGACTAAGTCATATGATCCAACAGCCAGGGCATCAACTCTTGCTCCATTCCCTACGCGGAGGATGACTTCTCCTTTCTTAAACTTTCTACTTCTGGTGAGTCCCTGCACATTTATACAAATATGAGATCCACATCTGGTATCCAATACCCAGGAATCACTAGTAGATAAATTAATTTCAATAACATAAATACCTGAGGTGGTAGTCGCACTACCCATTTTCTTTTTTAGATATTCCAGATAGAGTTTGCAATTTCTGAACCAATGTCCAGGTGCATGGCAGAAATGAAAATTTCCTTCCTTTTCCTTTTGGTGCTTTGAAGTAGGAACAGGCTGGGGCTTGACTTGTTCCACAGGCTTTTGCGACATGTGCAGCAGCAGCCTTGGCAACTTTAGTCTTGCTTTTGCCTTTCGTCTTCATTCCCTTTCCCTTTTGGACCATCAACACATTACTAGAGGGTTTCTTGATATTTTGTTCAGCAGTTTTGAGCATCAAACGCAACTCTGAAATTGATTTCTCAATATTATTCATATTGAAGTTCATCACAAGTTGTGAGTAACTCTCCGGTAATGAATTTAGGATCAAATCTGTAGTCAACTCTTGGCTTATGGGAAATCCGAGTCTATCAAGCTGGTCAACGTAGCCCTTCATCTTCAGAACATGAGGACTAACTGACGTATTCTCAGTCATCTTGCAAGAATGTAGGTTTTTTACTATCTCGAACCTTTCTTGCCTAGCTTGCTGTTGGAACATTTCCTTCAGCGTTATAGCCATGTCATAGGCTTCCATTAGTTCCATGTCCTTCTGAAGTTTCGGAACGATAGTTGCCAGCATAATACATGCAACTTTAGTAGAATCGTTGATATGCTTATTTTGTGCATCCTTCACAGCTTTCGTAGCATTGGCTGGTGGGTCCTTAGGGATTGGAGCATCCAGGACATACAACTTGCGTTCATGCTTGAGAACGATTCTCAAGTTTCTGAACCAGTCAAGAAAGTTAGTCCCAGATAGCTTATCCTTCTCAAGGATAGATCGCAGTGACAGGGGATCATTGTTACTTGAAGAGGCCATTGATCTACAATAAAGATTATGCAGAGTTTATTTTAGTATAGAGGAATAGACTCCCACTAAATTAATAACCCTCCTAAAACACACTGTTTATTTAGGGGACTAAATCCATATTTCACCTGATTCTATGACACCTATGGCATGAAACACAAAACTAGATTATTTAGGTAGGTAACAGTTACCAATTACATCTTATGTAATTTTAGATACTTTTATGAGATACAGGACATCTTATGTCTTAGCATGTTTTATCTCATCATATGCCTAAAGCCCAAAACTATTTTGATAGCTTTATTAAGTCAAACCAATTTAAACATTTAGGTAACTCTTACTAAACTTATCTCACTAAGATAACATAATACACCCAGCTATGGCTGAAACTATATTAATGCGATCGAGGCCTTGGTAAGTGTTTAAAATTGGATGGCACAAGACTTAAAATTTAATAGAGGGATTTTATTCAATTTTAGTGATTTTATGTAAACAGTGAAATATCATATATTTTATTGATTTGTTAAATCACTAAACAATTTGGAGATTTTTATACTGTTCAGTAATAGAAGAATTTTCGTATGTTAGGATTAGTTAGACGGCAGTCCCGCTATAGAAAATCATATTTTTTCACTGTTTTTACTATACTAAATTTACCCCTTAATTTATTCAAAATTAAGTCAATTAAAATATTTTTAATTAACTCGGGCCCACATCTAACTAATCATCTTATCCTAATCCAATTAGGACTTTAGATATTTGAATCCTAGCACATCACCAATAACAAACTTCTCCATATTTATCTCCTATCCAATAGGGATAATGAAACTGATTTTGCATATATCTCCTAATCTAATTTGTTATCTATCTTTATCAAATAGAAACTTCATAACAAAATAGATATAACAAGATAAATCAATAATTTCAAAAATTAATTATTTGCAATTTCGATCTTCATCCAAATAATCACAAACTTGTAATTGAATCATGAACTACTATTCCAATCGAATCTAATGGTGTCATGGATCATAGAACAAGAAACTCAATTCATTAAAATTATTCAAATTAACCTAATATGGTTACTAGCATGTACAAAACTAATTTCAATTAAATCACGAATATATGTATCATATACACAAAACATGATAATAAATCTCACAGAAAACTTATGTATATCACATATACATCAACTATTAACATGCTTTCAATCATATATCATAAGAAAACATGCAATGAGTTTAATGGAGTCAAACGCGAAGGCTTTGATACCACTGTTGGGTTTTGGGGTTCGTGCACAGCGGAGATTACAAAAAAAATTTGAGAAAAACCCTTACAGGATCTAAATCTGATTCCATTAAAACACGTTTAAACTATGAAAACTTAATCATGCCAACGACGAACGTCCTCTATCAGTAGTCCATACACAAACGGCGGTCAAGATTTGAAGTGCTAGCTTCGAGAAAATACCAAACCTTTTTGTTGGCCTCCAAAATGATCAACAGTATACCAAAAACCCTAAGTCATTTCTTAAAACGAAAATAGAGTTTTGGCCCTTTTTTAAATATTTTTTTCTTGTATTCTAACTCAAACCGTCTATTTATACAACCCTTATATATAGACGGTTAAGTAAATTACACATATACCCCTACTTAAAGAAGTATAAGTGTAATACACTACAAGGACGTTTCTATCATGAATTTTATCATATAAAATTTATTTTTCTGAATCATCTTAAAATCTCACAAAACCATTCTCAGTGTGTAACCCAATAAGCTCATACAACGTTGGCAGTGTACCAAAACACATTTTGGTATACAAGTCATAAGCGGCCTCTAGCAAGACATTATGACTACCCAAGTTGTACGAATATCAAATCGATACAACTTAATCAATAGTGTATATAACATCCTTTTGTCACACGATATCCTTTTGATCAAACATAAGGCATGGAATTGTCATCCAACATGTTCAATCATACTAGTCTCGATTTCTAGGTAGACTGAAAACGTCTAAGTGACATTGATCAATATCAATTCACTTAGACTAGGCCTTTTAATAGTCTAACACATAGAGGGATCCACTGGATATCTCTCTTTATATGAGAGGGACAAATTCTATCTCGATTACACAACTTCACCACATTATTCACACAGTAACCAATCACAACCTTTATAATTGCCTAGTTAAAGACAATGTTTGATTGCGTCAAATCACTGTATTCCTAATGTTGAAGTCTCTAGTAATCTCAAGTAAGAGGACTAAAAAATATACCTATCATGAGAAACAACTATGACTTAATCCATGTTATGTTCTCATAGCGGGTCGGTCCAGTACTTTGTTCCCTAACAAGTACTCATGATCTTGATTCGTATTCCTATACGTATGATCATCGTATGATCATTAATCAAGACTCACACTAGTCTTAATTCATTATAGTTCCCAGTATAATAATCGACTAAGGACATTTAGGATATTTCTATAAATACCCATGGATCTTATTATAATGTAAACATGCAAATCAATTATAATAAACAACAAATGAAATCCTCTATTTTATTTGCTAAAATGTATTCATAAAGACTATTAATCGATTGACCTAGGGCACATTTCCCAACATGTGGGTATGTCTACTAGTGCCTTTGCTGCTAGTACTATGTTTATCGATAGTGCTAGTGGATGAGGTATCGCGGGCTCTGCTAGTGGTGGTGGTACTCGTGCGTCTGAAGTAGTAGTAGTGATTGGCGCAATAGGAGTCTCTGTGGTCGAGGGTGTTGTAGTAGTGGTTGTGGTGGTAGGGGTGGTCCGAGCAAGTGAAGTCATGTGAGCCGACATGTATGCGATGAAATCGGCGATCTGTCTCTCATGAGCAGCCATCCGGTCAGACATCCTCTGAAAACCCTCAACTGATACGGTAGGAGACTGACTGCCGCTAGCTTCGAAATCTTTGGCCTCACGCAAATCCGCCATCATGGTCTATAGGTTAACAACATTCCCGAATCAGCTACTACGGGAAGTAATTCATATTTATATACGTATAGAAATTAACATGCTTATAAAGAAAGGCAACCCGGCCACTTTCACTCAATTCCCAACAAAATAGTTCTTAGGCAAGGATCATTTGGTTTCCACTTCTAAGGTTTATATTTTACGCGAGTTCATGTTTTTCCTTATTTGCCCTTAAGGTTCTAATACCTAGGCTCCGATACCAACTATGACGACCCCTCTTTTAATCTAGGGAACCGCATGGCCTAATTGTGTAATTAAGCCCTAATCCTAGCCTTGTATGACTTAACAATGTATTAGTCAGCCTTACAACCCCTTTCATCTCGTTTCTCATGTCCAATTCAATTTATGACATTTAGTGTTAATTAAAACTTTTATTAACATGGTTAATTATTAGCAGAAGTCTTAGTTATTATATATGCGGAAAACTTTATAAAAATATGCGAAAGCAAATTAGAATTTTATGCGGAAGCCAATTAATATAATCCTAAGTGTGGAAAACCAAGAAATGACATCATATATATATATAATAACCTCAAAATATAATAAAGCAGTTTAAGTCTAGTCAGGGAGCTAATGCTCAACCCAAAAATACATCCCAAATGTGTAAGAAAGACAAAACATATACAAACAAAATACCAAAAGAGGACCAACAATCTACGTAGTGTCGCACCACTGGCTTAAAGATAATCGCTTATTTTCTCTTTG
Source organism: Stephania japonica (assembly GCA_039657345.1). Taxonomy (NCBI): domain Eukaryota; kingdom Viridiplantae; phylum Streptophyta; class Magnoliopsida; order Ranunculales; family Menispermaceae; genus Stephania; species Stephania japonica. The sequence continues at coordinate 24,724,787 of CM077558.1, read as the reverse complement.
CCCAGCCTGCTGGTAGTTGACTCTGCACCCACCATCATAAAAAGGACGGTGAGTACAAGAAATAAATAGTAATCCCTGATAATAAGTTTAAATTGCATTTCCAAATATAATCGATTGGTATTTAAAAGCATATAACTATGAAAGTTGGAAAATAAACCATATGCAAGTAAATACTAAAGTTAAACAAGTTAAACTAACACTAAGCTAAGTAATGGTGAATTAGGTCCAGTCGCTAATGAACCGCGTCACTCTGACTCCATAATCAAAAGTCACAAGGGACTCTAACCAAAGTGTGGAGCGTGTAGACCACCGAAGAGACTCTAACCCTGAGTGTCATACAAAGTCAGGTAACCAGCGCCAACCTCTCTAGGGACTCTAACCCCATGAGTCGCACACATCTCGATCAAGTACGAGACCTAATTGCAAAAACTAATTTTTATTTCCAAGAAAATGCCAAGTATAGATTTTCAAGGCATGGAACATCTAACACCTAAATAAATAAGGAGTACAAGTGCATTTGAACATTATAAATTAGCCTAATAGCATGTTATTTATCATTTGATTTATAATTAAACAAAAAGAATAATTATAGCATAAGATGGAGAAAATGAATCAAATCAAATAAAGGGATGTCATGAAAACTAGACTCATCGAGTGAGCATAGAAAGTAAGAACACATGACATCATAATACAATGGTAAAGATAGTCCAAAAGAACCATACAAGAACAACAATTTAATAGGAATGAAATGCTAAGTAATTTTTCATTGGGTATACTCATAACAAGCAATTTCCTAGCTTATTCGGCCTCCCATCACCCAAACCAAAGTTCTCGAACTCCTGGAACACTCCCTTTGGATCCATGGAAGGTTTAGACATGTTTTTATGTTGATTAGGGTCGGTTAAGTTGAGTGTTAAGGGTTTATGAGTGTTATAGGAAAATCTGATAACTTGCAGGATTTCTGTTGTTCAGGTCTCCCAGCGCAGTAGGGAAAATCCCTAGCGTGCTAGCTGGAATCGTCCAATGCGCTGAGTGCAGAAACCCAGAATTTTTTCTGGGTTTCTTGCAACCCGAATTTGGCCATCACTAAAGCCTTTGGACCCCTTTTTCTTCTTCACCAGGGTCCAAACACATCCTCCATCATCAAAAGCATACACCAAGCACTTCTTGCATCATACAACATCAATTAAAAATGAAAATTCAAGTATGCATTTGTTCATACATGTGAAGAACACTTGAAACACCAATTTTCCCAATTTCTAAAATCAAAAATGATTTTGAAATCTTTGATGCTATCCCTAGTGTTTTTCGATAGGGAATCCAAATATGATGTTAGTTTTCAAAAACAAACTTGTTCTATAGCTAGAAATTTAGAAAAATCGAAAAAATAAGAAAATCCTAATTTTTGGCAAAATTTGTAAAATTCGAAAATGAAACTTTGATTTCTTAACCAATGTTTAAAATGAAAGACATGGAGGGTTGAGAAACTATCATCTATGTCGGGACTTAGTTCTCCTAAGTTGAGAAGCAAAATTGTTAATGAAATTTCTCTCCCTCTCCTTTAGATTCCAACAAAGAATTTACTTTGAATTTCCAGCTCTAGAACATGCATTATGAAGCATTAAAGATGAGGATGGGTTTATATAGTTGTGGATTTTGATCAAGTGTGATATCCCATGATTCTAGGTTGATCCAAAGTCCCAAATTGACTCCTAACTCCACTAACCTTCCAGCCATGCGACTCAAATGTGTGACACAACCACATGGGAGTGTGCTAGTGAGTATCCCGAGGTACCAAGTGTTGTAGATTTTTAAACCAAACTTTAGGACTCTGACTTAATTCACATTAATACTACTATAACCATAAACTTATAAATAAATTCCTTAAGTCATGAATATTCTATAAATTCTAATTAATATTAAACAAGACTCACCAAAGTGCTAACATACATTTTATAACGTAACTCGAGGCATATCCATGCTCTCATCTTGACGCATACATTTTATAAACTGATTTACTAAGTGTACCCATTACATTACACTAAGTACACAACCGATACAAAAATACATTATACCTCTGTAACAACCCTCAACTATTAACCTGACTTGTGTTACACTTGTCAGGACCGTGACCCGACTATCGCGATGTATCGAGTATTTCAGACTTCGGGAGTCTACACCGAGGTAATTTTATGTTTCTGTGATTTTTGTATTAGTATCATAGTCTAATACGATTCTCGAGCCGTTTGGGCGATTGTTTAGTCTGAATGAGGCTTCTTCCAGGTAAATAGGGAAAATTAAACATAAAAAACCTTAATAAAGGATTTTTTAATAATAATTATAATATTTTATTTGAGGCAAAACGCGAACGCAACGACCAACACACGACGGACGAGTTGTGGTGCGATTAGGGCTGAGGAGCATAAGATCAACATGAGAGCTGAATAGTTAAGTGATAACCGAGTCACTTAAATGAGCCAACAAGTTGAGTTAGGAGCATTGGACAGCTTGAAAGGGAGAGTCTAGGATCGACCTAGGGATAAATGTGTGTAGATTGATCAAAAGGGGTCCTATTAAAGGGCTTTTCTCATCACTTTTTCCTCATTTCTCTCTTTCTTTTCTTTTTCCTCTCATATCCTCCTCTTCCTCTCTTCTTGCTTGGAGAACAAGCCACCACAAGGGGGTGGTGCTGGACGCCGGAAATCCTTGCCGAAGTCCTCTTCTCACTGGATTGAAGGTAAGACACATTGCTCTTCTCTTTTCTTTGTTCAGTTTTGACATTTGTTCCTCTTCTTTATTATAGGGACTTTGTTGTTTAAATTGATGTTATATCATTCCATGATCAAAGGTGGCTTGCCGGAGGCAATCTTGGTGTTCCCCAAGTTTCTCGGCAACCCTTGGAGCAATCAACACATGACATCTAGCCAGTGTTGCTATTTTGAGTTTAGTTGTGTTTGAGTTAGGTGTTTTGATCAAAATTCGTTTACCTTGATAAATTGATGAAGTTTGGGCATCCCACAACTAGTTGGAGTAGATTACAATCGGTCTTGTTACCTGAAAAATAGTTTTGACAATCGACATTTTCGTATTTTGGATTTCACGTTCTAAAAAGTTTTACAGTTCTCAAACCAGAATGGACTCCATGGAGACGCTGCACACTTATTGTGTATGGTGACGTCTCCAAAAATTTTGAAGAATATGGGAGTCCAACTCGATGAAACGCCACGAGGATGCCGCACAGTTCACTGTACTGTCGACGTAACTCGCATATGTGTAGAATAGAGGCGTTCCCAGAACACCATGATGATGCCGTGACCAGTTTGAACCTAACGGCATCACCACGGTGTCTCATGTATTTGTGGTTCTGTAATTTCACCGCCACAACGTCGCTGAGAGGAAATGTCTCACGACGTCACAAATGACATATAGATCAGAGTCATTTTAATTGAGGATTTGTAAACACGCCATCGAGACACCATGAAGAAGAAACTTCTCATGGCGCCTCTCAGGGTGTGTTGTCTAAAAGTGATGTGTGTCGTCTAGAATTAAGAGACGTCACGGCCTTTAAGCCTGGTGGAATCCATGATGACATCTCGACCGATCATTTCTCCAAGTGTTTTTTTTTAATTTTTACCAGAACATTGGGATAACATTGAGGGTTAATTAGGATTATAAATTAACCATAAAAACCTATCTATTAGGGATTCAAACCATTGTTCAGGTAGTTGGGAATTCAAGGGAACGAACTAGTGTCACGAGAGTGGTTTCATGTTGCGACTAATCAAGTAAATACACATGTGCTATGTATGTGTGTATGTTAGTAGGCCAGTGTAACGGCCCCTATTTTCATCTAGGGCATCGCCCGGCCTAATCCTATAATTTAGCCCTAATTACTACACGTAGAACCTAATTATGTATTAGTCAGCCTGTACTACCTACTATCTCGTGAATTGGATTCAGGGATAAGAAAATCCCCTATCATTTCATAAGAATTATCAATTAGCGGAAGTATTTTATATAAATGCTAAATGTGGAAATCAGGAAATAACAATCACAATATCAATATTCGATAAACGACGATCATATAGATAAAGTGAAAGTCAAAAGTTGGGTGAACTAACTCTCATCCCAACAAAACAACCAAAGCAAAAGACGTATATAAACATAATACAAAAATATGACCTACGTGTATGGCAGCTACGCACTACGAGCTCAGAAGTAGTCGTCGATCTTCTCCTTGCTCAGTCTGGTACTGCTCGACGGACCTACACCCACCATCACAAAATAGACGATGAGTATAGTGATATTTAAGTGATAACCGGGGAATTCTATACTTCATTTCCAAATTAAAGACAGATATTTAAATGCATAATATAACAAAAAAAAGTGCTGAGAAAGTAATGCAAATAAATATCATAGTTAACCGAGTTAGATAGACTGACATGGACTAAGTCAAGATGATCTACGTCCGGTCGGTGGTGAGAAATATCAACCAGCCTTTTTCCACTATCGTATGGAGATACTCTCAACATACTTTGTAAATTTTTGAATATATATATATATATATATAGAACTTGCCGACTACGTGATGCCACCCAAGTAATAGTGGTGAGTGCCAGAATCCCGAGGTCAAGTGACCCCGTGAATCCACCCATCTCTCGTGCAATGGACACTAGATAATCTCCAACTTTTGTTTTAAGAATTTTCATTTCTAAAGTTCTACGATATCAACAATAAGTTAGGCTACAAAGCCCCAAAGGATATGGAATAAAAACCAAATACCACAGTAACCCTAGTGCATGCATTTCTAACATCAATTATAACATAATTCACAACCAAATATGGCACATTAGGAAAAGAGTCAATGAAATCATCACAAGGCATCATGCTATTACAACATTCAACTTGAATAAAGCAAAGAAAGTATGATGGTAGATTACTAACAATAAGTCATCAACTTGACTGAAAAAGAAATTAATATGAATAAAATAAAGTAGAGGGTTCCCACAGTTTCACTTACAAGTCACAGGATAGCTCTAGCTATTCGGCCTCGCGACACTCCGACTAGTGTTCTCGAACTCCCGTAACACCCCTAGGTCCCTGAAAAGTTATTTCATATCATTTATTTATTTATTTATTAACATTTTATTACATAGATATATTTTATGTATATTCATATATGTGTATATGTAGATATATACATATATGTGTATTTGTATATATATATATGTATATATATGTATACATATATATATTATTTCTTTTATTATTTTATTTTATTTTTTTGTAGATATACATGTGTATGTGTATATATAAATATACATACATGTATATATTATGTATACATATGCATATATACATGTATGTATATATATTACATATATATAGTATTTATTATTATTATTTTTATTATTTTTGGGGCTGGATCGGGTCTGACCCGATCCAACCGGGTCTCCTTCTCCATTGCAGAGACGCTGCTGCAACAGCAGCGTCTCTGCTTCCTCTTTTTTTTTTTGACTTCCTTCTTTCTCTATTTCTTTTTTAAATCCATTACATAACAACAATACCGTCAATCATCCAATCCACCATTAAAACACAGTTTTTCAAGCTTAAACACAATACCACTTTAATAACGCAACAACACCACCTTACCTTCAAATCGTCGACGCCACGCCTCGAAGCTTCAGGTTTCTTCTCCGATGACTCTCTCTCTCTGCCGGACTCTCCTCCTTTCTTTCCGTTTCTTCTTCTTCCTCTTTTCCTTCTTCTTCCTCTTCTTCTTCCTTTGTGGCGGTGGTGGTGGTGGGGGTTTTATTTGGTGTTTTGGGGTTAAATGACTATTTTACCCCTGCAACCCTATTCTTTTTTATATAAACTAATGCCCCTTATTGTCATTTCTCATTCCCTTTTTTTTTAATTTAAAATGTATATATATATATTTATATATATATGTATGTCTAATTCAATTTAATTAATTTAGGGCTATAGCTATGATCTAATGTACATTAATTTGATTACATTATAATTTACTAAGTTTAGACTTACTGCAAGTCTCGCTATTCCGTAACCCGGCTTGCACGCAACTCGAGGCGAGTCACTGATCGCTTCTCGACTCGATAACTACAAATATTGCCTTAGTCAGCCTACACATACAAAACACTAGGAATACATCAATACAAATATAAAATTTACCTCGGCCACATGCCTCGGTCTGTGTGCACATCTCATGCGGCCCCACGTCACGAGTCGGTGATCATGATTAAGCAGTTAATCAAGATTAGCAAAAATTGGGCCGTGACAAATATTCCCAATAAAATGGAAATTTCGTCCTCGAAATTAAATTCAGGTTAAGGTTCTAACTAACTCAAAAAGGTACGAAAAATGGTCACGCATATAGTCTTCCCGCTCCCAAGGGAGTTATGAGTCGTTGTGGAACTGCCACTTGACGAGTACTTTCGGGATAGGCTTGTTCTTTAGCTGTTGTACCTTTCGGTATAGGATCTGGATAGTCTGCTCCCTATGGTGATATAGATGATGTGATGAATCTCTTATTTCCAAATCTTGAAGCTGACTCCTCAACTCCTCCAACTCTCTTAGAGCCATGCGATAGGGTGGTATTGAGATCGACTTGATGCCTGGTACGAGATCAATTACAAAGTCTACCTCTCGAGGTGATGGTAGAACCAGTAAGTCCTCCAGAAAGACAACAGGAAAGTCTCTCTGACTACTGGTATGTCTTCAAGTCGGGGTTCCTGACTCTCTGCTACGGCGTACAAAGCTACTAGAGTCTCCATCTCCTCACTAGACGCTAATCGACGTGTCGTGGTATAAGCACTTGGTGTGTTACCTCCATGAACAAAAATCGTACGCCTTGGGATCTTGGATATCAAGAATTTATTGAAACAATTGCAATTCATCCCTAAAGTATAGTCACTCATCAATTGACTCCTAGTTCCTCGTCATTTAATCATTACCCTAGCCAAGATTTAAATGATACTAGCCCCAAAGTTCGTATGTCACAACATTATTAGTGGGCGAGTCACACTCTGCGACCACATGCTCATCATACACAAGTACGACACTTTGGTCATAATACTCAAGAAAAATCTTGCTAGGCGTAATTTTCTGTACAAAATACGAACTAAGTCGGCTTACCATCGATTGGCCTAACCAATTTATGCATTAGAAATAGTTCAGGACTTTCCCTCGACTCGGTCTCGCACCACAGTTAGGTCTATCCTATAAGAATGTAGGCTCTCTCTCGATCTTGTGGTTGTGGTGTCTCCTGCCAATAACTCGCTGGTTTCTTACACTTTTGAACGATGTGTTCTACCTGATGATCTATAACATATCGGTTGTCTCCTCTGATAACCACGTGTAATCTGAGTCTGACCATGCCTTGGTGCATCTCAGCCTCTGCCTCATGGCGCTTACTGTGTCTGCGGAGATGCTATTGCTGACATAGACGAAGTTGGCAAGATGGGTGGAGTCGCGTGAGATATTGTCTGGTGGCTGGTCTCATGATACTTGAGCTCTGAAATCTCTCGCTTGCGATCCTCACTCCCTTGCCTCTTTATCTCTTCCTCTCAAAATCAAATCCCTGTTCAACCCTAGCAGGAGATTCCTCAAACGCAGTGGGCGTGGGTGTATCCTTGCCTGATACAACTATCGGTGCAGCAACAATCGGTAACTCTTGCAGACGATGTACTATAAGCTATGTCAATGCAATCGGAGTCTCTGAAGTCAGGGGTGTTGTAGTAGTAGCTGCAACAATGATGGAGATGGCCGGTATCAACACCGTCATTCGCGCCGTCATGAAAGTGGTAAACTTCGCAAGCTGTTGTCCCTAAGCCGCTACTTGATAAGATAACCTCTGAATGTCATCCACCGATGCAACAGGTTTCTGACTACCGCTAGCTCCTCCATCTTTATTTTCGTGAGAATTTGACATCGGCTTCTATACGTTGGCGACGTACTCTTCATCAGCCACTACGTATATAGCACGTATATACGCACATAATTATACTTGTACATATAATAATCCCTAACTAACTTTCACTTGATTCCTAACAAAATAGTTCCTAGGCAATGTTCATTTGGTTTCCACTTCTAAAGTTTGTGTTTTATTTATTGAGAACAAGTCTCTGTATTATATCCCTAAAGTTCTAACCCCTAGTCTCTTATACTAACTGTAACGTTGGTATCACAATTTTAGACAACTCTATACTATGTCCCTAAGGTTCTAATCCCTAAGCTCTGATACCAACTGTAACATTGGTATCACAATTTTAGACAACTCTATATTATGTCCCTAAGGTTCTAATTCCTAAGCTCTGATACCAACTGTAACGTTGGTATCAGAATTTTACATAACTCTCTACTATGTCCCTAAGGTTCTAATCCCTAAGCTCTGATACCAACTGTAACGTTGGTATCACAATTTTAGACAACTCTCTACTATGTCCCTAAGGTTCTAATCCCTAAGCTCTGATACCAACTGTAACGTTGGTATCATAATTTTAGACAAATCTATACTATTTCCCTAAGGTTCTAAAGTCTAGGCTCTGATACCAACTGTAACGGCCCCTATTTTCATCTAGGGCACCGCCCGGCCTAATCCCATAATTTAGCCCTAATTACAACACGTAGGACCTAGTTATGCATTAGTCAGCCTGTACTACCTACTATCTCGTGAATTGGGTTCAGGGATAAGAAAATCCCCTATCATTTCATAAGAATTATCAATTAGCAGAAGTCTTTATCGTATTAGCTGAAGTATTTTATATAAATCCTAAATGTGGAAACCAGGAAATAACAATTACAATATCAATATTCGATAAATGGTGATCATATAGACAAAGTGAAAGTCAAAAGTCGGGTGAACAAACTCTCGTCCCAACAAAACAACCCAAGCAAAAGACGTATATAAACATAATACAAAAATATGACCTACGTGTATGGCAACTATGCGCTACAAGCTCAGAAGTAGTCGCCGATCTTCTCCTTGCTCGGTCTGGTACTGCTCGACGGACCTACGCCCACCGTCACAAACTAGACGGTGAGTATAGTGATATTTAAGTGATAACCGGGGAATTCTATACTTCATTTCCAAATTAAAGACAGATATTTAAATGCATAATATAGCAGAAAAAAAAGTACTGAGAAAGTAATGCAAATAAATATCACAGTTAACCGAGTTAGATAGACTCACACGGGCTAAGTCGAGATGATCTACGTCCGGTCGGCGGTGAGAAATATCAACTAGCCTTTTTCCACTATTGTATGGAGATACTCTCAACATACTTTGTAAATCTTTGAATATATATATATAGAACTTGTCGACAACCCCGTAGTTGAAGTTACGTGATGCCACCCAAGTAATAGTGGCGAGTGCCGGAAACCCCGAGGTCCAGTGACCCCGTGAATCCACCCATCTCTCGTGCAATTGACACAAGATAATCTCCAACTTTTGTTTCAAGGATTTTCATTTCTAAAGTTCTACGATATCAACAATAAGTTAGGCTACAAAGCCCCAAAGGATATGGAATACAAACCAAATACCACAGTAACCCTAGTGCATGCATTTCTAACATCAATTATAACATAATTCACAACCAAATATGGGACATTAGGAAAAGAGTCAATGAAATCATCACAAGGCATCATGCTATTACAACATTCAACTTGAATAGAGCAAAGAAGCATGATGGTAGATTACTAACAGTAAGTCATCAAATTGACTGAAAAAGGAATTAATATGAATGAAATAAAGTAGAGGGTTCCCACAGTTTCACTTACAAGTCACAGGATAGCTCTAGCTATCCGGCCTCGCGACACTCCGACTAGTGTTCCCGAACTCCCGTAACACCCATAGGTCCTTAAAAAGTTATTTCATATCATTTATTTATTTACTTATTAACATTTTGTTACATAGATATATTTTATGTATATATTCATATATGTGTATTTGTATATATATATATATATATGTATATGTATGTATACATACATATATATATATATATTTATTATTATTTCTTTTATTATTTTATTTTATTTTTTTTGTAGATATACATGTGTATGTGTATATATATTACATATATATAGTATTTATTATTATTATTATTTTTATTTTTGTTTTTATTTTTTTATTATTTTTGGGGCTGGACCGGGTCTGACCCGGTTCAACTGGGCTTTACCCGGTCCAACCGGGTCTCCTTCTTCTCCATTGTAGAGACGCTGCTGCAACAGCAGCGTCTCTGCTTCCCTTTTTTTTTTGATTTCCTTCTTTCTCTATTTCCTTTTTCAATCCATTACACAACAACAATACCATCAATCATCCAATCCACCATTAAAACACAATTTTTCAAGCTTAAACACAATACCACTTTAATACCGCAACAACACCACCTTACCTTCAAATCTTCGACACCATGCCTCGAAGCTTCAGGTTTCTTCTCCAATGACTCTCTCTCTCTGCCGGACTCTCCTCTCTCTCCCTTTCTTCTTCTTTCTTTTTTCCTTCTTCTTCCTCTTCTTCTTCCTTTGTGGCGGTGGTGGCGGTGGGGGTTTTATTTGGTGTTTTGGAGTTAAATGACTATTTTACCCCTGCAACCCTACTATTTTCTATATAAACTAATGCCCCTTATTGTCATTTCTCATTCTCTTTTTTTATTTAAAATGTATATATATTTATATATATATATATATATTTAAATATATATATATATATATATATGTATGTCTAATTCAATTTAATTAATTTAGGGCTATAGCTATGATCTAATGTACATTAATTTGATTACATTATATTTTACTAAGTTTAGACTTACCGCAAGTCTCGCTATTTGGTACCCCGACTTGCACGCAACTCGAGGCGAGTCCCTGTTCACGTCTCAACTCGATAACTACAAATATTGCCTTAGTCAGCCTACGCACATATAAAACACTAGGAATACATCAATACAAATATAAAATTTACCTCGGCCACATGCCTCGGTCTGTGTGCGCATGTCATGTGGCCCAACGTCACGGGTCGGTGATCATGATTAAGCAGTTAATCAAGATTAGCAAAAATTGGGCTGTGACAGCCAGTAAGAAAATATCATGTGATTTATACATCCTCTATTAATTGTTATTGTTGAATTGATCTCATGCTTGACATTTCATTCTATTCCTTGGTTATGTGTTTTTGGCGTGAGTGTTTCGAGAAGGTATCGTGTGGCCTGCACTAGCTGGGACAACGTGAGTACCTCTTGCAGTGGTACTGACCACCCCTAGTGTTGTATGTACCTAGGTACTGTATTCAAGAGGTGTTGTGTTGCCTCTCAATTTCAAGTTGCGCTAGTCTTGCGACATTGCCTGGGGAGATCTTGCGAGATCTTTGTCGTATTGCTATAAAATTAGACCACATATGGTCCTCTTTTGATTATTTGAACACGCATTCTTTCGTTGTTATCTATCAGTCTGCTTATCATGCTCTTCGAACTGTTTAATTGTCTATTTCTTTCAATTATCGCATGATATTTGGACAGTCTTGTTAATGTTGGGGCATGTGCCCTAAGTCAATCTATAAGCATTGTTTATCTTACAATTTTTTAGTTAATAAAATAGAGGTCTTTCATTTGTTGTTTTCTTTTAAGCAATTATATATTTACCTTATAATAAGATCTATGGGTATTTGTTGAAATATCCTAAATGTCCCTAGTCGTTCATTATTCTGGGAACTATAATGAATTAAGACTAGTGTAAGTCTTGATTGATGGTCATGTGATGATCATACGTATAGGGATATGAATCGAGATCATGAGTACTTGTTAAGGAACAAGGTACTAGACCTACCGGCTATGAGAACACCACATGGATTCAGTCATAGGTTTTACTCTTGATAGGTATATCATTTAGTCCTTCGACTTAAGATTACATAGACTTCAATATTAGGAGCACAGTAATTTCATACAATCAAACTTGTCTTTAACTCGACGATTATAAAGATTGTGACTGGTTATCATGTGATCAATATGTAAAGGTGTGTAATTAAGAAAGAATTTGTCGCTCTCGTAAAGAGAGAGATAAAGAGAGAGATATCAATGGATCCCTCGATGTATTAGATTGTTAAATGGCCAAGTTCAAGTGAATTGATATGATCAATGTCACTTGGATGTTTACAATCTATATAAAGATCTAGACTAATACAATTGAATATTAAGGGTGACTTTCCATGCCTTATATTTAATCAAAGGATATCGCATGACAAAAGGATATGATATACGTTATTCATTAGGTTGTATCCATTTTGATATTTGTGCTACTTGGGTAGTCATAATGTCTTGCTAGAGACCGCTTATGACTTGTGCACTAAAAATGGTTTCGATTCACTACCAACGTCGCATGAACATATTGGGTCGCACACAAAGAATAGCTTTGCACAATTCCAAATGGTCCAGAGTATTGAATTTTATAAGATAAAACTCATAATATATATAAGACCTTATGATTTGTTATATGACAACTTATTAATAGCGGTATATGTATAATTTCCTTAAACAACGTAATACAATTGTTGTATTTCAAATTTACTTAAACATCGTAAATACAATAGTTGTATTATGAATAGGATTTTTAGTGAGAACTTATCTACACATAAATAAAGGGTGATACCCAAAACGTATAATAAGAACTTTGTTTTTCAATTCTCATATTTTTTGGAATTTGGGAGAGAAAGAAAAACGTTTTCAATCTCTCTTGGTGCTAGCACTTCAAATTGTGGTCACCATTCGTGTATAGATTTCTGATAGAAGACGCGCGCTAGAACGTCTTGAAGATCGAACAATCAGAGAAGGAAATCACGAATCAAGTTATGACTTACTTTTGTAGATCTTGTTTAATAGAATTTATTTGCAATCCTATTGGGTTTTTTTTAAAAATTGTTTTGAATTTTTCACTGCGTATGAACCAAAAAACCCAACAGTTAAATCATAAATTATTGTTATATTCTGCTGGCACTACTTTCGATTTCTTCAGTTACTCACCATCTAATTTGAGATGGTGGATGCAGATAGGGTGGACTGCAGCAAGGCCAAGGGGCCCGGTCTAGGCGATTTGATTTAACGGCTGAACTTTGGTGACCAATAGAGTAGGTTTATTATTTGCCTAATTGTACGTCATTTTATATACATGTTTTGAGTCATTGAACTTAGGATTTTATTGAGATTGGTATCATGTACTTTTTCGCTTCTCATATTTGATTGTACATGAATACTCGGGGTTTTCTACATTAATAGATTCATGTATTTCCCTTTGATTGAGTTATTTCCAGATATTATAGTTTAATTATTTTTCTATTGCATATAACTTGCAATAAATCTTTCATAAAGTGTAAATTTAAATGAATGGAGGCTGACTAGGCTCGTCAGGTTTGTCGAGATTCGACTTGGGGGATCGCACGGGTCTAGGTCGAGCGTACCTAATTACATGGGGAAATTGGGGTCATCACAGCTGGTATCAGAGCGAGGTTATAAAAACCTGACTCTTGATTTAAAACATAATCCATTAAGACAGCAGAAATTAGGAATTGTTGAACTTAGAGTGGAAAACCCTACGATCCTAATTAGAACTTTTGTTTGGGGTATGAGGATGAGTTGGGATGAGTCGTATGTGATTTTTGTACATGTTATGATTGTTGATTGTACTATATGGTATGCAGTAGCTAACCTCTGATCCAAGGAGTTCGTTCTCTTGTTCAGACAATGATGACATATTAGATAGGTCCGAGCGACAACAGGGATAAGTCCAATATACGTTATGCTAGCGCAGATGATGTACATCTCATGACACAGGGTCGCGACTCAGGACCAGTGACTAGAAGAGATATTACGGTTGTTGAGGACATCCATCATAGCTACCACGACACCATCAACCAAGACTACACCTTTTCCACCATTACGACTAATCAGGGTGCGGAGACGCCAGTGGGTATAGCTTCAACTACACTGGTTCTGATTATAGTGGTGCCAAATACGACAATTGCACAGAGGGCATATGTAGAGGTTGTTGCATATCCGGTCCAGATTGAGGAGGCACCTATTACACTCGTAGCTACTGCAGAGACTACTTCGGTCACTACTCCGGAGAAGAGACCCAGAGTCATTGCTGAGGCAGAAAGTGGAGAGAATTCAAAAGGCACGACCCAGTCAAAATCTTTAGTGGTATGGACGTAGCAGCGATAGAGCTATTCCTAAAGAATCATAAGAAGATTCATACCATCATCGCGACTGAGGTTCACATGAGAGCTACGATTTTTTCATCCATGTTCAGGGGGAGGCTGATGATTGGTAGGCAACCATTGTCACTATCTGAGGCATTCTGAAAGACTGGATCGACTTCAAGACCCAGTTTAACCAGAAGTACTTTCCGTCGATAGTATTACGTGCGAAAAGGAATGAGTTCACTTCTCTACGACAGTCTATAGGCTAGCCGGTAATGGATTACATGGGTAGATTCATCGAGCTATTGCCTTATACAGGAGGATCAGCTAATTCAAAAACTGATAGGATTTACTACTTCATTGAGGGTTTCATATCTGTGATTGGAGGATTCGTGGTCACTACCGAGCCGGAGACTTTACAGCAAGCATACGAACGAAGTTTGGCATGAGAGAGTTTTCTGGTTACTAACCCAGAGGAGGCTAGACCGGTCAAACTGGAAACCAAATCAGAGGATCATCACGACAAGAGACGGAGGAAGAACAAATTTTGTTATCGAGATTTCAAAGCTTCGAGTGTAGGATCTGTTGCACCACCTACTCAACCGACATAAATGACTTAACTAGTGCCGAGCTTTGTGAGTCACCATCCATAGCCTACGAGACATGTATAGCAGTCACAGGGACAGTCTACCGCGAGTAGAGATTCTGGCAAAGGAGGTAGACAGAGGCAGACACAGAGGTCAGGGAAGACTCAAACCTAGAGATCTACAACGAGTTGAGGGCAGGGTCAGACACAGGGAACTTACGAGACGTGCACTTTTTATAGATACAAAAGGGTTGGCCACATCCAAGCTCAATGTGCACAACCAGAGAGGACACAACCACAACACCATTAGTACCAAAGGGAGCGGGTTCAGGTCGCTGTTGAGCCGAACAAAGGGGCGTCCCGAAAACTAGTTGAGGGTATGATTTCCATATGTAGTACTTTCATGCATACCATGTTCGATTTTGGTTTCATTGTTTCCTTTATTTCTGGACGCATGGTAGATATGTTAGGGTTGAGACCCATTAAACTTAGTAGACCTTTGATCCTTAGCATGGCTGATGGGGACAAGATGTACCTGAACTTTTTGTGTGTTGATTGTTCGATAAAGATAGAGGGCTACGAGTTTCCCGTTGACTTGAGAGTGCTAGAGTTTCTTGAGTTCGATGTGTTGTTGGGCATGGACTGGTTGGGAGCGTACCATGCTCAGATCAGTTGTTACGAGAAAATGATCATGATTCCATTGTCCAATGGTACGAAAATAAGCATTCAGGGTACAACACCTTCACTTCCTATCATCAAAGGCCGGGAGGCCACGAGTGCAAGATTGAGACTGTTTTGAGTGTCATAAGTACTGGTGTTAGGCAGGAGATCAACATATCTGACGTACCGATTGTGTGCGAGTTCACTGACGTATTTCAGAAGGATTTGGTAGGATTACCACCGCGGAGGGGTGATCGACTTCATCGTTGACTTAGTCCTAGGGACTAAACCAATTTTGATACCACCATATAGGATGGCACCTAGAGAGTTGAATAAGCTGAGGAGTCAACTAGATGAGTTGTTAGAGTTGGTCTTCATCAGTCCGAGTATATAGTCATGGGGAAAGCCAATATTGTTTATGAAGGAGAAAAATGGTAGTTTGAGTCTTTGTATCGACTACAGATAGCTGAACCGAGTTACTGTGAAGAACAAGTACCCGTTGCCATGCATTGACGATCTGTTTGATCACCTGAAAGGAACACAGTGGTTCTTGAAGATTGATTTGAGATCAGGCTGTCATCAGCTCAGGATTAAGGATAAGGATCGAGAGAAGACAGCGTTCAACATTAGATATGACCATTACTAGTTCACCATCATGTCGTTCGATTATGGATCTCATTCACCGAGTGATGAGAGAGTACTTAGATAGATTTGTGATTGCGTTCATCGACGACATCCTCATCTATTCCAGGACTCATGAGGAGCACGAGGGATATCTTTGAGCAGTGTTTCAGACTCTGAGGGACAACCAACTCAACGCTAAGTTCAGCAAGTGCTAGTTTTGGCTGTTAGAGGTCATATTTTTAGGGCACGTATTTGGAGCTAGCGGTGTTGTCGTTGATCCAGAGAAGATTAGAGCCGTGATTGAGTGACTTACTCCGACTACCGTGACACAGATTTGCAATTTCTATGGCAGGTTACTATCGTCGATTCGTGCAGCACTTCTCCAAGATCGCTACATCGATGATGAAACTAACTCAGAAGAACACGAAGTATGATTGGATTGAGGAGTGTGAGCAAACATTCTCCACTCTGTAGGAGAAACTGATGATTGCACTTGTCTTAACGTTACCCAAGACAGGGAAGGACCTAGTCTTGTACACCGATGCGTTGAAGACTGGTTTGGGTTATGTGCTAATGTAAGAGGGTACAGTTATCGCTTATGCATTCTAACAGCTAAAGGTTTATGAGAGGAACTACCCGACCTACGGCTTAGAGTTGGCAGCTATAGTGTTTGTGTTGAAGATATGGAGGCACCACTTATATGGTGTGCACTTCATGTTGTTCACAGACCACAAGAGCTTGAAGTATTTGTTCTCTCAAAAGAAGTAGAATTTGAGACAGAAGCATTGGCTTGAATTCCTAAAAGACTACGATTTTGCACTCGAGTATCATTCGGGGAAAGCCAATGTTTATGCTGATACTTTGAGCCGTACAGGATCTGATGCTGAGGTAGTTGTATGTCGTATGACTCACAAGTACACGTTACTTGAGGAAGCCGAGATGATGAGTTCAGTGGACGTGCCGACGACTACTAGGACACAGATGTATGGTTAGATTAGGGTGCAGATCATTTCACTGTAGACTGTTCTCAAGGGACAGTTGGGCGATAAGTCGTACCAGCGTTATAGTGAGATGGCGGACAGTTCAGAATATCCAGATTGGAGTCAGTCGATAAACTTTTGCTTGAGGTATGGTGGGTGATTGTGGATTCCATTAGCGGCTGACCTGCATACTGAGATACTTCAGAAGGATTACCGTTCCCCTTTTTCTGTGTATCTGGGTCAAACCAAGATGTACGCTGATATGCAACGTCTCTTCTAGTGGTCAAGGATGAAGTCCGACGGGTCGGAGTTTATTCGAGCGTGTGAGATATGCCAGCGCGTAAAGTCTGAGCAACAATGGCTTGGAGGATTGTCGCAGCCCCTACCCATTCCTCGATGGAAAGGGGACCATATTGTTATGGATTTCATTACTGACTTGCCCCGATCTCCTCGTGGTCACGTTAACATCTGGGTAATTGTAGATAGATTGACTAAATCTGCTCATTTCATACCAGTATCCACTACACACCAAGTTGACAAATTGAGCATTCTTTACGAGCACAAGATTGTCAGATTGCACAGAGTTCCGTTGTCAATTATGTCAAATCGAGAGACACAATTCACTTTGTTGTGGTGACAGAGCATGCAGGCTCAATTCGGCACCAGACGAGAGTTGAATATGGCATTCCATCTGCAGATAGATGGACAGTCCGAAATGTTGATTCAAGTGCTGGAAGACATGCTTAGGAGTGTGTTTTGGAGTACGGCGAGTCATGGGAAAATTACCTTCATTTGCATGAGTTTGCGTACAACAACGTTATCAGGCAAGTATTGGTATGACAACATTCAAGGTGCTACATGGTAGGCCTTGTAGATCACCTTCTTGTTAGGCTGAGCTAGAGGATGTTGTGACACATGGTCCTAAGACTGTTGTTGATCATACTGAGAAGGCACGACAGATTCTTTTGAGATTTAAGGGTGCCCAAGAGTGGCAGAAGAAGTACTACGACAAGTATCACGATGAGTTTAAGTATGATTTGAGAAACTATGTATACCTGACGGTCTCTCCACTGAAGGTTCATAAATGGTTCAGAATTAAGGGAAAACTCGCTCCCAGATTTGTCGGTCCCATCAAAATTGTGAAGAGGGTCGGTAAGATTACATATCAGTTAGAGTTACCACCAGAGCTCGCTGGTGTCCATCCAGTCTTCCATATTTCGATGCTTCAACTATACAATTCAAGCAGAGGGCAGTGACCAACGGTAGACTTGAGCCAGATCGACGAGCAAGATAATGTCATGTCTGAGAAGCAGCTAATCCATATTTTTGAATGGAAGGTCATGACGCTGAGGAACAAGGAGATTCCTTCGATTATCATAAAATGATAATTTCACGAAGACGAGGAACTAACCTGGGAGTTATAGTCCTATATGCGCGAGCAGTTTCCCTACCTGTTTGATTCTGGTAAGTCTTTAGTTTAGCTAACTTAATAGTTTAATTTTGGGGATGAAATTCTAATAAGTAGGGGAGACTGTACCAACCTTCAACTATTAACCAGACTTATGTTACACTTGTCAGGACTGTGACCTAACTATCATGATGCATCGAGTATTTCAGACTTCGAGAGTCGATACCAAGGTAATTTTATGTTTCTGTGATGTTTGTATTAGTATTGTAGTCTAATATGGGTCTCGAGCCGTTTGGTCGATTGTTTAGTCTGAGTGAGGCTTCGCCTAGGTAAACGAGAGAAATTAAACATAGAAAACCTTAATAAATAATTTTTGAATAATAATTATTATATTTTATTTGAGGTAGAACGTGGGCGCGATGACGAGCACACGACAGACGGGTTGTGGTGTGATTAGGGTCGAGAAGCGCAAGATCAACATGAGAGCTGAATAGTTAAGTGACACCCAAGTCACTTAAAGGAGTCAACAAGTGGAGTTAGGAGTGTTGGACAGCTTGCAAGGGAGAGTGTAAGGTCTACCTAGGGATAAGTGTGTGTAGATTGATCAAAATGGGTCCTATAAAAGGGTTTCTCACATTACTTTTATCCCATTTCTCTCTTTCTTTTCTCTTTCCTCTTCCCTCCTTCTTTTCCTCTCTTCTTGCTTGGAGAATAAGCCACCATAAGGGGGTGGTGCTGGACACCGAAAGTCCTCGCCGGTGTCCTCTTCTAACCAAATTGAAGGTGAGACACATTGCTCTTCTCTTTTCTTTGTTCAGTTTTGACATTTGTTCCTCCGCTTTATTATTGAGACTTTGTTGTTTAAATTGATATTGTATTATGCCATGATCAAAGGTTGCTTCCCAGAGACAATCTTGGTGTTCCACCGATGTCTCGACAACCCCAGAAAAATGTGGGAGTCTCGTTCGATGAAACACTGCGAGGGCGCTGCACAGTTCATTGTGCTGGCAGCATCACTCGCATACGTATAGAACAAAGGCGTCCCAGAATGTCGTGATGACGCCATAGCCAATTTGAACCTGGCGGCATCATCGCTGCATCTCATGTATTTGTGGTTCCGTAATTTTGCCGCCACGACACTGCAGAAAGCAAATGTCTCACAGCGTCACATACATCGTATAAACCAGAGTCATTTTAATTTGGGATTTGTCAACACGCCGCCGAGGCGCCGTGAAGAAGAAACTTTACACGGCATGTCGTCCAGAGGTGATGTGTGTCGTCTAGAATTACCAGACATCGTAAGGATGCCGTGGCCGTTAGGCTTGGAGACGTCCACGACAGTGTCTTGACCAGAAGGTCATTTCTCCTAGTTTTTTTATTATTTTTACCAGAACATTAGGGTAACTTTGGGAGTTAATTAGGATTATAAATTGACCGTAAAACCCTATCTATTGGGGATTCAAACCATAGATCAGGTAGTTGGAAATTCAAGGGAACGAACTAAGGTCGCGAGAGTGGTTTCGTATTGCGACTAGTCAAGTAAGTACGCATGTGTTATGTATGTGTGTATGTTAGTAGGTCAATAAGGAAATGTCATGTGATTTATATATCCTCTATTGATTGTTATTGTTGAATTGATCTCATGTTTGGCATTCCATTTTATTCCTTGGTTGTGTTCTTGGCGTGAGTGTGTTGGGAAGGTATCATGTGGCCCGCACTAGCTGGAACAACGCGAGCACCTCCTGCAAGGGCACTGACCATCCTTAGTGTTGTGTGTACCTGGTACTGGATTCGAATGGTTTTGCGATGCCTCTTAATTTCAAGCTATGCTAGTGTTGCGACATTGCCCAAGGAGATCTTGCGAGATCTTTTTATGTATTGCTATGAAATTAGACCACTTATGGGCCTCTTTTGATTCTTTGAACACGCATGCTTTCATTGTTATCTATTATTTTGCTTATCATGCTCCTCGAACTGTTTAATTGTCTATTTCTTTCAATTACCGTATGATATTTAGGTTGTCTTGTTGTTAAATCATACATTACTATTATATTCTTCTGGCACAACTTTCGATTTCTTCAATTACTCACCATCTAGTTTGTGACGGTGGGTGCACATAGGGTAGGGTGCAGCAAGAGCAAAGGGCCCTGTCTAGGCAATTTCCTTTGAGGATTTAGCAGTAGGACTTTGGAGACCAATATAGTAGCTTTATTATTAGATTGATTGTACGTCGTTTTATATACATGTTTTGAGTTATTAAACTTGGGATTTTATTGAGATTGGTATCATGTACTTCTTTGCTTCTCATACTTGATTGTACATGAATACTCAGGGTTTTCCACGTTAATAGATTCCTGAATTTCCCTTTGATTGAGTTATTTCTCATTATTATTGTTTAATTATTTTTTTGCTGCATATAACTTGTAATAACTCTTTCATAAAGTGTAAATTTAAATGAACGGAGGCTAAGTAGGCTCGTCAGGTTTGTCGAGATTCGACTAGTGGGCTTGCACGGGTCTAGGACGATCATACCCAATTGCACAGGAAAATTGGGGCCGTCACAACCTCAGCCACGTGTCTTAGTCAGTGTGCGTATCACGGTGTGGGTCCCATGTGCCAGGTCGGAGATCATGATTAAGGAAATCAAAATGAGGTTAGAGATTTGGGTCGTGATAGCATAAAATCAAGCACAATGGAAGAGTTTGATCCATGTAGCTGACTCCAATTAATTTGTGATTAAGGACATTCATGCACTAATTAAATGAATAAGAAATTGATAGCTGTAACGGCCCACTTTCCAAATAGACCGCCACAGGGGCCAATGCGGACCCACAGTTTGTCTTACCAGCGACAGCTGTACTCTACATTGGATTATTTCCTCCATTTTATCTTTTTAGACCTTATTAACTGTCCATTTACTGATTAAGTTGTATTGAAAATAAATTATATGTTAAACCATCCTAAAAACCTCAATTTAACACAGTGGAAGCCTTACTAACACATTTATTCGGATAATGATACTATAAATGTGTAATCTAAACCCTAAACCTAATGTGAAAACCTATATATAACCATAAATACCTCTGAAGACTCAAAAAGATCAATATACACAAGGCATCTCAAAATTCTGCAAAATTTCCCAAAATGAAACAAAATAAATATAATACAAACGAACGAGTCAGGCAATCACCGATCAACAGCACTGTGGCAGCTTGCCCTTTCCCCTGTTCGTACTAAGATCTGCACTCAAGCCATCACAAAAGGCAGATGACGAGTCCAGAGTGAGTATTTCCAAGGAAATTAAATGAGGATTACTGAAAGTAAATACTGGAATTTAAATAAAGCTATCAAATAAACATGCAAAAATAAATACAGGCAACTGCGCTCATCGCATTAATAAATAATAGGAAAAACTTAAAGTGTGTTCCTAGCCCCTAGGGTCAGACTACACCATAATTCGGACTCTTCCACAAAATACCGTCGGCGAGTCTGACTCAAGCAGGGCAAGTATCTGGATCCACTCGATGGCCGGCGTTACACCTACGACGCACCGACACATGCCACGACGTGATACTCGGGTCGTGCTATTCACCGAGATCTATCTGGTAGCACGTGCTATGGTGTAGTGGACATACACACAAGAATGGAACGGAGGGAGCCCCGCTCAACGCCCGCACATATAGCCATAACCAGAGTAGAATATTGAAATGAAAGAAATTGAATTCAAATGCCAAAAGAAGAAAATACTCAAATAATTTCAGTTGGGATACTACACACTCAATCCGCACTCCGCGTCC
The DNA here is from genome assembly GCA_039657345.1 of Stephania japonica. Classification (NCBI taxonomy): domain Eukaryota; kingdom Viridiplantae; phylum Streptophyta; class Magnoliopsida; order Ranunculales; family Menispermaceae; genus Stephania; species Stephania japonica. The sequence goes on along the minus strand of CM077558.1, from coordinate 24,702,526 downwards.
CGAAAACCAAACCCTGGTCTAGCTCCAATAGATACCCGACACTAAAAAATTATCACTCGAATGTACCTAATAACCATTTGTCATTGAATTAGCTTCAATTGGGTATATTTATCATTGCCCGACAACATCTCGCCAAAATTCCTATAAAATCCCAAAACTCATTTATTTGATCAAAATATATTTTTTTCTAAAATTTTCTATTAATTTTCCATATTTTTTTTTCAAAACTGTTTTTTTTTAAAGAATGGTTCGGCCTGAATCGGGTTGAGCCGAAGTGGCCCTTTCTTCTTCGTTGGAACAGACAGAGAAATTTTTTCCTTTTTCTTAATCGATTGGGGTTGCTTCTCAACCCCAACCCCTTATCTTCTATTGGCATCGGTCTCCCATGCCATATACATCCTCGGACGAACTGCCATGGCAGTTCGTCCGAGCCCGAGCACCCCCACCAAACACCCCACCAACACCGCACTACAACAACAACAAAAACAACACAACAACATCAATGACTCCCCTCACCTCCTCCTCGATCTCTCTCTCGTTCTCCCTTCTCCTTCTTGCTCTTCCGCTCGGATGAAATGGTGAGAATGGTGGTGTCGTTGATGATTATCAACATTTTAGGGTGAAATGACCAAAATGCCCATATCCATATCCACAAATCTTTACAAAGTTCATGCCCTTTTTGGTCATTTCAAAATAATTTATTTATTTTCTGATTTTTAATATATATTTATATATATACATATATATTTTAAATTACATATATATATATATATTCACCTATATTTTCGTGCCTACAATTTCGTCGTGCGCACCAACGAGTGTACTCGGGTGTGCACACTACCGTACCACCCACACATGTCGACCACGACCCCACGTCTCCCTAGGCGCCCACCAATTTACTATTTTATCACATTTAATTCATTTAATATGTGTATTATTTTTCCTGGCTGAATATTTCGTCTTTTAGTCTACTCGGTACCCGTGTCGACACGCATATCGAGGCGAATACTTCACACATAATCTCACACGTCAATTGAAATATAATTACACACATCGCGATGTCGTTTAACCTATTTTGACATAAACATTGCAAAATTAGTCAAAACAACACTCAAAACAACAATTTACCTAACTTCAGACGCGCTCTAGCCTAGCTGCGGGTCCTACAGGTTTCTGAACTGTCCACCACGTCTGCAATACGTCATAAATAACAACGAATTAAATTTGGACCATTACAATAGTGCTCACTTGTGTTACTAAAATTAGCCTTGATGACTCTTGCTTATCTGTTTGATATCTACAAGCAACCACTAGAAACACCCTGAACAACCCTGCTTGATTTAACAATTTCATTACCTATTAATCATTCATAATCTAAAGTTGGATGATTTTAACTCCCAACCGAATAGTGTTCGATCTAACATTATTATATTGTCGGTTTATGTTGTCAAGGTAGAATCACATCATTATATTAGTCACACTTAATTTATTCCAAGCAATTAATTATCAGCAAAGTTGTTAAGCAAACACCCTAATATAGCACAACCCATTGCAGCAGAAAATTTTCTTTTTGTTTATTTTTGTAAGATCACATGAATTAAATATGTAACATCTAAAATTAGTTTTCTAACTTCACTGTAAAATCCGTTCTAGAGCCACATTAAGTTAAATAGTACAACCTTTGTAACTAGTTATCTAATTGACATTAAAGCTTGCATAATTTTCATGTATGAGTTTTTAGGCTCCCCGCTGCCAATACTAGAAGAAAACTTTTATGCCTCAAAGCACATAAAAGCGCAACTCCTTATCACCATCTTTTTTGTAACCAAGAATAGCCCAAAGCTAGCCTTAGTCTATTGTACAATTTGTAATCCACAAAGAAAATTTCAACTGCTAGAGAACCAGAACCAGCGAATTGGCATTATTACTTTCATTGACAAGGCAAGTAAAAAACTGAAAAAGGCATAGAATTGCATGACCAACTTTAAAGTGCTTAGACCGACTGACAAATCCACTCGAAAAGAAAATGTAGTTGTTTTATTTAACATAGCTTCAGTGGTCGGTTAACCAAAATCCCAGCGAAGAATGATTAATTGCAATCCCGCTAGAAAACAACAAAAACAGATGTCACTTCAAATACCAACAAATGATCGAAATGCAAGGTGCTAATTCATAACTTCGTTTTTACAATCAGAAAGAACAGTCATATGCAAGCATGTACTTATGCATGAGGAGCTAAGCTAAACAACAAGAAATAAAAGTAAAGCGTCTGTGAAATTGCAAACGATTAACTTACCAAAAACAAATAAGAACATACAAGGGCAAAATTGAAGCAATCACGACACAATATTCTTGAGAATGATAAAAACAGAGTGCTTTTTCTTTATTTGGAAGAGAGAACAACAGAACACAATATCTTTTTCTAAAGTTTTCTTCTCTATTTTTTGCAACTGAGATACAACTCTATTTATAACCTTAGACATGACACTTAGAATTCATACATTAATTAAAAATAATAAATTATAACCCTTGGTTACTTAAACAACCATAACTATTTATAGGAAACTCCAAAATATAGACTCTTCATTTGCCTAGAATGATCTAGAATTGCCCTTTCAAATTCTTTCATTAATCAACCTCAAAAGTTGTCCACTGTGCAATCACAAATTTAATGGCAAATTAAGTTTATTCATCAACACCCCTCCTTAAACTTAATTCTCTTTTGTCCTTCATGCTGAGTAAGTTTCTCATTTTTCTCAAATAGTCTTGTGGATAATGGCTTTGTAAAGATATCAGCTGCTTGGTCCTCACTCTTTACATGCACTAGTTCTATCTCCTTTTCCTTCACGTGCTCTCGGATGAAATGGAACTTTAGGTCAATATGCTTGCTTCTTTCATGATGAACAGGATTCATTGCCAATTCGATCGCTGATCTACTGTCCAAGTAAATTTGTATGGCTTTCTCCTGAGCAAGATTTAGTTCCTTTAACAATCTTCTTAACCAGATCACAGGACAAACACAACCTCCTGCTGTTACATACTCTGCTTCGTACGTAAAGAGTGTCACGACTGGTTGTTTCTTCGACAACCAAGTGAATGTGTGTCCCCCAAAAAGAACACATATCCTGATGTACTCTTTCGATCCTCCACGTCATCACACCAATCACTATCGAAATATCCCACTAGCATAAAATCTTCGACTTTGGTGTAGAACAACCCAAGGGATTTGGTGCCCTGAATATACCGCAAAATTCTCTTTACCGCCTTTAAATGCATGTAGACCGGCTCCTCCATGAATTGACTTACAACTCTAACGCTATAAGAAATGTCCGTCCTTGTGCATGTGAGATAGCGAAGACTCCCAACTAGATTTTGGTATTTGGTTGCATCTACTCGTTCTCCACCATCAAACTTAAAAAGTTTCACCCCAGGTTCTATTGGTGTCAATATCGGATTGCAATCCACCCTTTTGTTCCTTTTCAAAATTTCTTTTGCATATGTTTCTTGTGACACAAAAATCCCAGTCTTTTCTTGTCTGACCTCCAGACCAAGGAAATACTTCATCAAACCTAAGTCCGTCATCTCAAACTCTCGAGTCATCACTCTTTTAAACTCCTCTATCATCTTACTATTATTCCCCATAAAGATGAGGTCAACAACATAAAGAGCGACAATGAGCAAATTACCTTCATTCTTTTTCATGTATAGTGCATGCTCGTATGGGCATTGAGTAAATCCGTTCTTCTTCAAGTGTCAATGCGAGTATTCCAAGCTCGAGGTGCTTGTTTCATTCCATAAAGTGCCTTCTTCAATTTTAGCACTTTCTTTTCTTCCCCAATTTTCATGTATCTGGGTGGTTGCTCCACGTACACCTCTTCTTCTAACACGCCATTGAAAAATGTTGATTTGACATTCATTTGGAAAATTTTCCATTTGAATGGAGCTGCTTGAGCAATGAGAAGATGAATCATCTCCATTCTTGTAACCAGGGCAAAGACTTCATCATAGTCTATCCCTTTCTTTTGTCGATAGCCTTTTGCAACTAGCCTTGCCTTGTACCGCTCTATCTCGCCTTGAGCATTCATCTTCTTTTTGCATACCCAATTTATTCATATGGGTTGACTTCCTTTTGGCAATTCAACCAGCTCCCAAGTTTTGTTTCGCTCAATTGCTTTTGTTTCTTCATTCATGGCTGATTGCCACTTCTCATCTCATATCGCTTCCTCAAATGTAATTGTTTCGGCATTTGCCAAAAGGCAAATTAAATGTACCTCACTTGTCGAGTCGTACAAATCTTGTATGCTTCGCATCATTGGTTGTCTTGACTCATCTTCATTATCGATTGTTGGTGGATTTGCTGGTGTGTCTGTTGAAAATGATTGTATCGGTAGATGATTCTCCTTTCTCAAATATCACCTTTGTTAATTTTTCCCAATCCCACGAACTTGACTCATTTACATGCACATCTCGGCTGCCCACTTCTTCCTTCGCGATTGGATCAAACAACTTGTAACCTTTTGTCTTCTCATCATAGCCAATATACCTTTTGATTTTGTCATCAAGCTTAGTCCTTCTTTGATTTGGTACATGCACGTAGGCCATCATGAGAACACCATCTTCTCTTATCTCCTCTTCCGCGACTAGATTCGCATTTTCTTCTACCTTTTTCTCAGAATAGCACTCCTTTGCATAGTGCCCATACTTAGCGCAATTATAACACTCGACATTTGATTTGCACCCTTTTGCGTAGTGCTCATGCGTGCCACAGTTATAGCACTCAACATTTGAATGATTTGTTCGGGCGCCTCTACCATGACCACGCCCTCTACCTCGCCGATTTTAAGGGCTTGACTGTCCCTTCTCCTCATAGTATCCACCTCGACCATGCCCTCCACCACCACGACCATTGCTGCGACCTCCACGGTCATGTCCTCTACTATGAAAGTTTTGAGTATAAACTACCTTTTCATCTTTGATAGACACCTTGGCTTGCAACGCTTCTTCAAGCGACTCATTCTTCTTCTTCTTGCGTTGTTTATGCACCTCAAAAGAACCAGCAAGATCATCAATGGTCATCTCTTCCAAATTCTTTGACTCCTCAATTGAACAAACAACATTCTCAAAATTTTTGGTCAGTGACCGCAAAATCTTCTCCACCACCCTTGCATCAGTTTGAATTTCTCTATTTCGTTTAAGTTGAATCACCACTGTTTGCACCCGCATGATGTAGTTAGAGATTCCTTCTGACTCCTTCATTTTCATGGCCTCCAACTCACCTCGAAGAGTTTGAAGCCATACTTGTTTAACTCGATCGACACCTTTGAACACCTTTTGTAAAGTGTTCCATGCTTCCTTTAAAGTTGCTACACCAGCAATTTTCTCGAAACCCTACTCATCCATTGCTTGGAACAGTAAATAGAGCGCAACCTTGTCGTTCATAAACGTTTCTTTCAACAACTTTGTCTGATTCGCAGTTGGATTGACCGTTGTATCTGGCCCGTCATAGCCCTTTTCGACTACTTCCCATGCATCTTGCGCACCTAGCAATGCACGTATCTGAATACTCCAATTGTCATAGTTCAACTTGGTGAGTCGTGGCAATGACATTTGCCCCAACGATGTACTTCCAGAATTCTCCATAGATCTGATACCAATTTGATAAAAATAGAGTGCTTTTTCTTTATTTGGAAGAGAGAACAAAAGAACACAATATCTTTTTCTATTAACTCTTAAACGAGTTTTCTTCTCTCTTTTTTGCAACTGAGATACAAGTTTATTTATAACCTTAGACATAACTCTTAGAATTCATACATCAATTAAAAATAATAAATTATGACCCTTGGTTACTTAAACAACCATAACTATTTATGGGAAACTCTAAAAGATAGACTTTTCATTTGCCTCGAAGGATTTAGAATTGCCCTTTCAAATTCGTTCATTAATCAGCCTCAAAATTTGTCCACTATATAGTCACGAATTTAATGGAAAATTAAGTTTATTCATCAACAGAGAATGAATCTGTTTTGGGAATGATGACAAGAAGTATATGCAAACTTTGTCAAAAATGAATCAATTTCTTATTAAAGAGTAGACGATGTATGTTGAGAAAGTGCAAGAGGCTAAGTAAGAAACTCTTATAACAGGGATAACAACCTTCCAGGGAGTATATATCAATATAGCATCCAAGCAGTAAGTTCATATACAATAACCTAAACCCTTAACTCGCCCTACGATACTAACACAGATCCATACAGAACTTACGAGAAAGTTCCTTTCAAATCCAAGTTTGTTCTCAATGTCCACCATTTCATAACAAATGACATAACCACTGTGACTGTAACAACCCAAAAATTCTTGTCATTTCTATGTGATGACGTGTACTATCGATTCATACTCGTGTCTATGTGACAGGGCGGCAACATCGATAAACGAGTAGAGTTTGCCTAGGAAAATGTCTCTAAGTGGTATCGACAGGCGAATTGCGGGTATACGGGCCAGAGAAATGAATTTAATGGACAATCGAAAAATAAAATAAAATAATACACTAAATGTTCGACTCGTTAGTAATTCAGGGCAAGTGCGACACTGTTCGAGTCTGGAAACACTAAGGTTGAGTTGGAAAATGACCAAGTGTGGAGTTCAAGTCACCTATTGAAGTCACATATGAAGTGTTAGAGTTAGAGGGACAGCTTATGCAAGGGGCGTTGGATGTGCCTCAAGACGTGTACGTGCAAGTGGATGATGAGAGGGGTTATTGAAAGCCCAACAACTTTTTTTCTCTCTCTTCAGCTCATATTTTCTCTCTTTCTCTTTTCTTCTTCTCTTGCTCTCTAAGAAAACAAAGAGTTGGTGGTGGAGGTGACCGGAGTGGCGCTGACGACTAGTTTCTCCGACGATCTAAGGTGAGATTCGAAATCTCTTCATCGTTTCCTATGTGTCGGTGTATTTTTTGTACGCATTCGTCGAATGAATTTTGGACGCCACGTCAAACTTTGAAGTTGATCAAAGTTTTCGACGTATTGGCGATCCCCGCGATAATCAAAACATGTTTTGTGAAGGTTGTTTTGAATTTGGTTGAGTTTCGGGGTATTGGCAAGTTTTCAAAGATTTTCAAGTTGTTATTTGGTTTTTGATTGGTTTTTGATGATTTCGGGTGTTTTTGATGTGATCTGAGGCCATGGTCGGATTGGCATTGGAGTCCCGAACATATTGGGATTGAACCAATGTTTGGCGGCTTGAGCCAGGGGTGGGAAAATCCCCAGCAGCCCCTTCAGTAGTAGAGCTGCGACTGATGTTGCCCCACGACGCTGCGATCGACGCTGCCCCACAGCACCCAGAACCAAAATTTTATCAAAAAAATTTATCACAAATTTGGGATATCTTCGAAATGAATTGGGGACCTCCTGAGTACCTAAATGGGTCCAAATATGATCCTAAATAACCAAGAAATTGACCTGAAAACACAAACGAATGAAATTATGGAAAATGAAAAGGGGATTTCAACTAAACACAGAACAAAATGCTAATACTACCAAATTGAAATGAAAATGATTATCAAGTACTTAGTGAACCGATGACGGGCATGTGTGGACGGTTTGGTAGCGTGTAAGAGTCGCGAGAGCAAGGTTACACGCGGTATTAGTGAGTAAAACCAATTAGAGTATTTACATTATTTCCTTTGTGCATTTATTTGGCTGTCATCTTTGTTGAGCAATACTTCCTTGTAGATTATATGATTTGTTGAATTCCCTTGTTATACCTATCTTTAGTGGTTTATCGACTTGGTTTTGCTTGGATTCCTTAATGAGTGGTCTTTTGGGTCTAAGTGGACAATATGGTGGTCACGGTCTATACAGTGAGTACAAGGATTATGGACGTGGTTAAACCTACAGATTCAGATTTGCGGAGGTCATATATTGAACTATGTGTGACGTTGTGGTGCCCGTATGTGAACTATGTGTAACCTAAGGTCGTGTACATTATTCTAAACTGCCTTGGGTTTGTGTAGGTTCAGAATCTGTTTTGGAAGTCAGGTTGTAAACTAAGTGTGGCATCCTGATGAGCTTGGGATAGTTAGATGCCTTTTTTGCAGGGTGCTCTCGATACTCATTTATCATTGTTATCTCAGTGATTCACTTATCATGTGGCCTTTGTTATCTTTGTGATATCCATGCATGATGCTAGTTTAGCCAGTTATTTGACACTTGAAATGTTGTTAAGACTCTATTAGTATTTTTACTCTTTACTTCACTATACTCACCGTCTAGTTTGTGACGTTAGGTGCAGATCGATGAGCAAATAGAAGCAAGGAGCCAATGCTAGGCGATTGAAGTCGAGAACCACGAGGCGGTCTCCTCTCGCATATTGAGTAAGTTCTTGTATTATGTATTTATTTCATTTTGAAACATGGGTTATCGAATTTTTTAGAGATCTTGGGCATGTATGACTTTATTGATACTCTTCTTTGACTTATTATGGTTGATATACAAATTTGTAGGGCTTCACATCCCTTGCAGGGCTTTTAGTTTCTCCGTATTAAAAATCTTCCTGTACTTCGCGAGATCAAAGTACTTCGTTCTGGGTCGTTTAGTAAAGGCATGGGCCTTCAATTAGGATGATGGGCTATTTATTTAGCTGTTCACACGAATTGCTCAAGGTTGGAGGCAGGGCCTGTCTTTTGATCCCAAAGGTGCTGGTTCGAGTCCAGCTCGTGAGAAATGAGTGAGAAAGAAGAGCGTCTACGAACTTAAACCTCCACTAAAGAAGTAGAGATTATTCTAAACCCACTCCTCAACAACTCAGTTGTTGAGTTCGTTACCGCTCCGTGGGCCTTATCAGTCGAGTTCGTACTTTCTCCTCTCCCTATCCATAGCTGGAGCTTACTAAAGAGCCTTCAAATCACTAATTGATTAACTTCACTCTTAATTGCTTAATAATTAGTAAAATGGTAAGGAAAGGCTAATTAGGCCTACGTGACTCAGCGAGATTGGCTCGGGAATACACGTAGGTCTAGGCCGACTAGTGCCCAATTTAGGATTGTGGAATTCGGGTCGTCACAATGACGCCCCAGTTCCATAACCCCCAAAACTGGACCCCGCCCAGCCTAGACTTACATAGACCCCGAGTCACCCTCACGCAATTAACGTAAATCTAGTCAGCCTTACCTTACCTTTCATTCTTTATTAAAAAATTTAAATGAGAGTAATTAATATTAGTGAGTTATTCAAAGGTAAGCGAAAGCATTTAAAGTCTCGAACTAATAAAAACAACCTTAAAGACATTAGCTAGGATAACCTAGAATATGGAAACCCTGCATATGTATGAAACCATACCCAAGAGGGGGGTGAATTGGGTATATCGAGAAGTTATCGCCTTTTTAATTTTAGTTCAATAATTAAGATGCTATATGCTCACCAAAACATGAATGTGAATGATATGCAAGTGAATGGGATAGTCTAGTGACAGAAGATTTATAGTGGTTCGATCCAATGATCTACATCCACTACCTCCTCCCCGCGACTAGGGTTTATGCCTAGCCTTAACTAGGTCTTCCCCTTTGACTTAGATTTGACTAAGTCTTACAATCATCCAATTACACCAGTTGCTAAAAAATAATGAAATACACTTTACAAAGTAAAGTGGAATCAAATTCAAACACTAACAAGCCTCCTAGAGTCTAACAACTCTAATGCATGCAAGTATGAGAATAAATGGAGTATGCAAATATGTCACTAATTTTTTGCAAGTCCCAAATATGAAATCGTTTCAAAAATCTAATGTATTAGTGCAAAATCGATTTCGAAGCCGAGAACAAGAAGTTTGATAAAAAATCAAGTTTAGGTGCAAACTTTTGTCTAAACCAAAACCTAGGGTTTAATAAAGTAAGTTTAAATACAAAACCCAAGATGATTGTATTCAAAGACACAACAAATAATTTTCCAAGTCAAACACACAAAGTTATGGAATCTAAGCATAACAAAAAGTTAGGACAAGAGGCTCTCTTACAACTCTAAGAAGGTGACTTGTAAAACTGACTTGGAGAGTTTGTTGTACACCCTAGAAAACTTCAAAGATTCTGGATTTGAAAGTGATTGGACAGCCTTTGAAGATTCTTTGTGTTCTCCAAGCTTTACTTTTTGTATGCTTTGAGCTTTTTGTGTTTTCTTGCTTGTATATGCAAAACCCTTGTTTTTTGTGGTTTTATAGTGTTAGACATCCCAACTTATCAGTTTGTGACCGTTCTAGGGATCATGGGGCCAAGAATTCATCAAGAATTCAAATTAAAGTTTGTTTTTCAGCTTTTTAAAAAAGATGTCAGAAATGCAACTAGCGCACTAATACTGGTACATAGCGTGCTAACTCTGCATATAGCGCGCTAATGGCAGTATTAGCGCGCTAAGTGCAGGCGCATCTGGGACCCAACAAACCCTCATGTAACATATTATACATGTTTGTTATGGGTCATTAAGCCTATTTGGGTGGTCTGAATAATTTTATAAATCCTGAAAACGAATAATCACGGTTTCATAACGTGCGAGGGGTATTTCTGCAAATGTGCAGTTTTTTTTTCAAAAACCATTCAAAAATCTAGTTTTTCTTTTTCGAAAACTTCCACAATGATTTTCAAAGTGTGACATGAACATAAACACATAGTTCAACATTGTTCAAACTTATAGACCGAGTCATTTGTTAAGTTCCATTAAAAACTTAAAGTGGTCACTTGACTTTTGAAAATTCATTTGAAAAGCTCGATATGCATGAACTAATACATTTGGCTTGCGTGAATGAACTTGTATACCTTACATCAATATTACAACTTGTAGTTTGATCTTTCGTCTTTATTCTTTCATGAATACCGAGTCTTGAACTTGTATGGCTTGAATACCCATGATGTGACGTTTTGCAACCTTTAACAAAAACTAAAATGCACTTGATATCCATTAGTATCTTTTCACCTTGTTTGTTTTCATCAAAATCCCTATCGGAGTTAGAGTGACTAACCACTTAGTGCAACAATCTCCCCCTTTTTTATGATAACAAACAATGTGAACTTGACAAGTGTAAAACATAATCCAAGTGTATTTATCGCATTCATGGTTGTACACATCATATAATTTTCATTTAAATATACAAGTTCAACCACATTACATTTTCAAGTTCAACCTCATTTTCTCCCCCGTTTGATACCATCAAAAGGTGGGGCCAAGCTCCCCCGTAAATAGAATACAATAAAGAAGAATAGAATCAATACGAGAGAAATATGCTCCCCCTCACTTTATGCATATCATTTAAACAATAGATGGAAGTGGCACCCATTCATATACGATGAATCATAGTTAACAAGAAATAGTCATATATAACTCAGAGATACGCAAAAAAAAAATTCATGAGTTAAATAGCATAAAGAAATGGAGGCACAATTGTGGCATAAAACATGAGCTCTATAAAAGAGAAATTGTTCATAAACATCTGAAAACTAACATGTTTGAGCCTAATGCTTGCCTAACAATGATAACGTCTCAGTCATATACGCATGCAGGTATCCTAGCTGTGCAGAGACATATGCCGATGATGGAGACATATCTGGTGGAGGGGTGAAGCCACCGAATGTGGAAGGAGGTGGAGGCTGCGTCGTCTGATGGTGCAACTGCTGCGGTGGAGCTGTAAAGTCCTGATGAACTTTATCATCACCATCATATGCATCAGTGCCAGCATTGCCTTCATCGTCAGCGTTGTCATCATCGCCAAAACTATGGCTATATTTCCAGTAGTTCGGTGCATCAAAAGAAGCAACTGGAGAGTCCGTGGGTAGTGGAGACTCATAGCCGCCGTAATACTGACCATCCAGGATGGCATTGAAGGTCACCCAAGAGGGGGGGTGAATTGGGTTACCGAGTAGTTATTGCCCTTTTTAAAACTTTATGCGCAAGTAACAATTATAAAGCATACACAATCAATGAATATATATGCTATGCAAGTGAATGGGATAGAAGAGATGGAAATTGACACACGATTTATAGTGGTTCGATCCAATGATCTACATCCACTACCTAACCTCCCCGGTTAGGATTTTTAAACCCCCACTTATATTATAAATAAGTGTTACAACCTAAGCCTACAAGCCTAGAATGCCTAATTACAATTAGGACTTCCTACCTAGCCGCAACTAGGATTTGTGCCTAGCCTCAACTAGGTCTTCCCCTTTGACTTAGATTCCACTAAATCTTACAATCTTACAATTACACCAAATTGCTGAAAAATAATGAGATACACTTTACAACACAAAGTAGTATCAAATTCAAACACAAGCAAGCCACCTAGAGCCTAACACCTCTTATGCATACAAGTGTGAGAATAAATGGAATATGCAAATATGTCACTGATTTCATTGTAAATTCCAAATATGAAATCGTTTTAAAAGTCTAGTGAATTAGTGCAAAAACGATTTCAAGGCTAAGAACAATAGTTTAACAAAAATCAAGTTTAAGTGCAAAAATTTTGTTCAAAACAATCTTAGGGTTTAATGAAATGAGTTTAAGTGCAAAACCCAAGATTAAGGTGTTCAAACACACAACAAACAGATTTTCAAATCAAACACACAAAACAATGTAGATTAAGCACAAAAAGATGCTAGAACAAAGATTTCCTTACAACCAAGAAGATGACAAAAGAGATCAGTTATGAAGAGATTCTTGTACTCCTTTGATTGCTTCAAAGTGCTGGATTTTAGTGCAAGAGGACACGACCCACAAGAATCTCCTTTTTGTTCTTCACAAAAATCAAAGTTTGTTCTCTTTTAGGTTTTTGAGCTTTTTGTGTGTATTTCTTTGTTGTTGAGACAAAACCATGTTCTTGGTGGTTTTATAGTGTTAGGTATTTCATCTTGACTGTTTATGACCGTTCTAGGGATCCAAGGGTCGAGATTCAATCAAGAATTCAAATTAAAGTGAGTTTTTCCAGCTTTTTAAAAAAAGCCGACAGAGTGCAATTAGCGCGCTAATATCGAGACCTAGCGCGCTAACTCGCACTTAGCGCGCTAATGATGTATTAGCGCGCTAATTGCGTGGAGCTCAAAATAATTATTTTCTCCCTTTGTGTTAGCGACCCTTAAACACGTCCGAGACCTAACCAACCCTAATGTAACATGTTATACATGTTTATTATGGGTCATTAAGCCTAATTGGATGGTCCGGATATTTTTACAAACCCCGAAAACGGAAAATCACGATTTCATAACTTGCGAGGGGCTTTTCTGCAAACTTGCAGTTTTTCTTTTCAAAAACAGTTTAAAAGCCAGTTTTTCAGTCTTGAAAACTTCAACAATGATTTCCAAAATGTAAATGATCATTAACACATGATTTCACCTTGTTTAAGCTCGTGGGCCTAGGTATGTGTTAAATTTCATTTTGAAATACCGAGTTACTTCATGACTTTTGAAAATTGGTTTTAAGACTTGATATGCATGAACTAATGCATTTGGCTTGCGTGAGAGAATTTTGATACCTTACATTGAAATTACAAATTTGTACTATGGTCTTCCATCTTCATTCCTTCACGAATGCCGGATCTTGAACTTGTACGGCTTGAATGCCCGTGATGTGTTGTTTTGCATCCTTTAACACAAAAACTGAAATACACTTGATATTGATTAGTACATTTTCACCTTTTTTGTTTCCATCAAAATCCCGGTCGGAGTTAGAGTGACTAACCACTTAGTCCAACAATCTCCCCCTTTTTGATGATAACAAACAATGTGAACTTTAAAAATATAAAACATAATCTAAGTGTGTATTTCATTCAAGATTGTACATTTCGTTTGTGCAATTTCAAACACATCAACATTTTCAAGTTCAACCACATTTCTCCCCCGTTTGATAACATCAAAAAGTGGGGCCAAGCTCCCCCGTTTGAGAAATACAGTGATGCATAAGTTAATGAAAACAAGAACAAATACGCTCCCCCTTACTCTATGCATAACCAAAGACAATAGACGGAAGCGATACACAATCAGATATGATAATTCATAGTGAAGCAAGTAAAAGCCATATAGAAACTCAGAGATACGCAATAAAAGAAATCATGATATAGATAGCATAAAGCGGTGTGAACATAGTTGTGGCGTAAACATGAGTAAAAGAAAAATATGTAAAACATCAAAGCCTAACAGTTTGGAGCCTAGTGCTCACCTAGTGGTTCTATACAAAAAAAATAACGACCGAACAGAACCTAGTGCTAAACATGCGATAAAAAGACTAAACACTCCTCCGCGAGGATGATGGTCGACGTGCAGAACTTGAAGTACGATCAGTGCGCGCGGGATGTGCTGGAAGCAACTGAACCTCAATGCGACGAAGACGATCATTTTGATGCTGGATGCTCGCCTCGACGGTAGCAAAGGTCTGAGTCATGGTAGCAAAGGTCTGAGTCACGTAGGAGTGCAGGTAACCCAGCTGTGCAGAGACGTAGGCGGACGAGGGGGACATATCTGGTGGAGGTGTGAAGCCGCCAAATGTAGAGGGAGGTGGAGGCGGGGCTGTCTCGTAGGGCTGCGACGGCGGGGGTGGGATGGTGGAGTCATGATGAACTTCCTCATCGCCATCATGGTCAGCATCGCCAGCAAAGCCTCCATCGTCATCATGATCATCACCACCAAAACTGTAGCTATACTCTAAGTAGTCAGGCGCGTCATATGGAGCAACCGGAGCGTCCGTAGGCAATGGAGACTCATAGCCACCATAGTACCTACCATCCGGGATTGTATCTTCACGTGTCCACCGCTCCCTATCGCGTATGTAACGGTACTTCATGGCCTTCAGAGTGGCCATGTCAATGGTGTCGTAGACAGTGAGGGGACGACCGCCTAACGCAAGATCTACTTGGGCGGACTCAAGTAAGATGTGATGATATGGGCATATGGGAGATGACGACCTGAGCTGCACGTGCTCGTAATATAACCAATGATAATATGGGGCAGACCGAGAGGAATGGCACGAAATAGATGCCCTAAAATGGCGGGGCGAAGGATTTTGGCATCCGTTAATCGCGGAGCCACGGACTCGAGGACCGAAGTGGCCTCATGGACGGACTTGGCGCGACCCTCACGTTGAGGGGCATTCGCCGGAGTGGGGGCGGGTTGTGAGGATGCCAACTCACTGGAGGAGGAAGAGGAAGGTTGGACGACATGACGTCGCGATGGACGACGAGATGACGAAGTGGGGGCGGTTGGTCGGGGGTTGGTGGTGGCGGTTGGACGAGAGGAGGGGCGGGTGGAAGTGCGGCGAGTCGACATTGGCGAAAAATGGAGAAAACGTGGTGACGAGAGACAAGAAAATTGAAGAAATTGAACAAGAGAGGTGAAGAACTTACCCGAATGAGGCGAGACGGAGGCGATTTGGAGGAGTGGAGAGGAGAGGAGAGGAGAGATTTGTGAGTTGTGGTGGTTTTAGGGTTGGAAATGAATTTATATTTGACCTGGCCGAACGTCATTAGCGCGCTAATTCCATATATTAGCGCGCTAATGAGTCGGTTCATATTCTGGGCCAGTAACGTATTAGCGCGCTAATGTCTGGAATTAGCGCACTAATTTCCCTCTGGAAAATTTTTCTCACACAGCCATTAGCGCGCTAATTACCACCATTAGCGCGCTAATTTCCCTCTGGAAATTTTGGACATGAAATTTTTCGATTTTTGACATACAACTCGGATTGACCTCAAACTTCTTGGACACTTCAAAAACACCATATAAATAGGTTTAGAACAACTAAAACATGTGTAGAATGTCCGATTCTCGAACCATTCCTAGCTCACGCCGAATGTTAGAAAATTGATCTCTCGGCAAGGGCTTTGTGAATATATCAGCTAATTGGTCCTCTCGTGGACACATGGACAAGTTTAACATCGCCCTTTTGGACGTGATCACGAAGAAAATGGTGCCTAATTTCAATGTGTTTCGTTCGAGAGTGTAACACCGGATTTTTCGATATGTTTATTGCACTTGTGTTATCACAAAGTAAATTTCAGCACACCCAACTAGGATTTGATAATCCTCAAGTTGTTGTTTCATGTATAGAACTTGAGCACAACAACCCCGGCAGCCACATACTCGGCCTCCGCCGTAGACAAAGCCACGGAATTTTGCTTTTTGCTAAACCATGAGATAAGTGAGTTTCCTAGCAAATGACAAAATCCGGAAGTGCTTTTCTGTCAACTAGACTTCCCGCATAATCAGAATCAACAAAACTTCGAAGTTCAAAACTCTTGGTTTTGTTGAACCACAATTCTAAGTCTTGTGTTCCACTTAGATATCGAAATATGCGCTTTACACATTTTAAGTGGGACTCTTTAGGATCGGATTGAAATCTAGCACATAAACACACACTAAACATAATGTCGGGTCTACTAGCGGTCAAGTATAGGAGGCTACCTATCATTCCACGGTAAAGTTTAGGATCTATGGATTTTCCTAGTTGGTCTTTGTCCATTTTGATAGTTGAACTACTAGGAGTGTCACATGCTTTCAGATTTTCGAATTTGAACTTCTTTAGCATGTCCCTCACATACTTTGCTTGATTTATAAAAATGCCATGCTTGGATTGCTTTATTTGCAAGCCTAGAAAGTATGTTAGTTCACCCATCATGCTCATTTCAAATTCATTTGTCATCAATGATGAGAATTCATCACATAAACGTGTGTTAGATGACCCGAAAATGATATCATCAACATAGATTTGAACAAGTAGCATATCATGTTTTTTGATTAAAATGAACAAAGTGGGGTCTAGTGTTCCTTTCTTGAACCCTTTCTCAAGTAAAAATGCACTAAGTCTATCATACCAAGCTCTAGGGGCTTGTCTTAGTCCATACAATGCCTTTTGAAGATGATAGACATGGCTCGGATGTTCATGATCTTCAAATCCCGGTGGTTGTTCTACATATACTTCTTCAAGGATGAACCCATTTAGAAATGCACTTTTGACATCCATTTGGTATAGTAGAAACCCATTGTAGCAAGCATAAGCAAACAACATGCGAATTGCTTCTAGTCTTGCTACGGGTGCAAAGGCTTCCTCATAATCAATTCCTTCTTCTTGATTGTAGCCTTGTGCAACCAATCTAGCCTTGTTTCTTATAATTTCACCATTTTCATTCTTTTTGTTTCTAAAGACCCATTTGGTGCCTATGATTGAGTGGTCCTTAGGTCTAGGTACTAATGTCCATACTTTGTTCCTAACAAAGTGGCTCAATTCTTCTTGCATAGCCATTACCCAAAACTCATCTCCTAAGGCATCATCTATCTTGGTGGGCTCGGTTTGTGATACAAAAGCTAAGTGTCCTTCATCTCTTTGCAATGTTGACCTAGTGATTATCCCTTTGTTTGGATCACCTATGATTTGTTGAGATGAATGACCAATGAGGAGTCTTGAATTCTTAGGTACACTTGTTTCGGGTTCCTTATTTTACTCAAGCTCTTGACTATTTGAGGTTTGTCCTAGAGTGCCATCTTCTTCATCATCAATCCTCAATTTTTCAAGATTTTGCGTTAATTTGACTTTGGGATCTACTTCATCAAATTTCACATGAATAGATTCTTCTATGGTTTTGGTTGATTTGTTAAACACCCTATATGCTTTGCTATGTGTTGAGTACCCTAGAAAAATACATACTTTAGACTTTGGGTCAAATTTATCTAATTGATCCCTATCATTTAGAACATAGCAAGTACAACCGAACACCTTAAAATAACTTATGTTGGGTTTTCGGCCTTTCCATAGTTCATAAGGTGTCTTTTTCACTTGCTTTCGGACATTTACTCTATTTATAACATAGCATGCCGTGTTAATGGCTTCGGCCCAAAAATGCTTAGCTATGTTGTACTCATTTAGCATAGTCCTACACATTTCTTGGAGTGTTCTATTTTTCCTTTCAACAACTCCATTTTGTTGGGGTGTTCTAGGAGAGGATAATTGGTGTGTATAACCTTGTTTATCATAAAAATCCTCCAAGTTCCTATTTACAAACTCACCACCTCTATCACTTCTAATGATGGTGATTTTGTATCATTTTTCATTTTCTACTAAAGCACAAAACTTTACAAACACATCAAACACTTCATGCTTGTGAGATAGAAAATACACCCATGTATACCTTGTAAAGTCGTCAACAATAACAAAGCAATATGATTTACCTCCTAGACTTTGTGTTTGGGTAGGTCCGAACAAGTCCATATGGATAAGTTCTAACGCTCGAGTTACATCACTTGTTACTTTCGTCTTAAATGACGATTTCACTTGTTTACCGAGGATACAAGGTTCACATTCCTTATCTTTCTTAAAGGTGCACTTGGGTAGGCCCTTCACTAGATCATGCTTAGTCAATTTTGATAAATTTTCCATGCTAGAATGTCCTAGTCTACGGTGCCACAACCATGCATCACAATCACTTTGTGCACTCAAACATGAAACATTTTGCATATGCATCTCATCAAAGTTAATGGCATAAACATTTTTATCTCTATATGCAATAAATAAGGTTTCATGCTTCTCATTCCTAACAATGCATTTCGATGATTCAAACATAACATGAAATCCTTTGTCACACAATTGACTAATACTAAGCAAATTTTGTTTCAATCCATCAACAAGATAAACATTTGAAATAGAAAGTAAATTGTTACCGACGGTTCCGAGACCAATAACTCTTCCTTTGTTGTTGTCTCCAAAGGTAACCTTTCCACCATCATGCCGCTTTAGCTCAATGAATTGATGTGCATCTCCGGTCATGTGTCTTGAGCACCCGCTATCCAAGTACCATGGGGTGCTCTTTCTCGCATCCTACATAATAGGAAACACACTAGATTTTGGTACCCAAACACCTTTGGGTCCGAGAAAGTTAGTGTCATAAACATTTTTGACTACCCATGCTAGTCTACCCACTTTGGTCTTTTGTAAAGCACATTTCCCAACCACATGAAGCTTATTGCATTTAGAGCATCTACGATCATCATTGAGCAATTTCTTGTAACTTAACAAGTTTGCTCCATATCCTATGCCTCTTTTGTTGAGCGCACGTCGTTGTGCTCCCAACATCATATCAAACATTTCTTTGCCATTGGTGAACTTATGCACCGTGTTAGTCAAGTCCTCTACTTCCTTGACTAAGGAATCTCTCTCCTCTATGACTTCATTCAAGTCACTTTGGAGATCACTAATGGTCTCATTTTGTGACTCTATTTCACTAATTGCTATGGTTAAGCTCTTTTTGAGTTGTTTGGTCTTTTTGACCTCCTTTTCCAACTCTTTCCTAAGTTCATCAAGATTTGGATCATCATCCAAATCATCTATATCATCAAAATTAAAAGAGTTAGAGTTTACCTCGCCTTGTGCCATGAGACAAAGTATTGCCTTTTCACTCGCCGATTCGGATTACGAGCTTGATGATGACGAATCATCCCAAGTTGCCTTGAAGCTCTTCTTTCCTTTCTTCTTGTCAAACACCTTCTTCGATTTGCACTCCGCCTTGATGTGACCCGGTTTGCCGCACCCAAAGCATATGGTTTCGTTTGACTTTCCTCCCTTGCTTCCACTTCGGAACTTCTTCTTATACTTGTCTCGCTTGTATATGGCCTTGTTGAGCTTTCTTGAGAGCATTGCAACTTCCTCCTCAAGATCATTATCATCACAAGATTTTTCATCTTCAATGATTTCCACCGATGCGCTAGGGGAACTATTTGCCTTCAATGCAATCTCCTTTCTTGAGCTCTTTGTACCTCCACTTAATGCTTCCAATCTTGCTCGGTCTTTGAGTTCAAATTCATGGACCGTCAATTCTCCACACAATGCATCGAAAGTGTAGTCTCCAAGATTTTGTGCCGATTGGATTGCATACTTCTTGGCATCCCATTCCTTAGGCAAGCCTCTAAGGAATTTGTATACCGATGTCTCTTGATCATAATGCTTTCCAAGATTCTTGATCTCATTTAACAACTTAGTGAATCGTGTGATGGCGGTGGCAATATCTTCATCGGATCCAACTCGGAAAGTCTCATAGTGTTTCTCAAGGATCCTCAACTTCGTCTTCTTCACTTGCATTGTGCCTTCATAGTGGACCTCAAGCTTTTCCCATACTTCCTTTGCCGTTTGACATGCACTCACTCGGTTGAACTCATTCTCGCTCAATGCACAAAATAGGTGATTCATGGCTTGATCATTTGAAAGTTCACTCTTGATCTCCTCGGCGGTGTATTCCTTCAATGGCTTGTCGGGTGGAGTGTATCCACTTTCAATTGCATCCCATAGGAATCTATTTTGTGCTCTTATGTAGAACTTCATTCTCACTTTCCAATGTGCGTAGTTGGTTCCATCAAAGTATGGAGGCCTACTCGAGGAGTTACCTTCCCTAAGGCGAGCCGGATCTAGACTTTGCATCCTTGCACAAGAACACTCAAAGATACATTAGTAATACTTTGAGCAATAACCCGCTCTGATACCAATTGAAGGTCACCCAAGAGGGGGGGTGAATTGGGTTACCGAGTAGTTATTGCCCTTTTTAAAACTTTATGCGCAAGTAACAATTATAAAGCATACACAATCAATGAATATATATGCTATGCAAGTGAATGGGATAGAAGAGATGGAAATTGACACACGATTTATAGTGGTTCGATCCAATGATCTACATCCACTACCTAATCTCCCCGGTTAGGATTTTTAAACCCCCACTTATATTGTAAATAAGTGTTACAACCTAAGCCTACAAGCCTAGAATGCCTAATTACAATTAGGACTTCCTACCTAGCCGCAACTAGGATTTGTGCCTAGCCTCAACTAGGTCTTCCCCTTTGACTTAGATTCCACTAAGTCTTACAATCTTACAATTACACCAAATTGCTGAAAAATAATGAGATACACTTTACAACACAAAGTAGTATCAAATTCAAACACAAGCAAGCCACCTAGAGCCTAACACCTCTTATGCATACAAGTGTGAGAATAAATGGAATATGCAAATATGTCACTGATTTCGTTGTAAATTCCAAATATGAAATCGTTTTAAAAGTCTAGTGAATTAGTGCAAAAACGATTTCAAGGCTAAGAACAATAGTTTAACAAAAATCAAGTTTAAGTGCAAAACTTTTGTTCAAAACAATCTTAGGGTTTAATGAAATGAGTTTAAGTGCAAAACCCAAGATTAAGGTGTTCAAACACACAACAAACAGATTTTCAAATCAAACACACAAAACAATGTAGATTAAGCACAAAAAGATGCTAGAACAAAGATTTCCTTACAACCAAGAAGATGACAAAAGAGATCAGTTATGAAGAGATTCTTGTACTCCTTTGATTGCTTCAAAGTGCTGGATTTTAGTGCAAGAGGACAGCCACAAGAATCTCCTTTTTGTTCTTCACAAAAATCAAAGTTTGTTCTCTTTTAGGTTTTTGAGCTTTTTGTGTGTATTTCTTTGTTGTTGAGACAAAACCATGTTCTTGGTGGTTTTATAGTGTTAGGTATTTCATCTTGACTGTTTATGACCGTTCTAGGGATCCAAGGGTCGAGATTCAATCAAGAATTCAAATTAAAGTGAGTTTTTCCAGCTTTTTAAAAAAGCTGACAGGAGTGCAATTAGCGCGCTAATACTGAGACCTAGCGCGCTAACTCTGCACTTAGCGCGCTAATGACAGTATTAGCGCGCTAATTGCAGGGAGCTCAAAATAATTATTTTCTCCCTTTGTGTTAGCGACCCTTAAACACGTCCGAGACCTAACCAACCCTAATGTAACATGTTATACATGTTTATTATGGGTCATTAAGCCTAATTGGATGGTCCGGATATTTTTACAAACCCCGAAAACGGAAAATCACGATTTCATAACTTGCGAGGGGCTTTTCTGCAAACTTGCAGTTTTTCTTTTCAAAAACAGTTTAAAAGCCAGTTTTTCAGTCTTAAAAACTTCAACAATGATTTCCAAAATGTAAATGATCATTAACACATGATTTCACCTTGTTTAAGCTCGTGGGCCTAGGTATGTGTTAAATTTCATTTTGAAATACCAAGTTACTTCATGACTTTTGAAAATTGGTTTTAAGACTTGATATGCATGAACTAATGCATTTGGCTTGCGTGAGAGAATTTTGATACCTTACATTGAAATTACAAATTTGTACTATGGTCTTCCATCTTCATTCCTTCACGAATGCCGGATCTTGAACTTGTACGGCTTGAATGCCCGTGATGTGTTGTTTTGCATCCTTTAACACAAAAACTAAAATACACTTGATATTGATTAGTACATTTTCACCTTGTTTGTTTCCATCAAAATCCCGGTCGGAGTTAGAGTGACTAACCACTTAGTCCAACAGGCATCTTACTGTATTCACCTTTGCTTCTCACAAATGTAGCAATACTTCATGGCCTTCAAAGTGGCCATGTCGATGGTGTCATAGACAGTGATTAGACGACCGCCTAATGCGAGATCCACCTGGGTAGACTCCAAGTAGGATGTGATAATGTGTTCATAAGGAAGATGACGATCTGAGCTACACGTGCTCGTCATATAGCCAATAATGATGTGGGGCAGGCTGAGAGGGATAATACGAAGCAGGTGCCTAAGAACAAACATGTCGAGTAGAGTGACATAGTTCTTACTACCACCTCGTAGAAGAATCACGTTATGAAGTACTTTATGAAGGAGATGAGGTATTAGTTTAAAGTTAGTGTTTGTTATACCGATCGGGTATACAGTTAAATTCCTTTTCGTCCGCAAGAAGGAATTAAGTAATTCAAGACGATTAAAGGGCCAACTGAGAAATTTGCACACAACCGTAGTGGTATGAGGGTGCAAAGGAAGTTGAAGCCGTTGAGCGAGATTTTTGGGCATAATCTCAATGGACCGGCTACCAACAGATGATCTTAGAACAAAATGGTTCATGGTTTCAAGATTTGAGTAGAAAATGCAAACCAGAGGAGGGTTATAGTTGGCATTGTGGGCATAAAAATTTGTCCAACCCGCCCTATCAAAAATCTTCCGAATTGGGAGATGAGACCTATCAAAGAAGGCGAAGTCAACAATGGCAGGCCTTAGAATTTTGGCATCCGTTAGTCATGGTGCCACTGAATCTAAGATGGACGGTGACTCGTGAATGGATTTGGCATGACCCTCCATTCGTGGGGCATTTGCCGGAATGGGAACGAGGTGGCTATGGGTAGAAGGTGAGGACTCGGACTCGTTACCGGATGAGGAGGATTGGACAACACGTCGGGCAAAGGGATGACGTGGGGTAAAGGCACGACGAGAGGTGGTGGGGGCGGTTGGACGGGAAGTGGTGGGGGCGGCCGGATGGGAAGATAGACGGGCGGAGGTTCGACGAGTAGACATTAGGATAATGAATAGTGAAGAAATTGATAAAGAGAGTGAGAATGTTACCTTGTGGGTAAAGAGATCATGATGGTGTCGTCGAGAGGAGAGTGGAGACATGTGGAATCGACGAGAGGAGAGGAGAGATTTGTGAGGTGAGTGAAATTTTAAGGCAAAATACAATTTTTATAACCCTGGTCAAACAACATTAGTGCGCTAATAACTGAATTAGTGCGTTAATGGAAATTAGTGATCTGGGCTAGAACACAATTAGCGTGCTAGTGACTGATATTAGCGTGCTAATTTCCCTCTACAAATTTTGGACATAAAATTTTTTCGATTTTTGAAATACAACTCCGATTCACCTTAAACTTAAGGGATACCTCATTAACACCATATAAAAAGGTTCGGAACAGCTAAAACATATATAGAAGGTCCGATTCATGAGACATGCCTAACTCACGCCGAATCTTAGAAAATTATCTCTAGGCAAAGGCTTGGTGAAGATATCAGCTAGTTGATCCTCTATGGGCACATAGATAAGTTTAACATCGCCCTTTTGGATGTGGTCACGAAGAAAATGGTGCCTAATCTCTATGTGTTTTGTGCGAGAGTGTAACACCGGATTTTTCGATATGTTAATTGCACTTGTGTTATCACAATAAATTTCAGCACAACCAACTAGGATTTGATAATCCTTAAGTTGTTGTTTCATGTATAGAACTTAAGCACAACAACTTCTGGCAGCCACATACTCGGCTTTAGACAAAGCAACGGAATTTTGCTTTTTGCTAAACCATGATATAAGTGAATTTCCTAGCAAATGAAAAAATTCGGAAGTGCTTTTCCTATCAACTAGACTTCCCACATAATCAAAATCAACAAAACTTCGGAGTTCGAAACTCTTGGTTTTGTTGAACCAAAATCCTAAGTCTTGTGTTCCACTTAGATATCGAAATATACGTTTTACACATTTTAAGTATGATTCCTTAAGATCAGATTGAAATCTAGCACATAAGCACACACTAAACATAATGTCAGGTCCACTAGCGGTCAAATATAGGAGGCTACCTATCATTCTACAGTAAAGTTTAAGGTCTATGAATTTTTCTAATTGGTCTTTGTCCATTTTGATGGTGGAACTACTAGGAGTATCACATGCCTTCAGATTTTCGAATTTAAACTTCTTTAGCATGTCCCTCACATACTTTGCTTGATTTATAGAAATGTCATGTTTGGATTGCTTTATTTGCAGCCTAGAAAGTATGTTAGTTCACCCATCATGCTCATTTCAAAATCATTTGTCATTAATGATGATAATTCATCACATAAACGTGTGTTGGATGACCCGAAGATAATATCATCAACATAAATTTGAACAAGTAGCATGTCACATTTTTTTTTATCAAAATGAATAAAGTAGGATCTAGTGTTCCTTTCTTGAATCCTTTATCAAGTAGAAATGCACTAAGTCTATCATACCAAGCTCTAGGAGCTTGTCTTAGTCCATACAAGGCTTTTTAAAGATGATAGACATGACTTGGATGTTCATGATCTTCAAAACCCGATAGTTGTTCTACATATACTTCTTCATGGATGAATCCATTTAGAAATGCGCTTTTAACATCCATTTGGTATAGTAAAAACCCATTGCAGTAAGCATAAACAAGTAACATTCGAATTACTTCTAGTCTTGCTACAGGTGCAAAGGCTTGCTCATAATCAATTCCTTCTTCTTGATTGTAGCCTTGTGCAACCAACCTAGCCTTGTTTCTTACAATCTCCCCCTTCTCATTTTTTTTATTTCTAAAACCCATTTGGTGCCAATGATAATATGGTCTTTAGGTCTAGGTACTAGTGTCTATACCTTATTCATAACAAAGTGGCTTAACACTTCTTGCATAGCCATTACCCAAAACTCATCTCCTAAGGCATCATCTATCTTGGTGGGCTCGGTTTGTGACACAAACCGAACACCTTAAAATAACTTATAATTTAGAACATAGCAAGTGCAACCGAACACCTTAAAATAATGTATGTTGGGTTTTTGGCCTTTCCATAGTTCATAAGGAGTCTTTTTTACTTGCTTTCGGACATTTACTCTATTTACAACATAGCATGTCATGTTAATAGCTTCGGCCCAAAAATATTTAGCTATGTTGTACTCGTTTAGTATAGTCCTACACATCTCTTGGAGTGTCCTATTTTTTCTTTCAACAACTCCATTTTGTTGGGGTGTTCTAGGAGAGGATAATTAGTATGTATATCCTTGTTTAGCACAAAAATCCTCCAAGTTCCTATTTACAAACTCACCTCCTCTATCACTTCTAATGATGGTGATCTTGTATCCCTTTTCATTCTTAACTAAAGCACAAAATTTTACAAACACATCAAGCACTTCATGCTTATGAGATAGAAAATACACCCATGTATACCTAGTAAAATCGTCAACAATGACAAAACAATATGATTTACCTCATAGACTTTGTATTTGGGTGGGTCCGAATAAATCCATATGGATAAGTTTTAAGGCTCGAGTCACATCACTTGTTACTTTCGTCTTAAATGACGATTTCACTTGTTTACCAAAGATACAAGGTTCACATTCCTTATCTTTCTTAAAATTACATTTGGGTAGGCCCTTGATGAGATCATGCTTAGTCAATTTTGACAAGTTTTCCATGCTAGAATGCCCTAATCTACAGTGCCACAACCATGCATCACATTCACTTTGTGCACTCAAATATGAAACATTTTGCATATTCATCTCATCAAAGTTAATGGCATAAACATTTTTATCTCTATATGCAATAAATAGAGTTTCATGCTTCTCATTCCTAACAATGCATTTCGATGATTCAAATATAACATGAAATCCTTTGTCATAAAATTGACTAATACTAAGCAAATTATGTTCCAAACCATTAACAAGATAAACATTAGAAATTGAGAGTGAATTGTTATCGACAGTTTCGAGACCAATAACTTTTCCTTTGTTGTTGTCTCTAAATGTAACCTTTCCACCATCATGCCACTTTAGTTCAATGAATTGATGCGCATCTCCGGTCATGTGTCTTGAGCACCCACTATCTAAGTACTATGGAGTGCTCTTCCTTGCATCCTACACAATAGGAAACACACTAAATTTTGGTACCCAAACACCTTTGGGTCCGAGAAAGTTAGTGTCAAAAATATTTTTAACTACCCATGCTAGTCTACCCACTTTAGCCTTTTGTAAGGCACATTTCCCAACCACATGAGTCTTATTGCATTTAGAACATTTACGATCATCATTTAGCAATTTCTTGTAACTCAACAAGTTTGCTCCATAGCGTATGCCTTTTTTGTTGAGTGCACGTCGTTGTGCTCCCAACATTATGTCAAACATTTATTTACCATTGGTGAACTTATGCACCGTTTTAGTTAAGTCCTCTACTTCCTTAACTAAAGCATCTCTTTCCTCTAGGACTTTATTCAAGTCACTTTGGAGATCATTAATGGTCTCATTTTGTGACTCTATTTCACTAATTGCTATGGTCAAACTCTTTTTGAGTTGTTTGGTCTTTTTGACCTCCTTTTCCAACTCTTTCCTAAGCATATCAAGATTTGGAGCATCATCTAAATCATCAACATCGTCAAAGTTAGAAGTGTTAGAGTTTACCTCACTTTGTGCCATG
Source organism: Stephania japonica (assembly GCA_039657345.1). Taxonomy (NCBI): domain Eukaryota; kingdom Viridiplantae; phylum Streptophyta; class Magnoliopsida; order Ranunculales; family Menispermaceae; genus Stephania; species Stephania japonica. Next base: position 24,675,498 of record CM077558.1, on the reverse strand, counting down.
AGACCAAGTATTGCTTTCTCACTATCCGATTCGGACTCGGAGCTTGATGAGGATGAGTCATCCCAAGTCGCCTTGAAGCTCTTCTTTCTTTTTTTCTTGTCCACCACCTTCTTGGACTTGCATTCCACCTTGATGTGACCCGATTTGCCACATCCGAAGCATATAATCTCACTTGACTTTCCTCCCTTGCTTCCACTTTTAAAGTTCTTCTTGTACTTATCCCGCTTGTACATGGCCTTGTTTAGCTTTCTTGAGAGCATAGCTACTTCCTCCTCATGATCATTATCGTCACAAGATTTTTCATCTTCAATGACATCTATAGATGCAATCGGGGAGATATTTGCCTTCAAAGCAATCTCTTTTCTTGAACTCTCTGTGCCTCCATTTAGTGCTTCTAATCTAGCTCGGTCTTTCAATTTAAATTCATGGACCGTTAGCTCTCCACATAATACATCAAATGTAGTCTCTAAGGTTTTGTGTCGATTAGATAGCATACTTCTTGGCATCCCATTCCTTAGGCAACCCTCTAAGGAACTTGTACACCGAAGTCTCTTGATCATAATTCTTTTCGAGATTCTTGATCTCATTCAATAGTTTAGTCAACCGAGGGATGGCGATGGCTATATCTTCATCGGATCCAACTCGGAAAGTTTCATAGTGCTCCTAATGAATCCTCAACTTTGTCTTTTTCACTTGCATGGTACCTTCATAGTGTACCTCAAGCTTCTCCCAAACGTCCTTGGCCGTTTGACAAGCACTAACTTGGTTAAACTCATTTTCACTTAATGCACAAAATAAGTGGTTCATGGCTTGATCATTTGAGAGCTCAATCTTGATCTCTGGTGTACTCTTTTAAGGGCTTGTCCGGTAGAGTTTAGCCACTTTCAATTGCATCCCACAAGAATCTATTTTGAGCTCTAATATAAAACTTCATTCTCACTTTCCAATGAGCATAGTTAGTTCCATCAAAATACGGAGGCCTACTCGAGGAGTTTCCCTCCCTTAGGCGAGTTGGATCTAGAGTTTGCATCCTTACACGAAAACACTCAAAGATACGATAGTACACTTTGAGTAATAACTCGCTCTGATACCAATTGAAACCCTACCCAAGAGGGGGGTGAATTCGGTGTATCGAGATGTTATCGCCTTTTTAATTTTAGTTCAATAATTAAGATGTTATATGCTCATTAAAACATGAATGTGAATGATATGCAAGTGAATGGGATAGAAGAGATGGAAAGTGACACACGATTTATAGTGGTTCGATCCAATGATCTACATCCACTACCTAACCTCCCCGGTTAGAATTTTTAAACCCCCATTTATATTTCAAATAAGTGTTACAACCTAAGCATATAAGCCTAGAATGCCTAATCACAATTAGGACTTCCTACCTAGCGCAACTAGTATGCTTAGCGTCAACTAGGTCTTCCCCTTTGACTTAGATTCTACTAAGTCTTACAATCATCTAATTACAACAAGTAGCTGAAAAATAATGTAATACACTTTACAAAGTAAAGTGGTATTAAATTTAAACACTAGCAAGCCTCCTAGAGCCTAACAACTCTAATACATGCAAGTATGAGAATAAATGGAGTATGCAAATGTCACTAATTTTTTGTAAGTCCCAAATATGAAATCGTTCCAAAAATCTAATGTATTAGTGCAAAACCGATTTCAAAGCCAAGAACAAGAAGTTTTTATAAAAAATCAAGTTTAGTTACAAATTTTTGTCCAAACCAAAACCTAGGGTTTAATAAAGTCAATTTAAAAACAAAACCCAAGATGAATGTGTTCAAAGACACAACAAACAATTTTTCAAGTCAAACACATAAAGTTATGAAATCTAAGCACAAGAAAAAGCTAGGACAAGAGGCTCTCTTACAACCCCAAGAAGGTGACTTGTAAAACTGATTTGGAGAGGTTGTTGTACACCCTATAAAACTTCAAAGATTCTGGATTTAAAAGTGAGTGGATAGCCTTTGAAGATTCTTTGTGTTCTCCAAGCTTTTCTTTTTGTATGCTTTGAGCTTTTTGTGTTTTCTTGCTTGTATATGCAAACCCTTATTTTTGGTGGTTTTATAGTGTTAGACATCCCGTCTTATCAGTTTGTGACCGTTCTAGGGATCCAAGGGCCAAGAATTCATCAAGAATTCAAATTAAAGTTTGTTTTCCAGCTTTTAAAAAAGCTGCCAGGAATGCAATTAGCGCACTAATACTGGTACATAGGGCACTAACTCTGCATATAACGCGCTAATGGCAGTATTAGCGCGCTAACTACAGGGGCTTCAGAATAATTATTTCTGTCCCTTATGTTAGTGACCCTTATACACGTCCAGGACCCAACCAACCCTAATGTAACATATTATACATGTTTGTTATGGCTCATTAAGCCTATTTGGGTGGTTCGGATAATTTTACAAATCCCGAAAACGGATAATCACGGTTTCATAACGTGCGAGGGACTTTTCTTCAAATGTGCAGTTTTCTTTTCAAAAACCATTAAAAATCTAGTTTTTCTTTTTCGAAAACTTCCACAATGATTTTCAAAGAGTGATATGAACATAAACACATAGTTTAACATTGTTTAAACTTATAGACCGAGTCATGTGTTAAGTTCCATTAAAACTTAAATTGGTCACTTGACTTTTGAAAATTCATTTGAAAAGCTCGATATGCATGAACTAATACATTTGGCTTGCGTGAATGAACTTGTGTACCTTACATCAATATTACAACTTGTAGTTTGATCTTTCGTCTTCATTTCTTCATGAATACCGAGTCTTGAACTTGTATGGCTTGAATACCCGTGATGTGATGTTTTGCAACCTTTAACAAAAACTGAAATGCACTTGATATTCATTAGTATATTTTCACCTTTTTTGTTTTCATCAAAATCCTTATCGAAGTTAGAGTGACTAACCACTTAGTCCAACAATGTATACCATCAACCATATGTCATATCACAGGAGAGTATTTGATAGTATACATGCGTAAGATCTCTCATAACCCAAATCCCTGTGTTAAAAAAGAACTGCTCCGCTATCCTTAAAGTAAATCACCAAGTTGAGGAGCTTTTCCCTTACTCGACTGTAGATCTGCACTCAGTCAAGGACAAGAATGATGAGTCCCAAGTAAGTAGCGACAAGCAGGATGTATACAGTATTTCAAAAGTAATAAACAATCTATTTTCATGCCGATAGAAAGAAAAGTACAGGAAATGCATGAATAAAGGAAACCTAGAAATAAATCTGAATCCATAAAAAATGAGTGTCCAGGAAAACAATAGAAAAGGCACAAGTAGTTCCATCTAAGAAATAGTCATTGAGTCATGGGAATGTTACCTCAAAGACTCAAAGATTAGGATGTGGTACACTCACACCATCCTAAAATTCACGTGAATGCAGAGTCCCTGACAATCTAGTGAAGAACTCTCATCCCCTATAGAACCACAAGCAATATCGTGCATCCCGAGTCCCTGGTTCTCGTATATTACATCGGATAACCAGCCCTCCCAAGGACCACGTTGATTAACTTGCCCTTTGACCACTCAAACAGAATAGAGTTTCGAAACAAGATAGAGCAATAAATAAAAGAAAATAAAGCTCAAAGAAATAACTGTAAATTTTCCTACTGGTTTACTTACCTGTGTCCAATACTATTACGATTTCATACGCTTGTAATTCGTCCCTTAAGAACTCCTCGTGTGATTATCACTAACCTACAATCCCCTATTAATCATTTAATTACCAAAATTCATTAATTATCCTATTTTCTATAATTTTATTCATTTATGTATTAGGGTCAATTACTACAGTATTGGTCCATATTCGAACTTATTTAGATACCCGAAAGATCTCTGACATTTTCAAAAAAAATGAAAATTTTGTCTGATGAACAGTGTCACGCCGTAAGTGGCATCGTGGAACCAAATGCCTAGTGGCGTCACTTAAAGCGTCAAATTTCATACTCTCTGGTCTGGATGTCGTGACTGACATCGTGGAGTGAATGCCTCACGACGTCCCTCGCAAAATTAGTTCCTATTTTTGATTCCGATGTTTTTAGACACCCTGGCTCACTTCGTCACGTTCCAAGCCTATCCCAAACTACTAGTGATGCTAATTTGCATCCATTCCAACATTCAAATCGCTCAAAATATTGGTCTATAACTCCAGTGTTGAAATTAACTCAAAAATCAACAATAATTCTCCAAATATACAAAACCAACCCAAACAACCAAAACAACCACATGGTTGTGCTCCAGACTGATCAAATACTTAATATAAACCATCAAAACACTCGAAAAACTAAATTTCCAAATTGATATCTGAAAATACTATGACGAAACCCCTTAAAAGACCCGTCAAAACGATGAACACCTCGCAATGAATAGGAATACTAACTTAGTTTTTATGTTTGATTGCTCCTTGGTGTAACGACCCAAAGTTAATTTTTCGTTATTAATGACGTGTTTGCAGACGTAGCTAACAGCTCAGATGCTCGTGGGACCCGCGCATAGGTCAGGGCGCGCCTGGAGCTAGGTAAATAGTAAATTTTTGTGTTGTTGTACTTTAATTTGCGATGTGCATTGGTAATTAGGTTATTGGCATTGCGATGTGTGTTAGTTATTGTATAATTGAAGTGTGAGGTTGTGTGATTGGCATTTGCTCCGAATAGCATGTAAACACGGGAAATGGGTAGCGAATGATAGTGTATTAGGTCGGGGGACTAAATACAAACAATAAATGATAAAATGCATTAAATAATTAATTAAATAACGCCGTATATGCGTTCGTGGTGCAAGAGTACGCGGAGGACGTGAGGTTACACGTGGGACTTGGGTATTGCAACACCCAAAGGTTTATTATTTTGCTTGAACAAAGACAAGTTAAAGGAGTGTGTCACACATGTAAGTCACCCTAATGTGGACTAATTGACCTCAATAGTGCCTTTTGATTGAGCATTGGGATATACAAGTGAGGAGAGATGGAAAATTTTGTATATAAGTTGGGATTTTTGTCGACCACTACCTTTTCTCTCTCTTCTTCTTCTCTAAGACGAAAATGGTAAGGATGAATCGGGCTTTGTGAGTTTTGTGTGATCATTTAGAGCTCAAGAACTCAAGGAAATCGAAAAAAAAAAGTTAGATCTTCGATCCACATCTTCTTACCTAAATTTTGAGGTAATTTTCTCGGGTGTTGACATGGGTTTTGAGAGTCGATTTGAGCACACCGATTTTAGAAGGTGTTGCTATGAATTTTTGGATTAGTTTTTTACTATTAGAACTGGTTTGGTTGTGGAGTTTGGTTGGTGTTGGGAACTTAGGTACAAACCAGGTTTTGAATGGTTTTTGTCGGGGTTTTGGCTTTGGATAAATTTTGTCAAGGGGTTTCGATGGGAAATGGTTTATTGATAGTTATATGCGATATTTGTAGCAAAGACCCTGACGACGAGCCGAAGGGGTTTCAAATATCCCAAAAACCCTCACTGGCAGAGAAGCCGCGAGGGGCGCCGTGGTGGGTTAACGCTCATGGCGCCACCCGCTTACATTTCAGCCAGTGACCAAAGTTTACATGCATTGGAGGTGTCGTGGAGAGAAATAACGTGGCAGTGTTGTCACGGCGTCCAAGACATCATGGACATGCCGTTAAGGCTCGAATGAGGAGACGTTAGTGGCGGCGCCTTATGCAATTTTGAACTAAAATCTTTAAAATAAATTTACCAATTAGGGTTTGACTAGAGACGTATATAAACTATTTGGGGTGTTTAAATGATGGTTTTATTGATGATTTCGGTATTACATTCAGGTTTACAAGGTTTGAAAATTTATTTAATTTATCAGGAAAATGATGTTCTTTAGGTGGAATTGTGGGTAGTGGACACGCAGTTGAGGCGTGCAATTGGAATAGTGACGGTAGATGGAGTGTGGTGTGTAGTATCCCAACTGAAATTACTTGAGTATTTACTTCTTTTGGTATTTGAATTCAATTTCTTTCATTTCAATATTCTACTGTGGTTGTGGTTATATGGAAGGACGTTGAGTTGGGTTCCCTCCGTTCTATTCTAGTGTGTACGTTCACTACACCATAGCATGTCGCTAATGATCGATCTCGGTGAATAGGAAGACTCGAGTGTCACGTAGTGCAACGTATCGGTGCGCCATAGGTGTAACGCCGGCCATCGAGTGGATCCAAATACTGGCTTTGCTTGAGTCGGACTCGCCGATAGTATTCTGTGGAAGAGTCTGAATTATGGTTGTAGTTTGACCCTAAGCTCTAAGAACATACTTTGAGCTTTAACTATTATCTATTCATGCGATGAGCACAGTTGCTTGTATTTATTTCCGCATGTTTATTTAATGGCTTTATTTAAATTCATGTATTTACTTTCAGTATTGCTCATTTAATTTCCTTCAAAATACTCACTCTAGATTCGTCATCTACCTTGTGTGATGGCTTGAGTGCAGATCCTAGTATGAGTAGGTGTAAAGGCAAGCTTATAGAGTATCGCTGATTAGAGACAAATTGCCTGACTCGTACGTTTGTATTATATATATATATATATTGTTTTCATTTCGAGCTTGGGATTTGAGATACCTTGTATGTATTGATCTTTTGTGACATCGGAGGTATTTATGTCTATATATGGGATTTCCACATTAGGTTTATGGTTTATATCACACCTTTTGATTATTATTATTTGAGTTTAGGTGTTGTAAGGCTTCCGCTGTGGTAAATTGAGGATAACATGATGACTTGATATAGGATTTGATTTCAATACAACTAAATAAGTAAATTGACAATTATCAAGTTTAAAAAGATAAAATGGAGGATATAATCCAATGTTAAGCACAGTTGTCGCTAGTAAGACAGTCTGTGGATCCACTTTGGCCTCCGCGGCAGTCTGTTTGGAAAATGGGTCGTTACACTCAGCGTCGTGACAAGCTCGAGATCTAGTGGAACCTTCATCCACAGCTCGTTATGTTCAGACAAGAAAGAAAAATGAAAGTGAGAAATATTGATAAAGAAGGGATAGAAAATTATGTCTCTTTCATCCAATCTTGCATGCGTATCTCGAGGCTTATCCAGCTGCTCATGGTCACTCTAGCCACTCAATTGCCAACCACCACTCTCCACTAACACCACTTTGGTGACACACTTCAGCGCACTCCCTCCCGTGCATACTCCTTCATACATGTTTTTCCAAACCTTTTCGAACCCAGTTCGAACCACAACTCACACCGTCTTGTACCCACGAATCTACCAACATCGAACACGTTACCCAATATTTAATTATTTTATATTTATGTATTTTCTCAGTGTTTTAATTACATTTGTCCCCCAGACAGCTAAATACGCTAGCACCGTTTGTTCTGATGTTCATAAAACACGTTTCTCTAAGCTGAAACCATTTCTCTATATCAATGCTCCCACACAAACGTCCTCAAATGTTTGGGACATTGTAATTTAAATTCAAGTAATAGATAAATAATACAAACACCGAAATAAAATCACACACCACGGTGTTGACGACCGAGAATTGTTCACACGTATCATGGCAAAGGCCCATGTTACGACCTAAAATGATACGTGGCATGAGTTAGATTTTAGGGTCATTATAAACACCATTCGCTATAACATTATTAACGAGATATTAATTAGTGTGATTGATTTATCATAAGTTGTACAAAGATCGTCTAAGTTCACCAACAAAATTTGTAACATTTAAGCAAATGAAAGGGCATTTATAGAGTTCATAAATGGATTACTCATTGAGGTGAATATCTCTGAACATTAACCTTCCACCAAAAAGGAAGATATTTGAATATGAAATAAAACATTCATCCTGGAGAGGATTGGTACAAGTGATGGACTTATGGCCGATGTCTGACGGATGCATGAACACGACATGGAAAGAACATTTTCAACCTACGCATAAAGATTATGAGTTCCATAATGCACACTGAGCTTCAACCCCCTTAATTCAAATGAAACACACATTACTTCGTCAAAGATACGCCATATTAGGCCTCACAGTAGATTGAGACAGCAAGACTCCGTACTAACACTCTTAAATTGAATTCAATTACGATGAGTTTTAAGATAGTGAGGTAAAAATATTAGGGTCGTTTTCATTAGTAGTTTTAAACTACTTAACCAGTAGCAATTTGCCATTATTGAATTGATTAGCAAGAGCTTCAACAATAAAAGCATGACTTAAAGATAGCGCCAACCAAAATCAAGTGTTTAGAAAGCAATAAGAATAAAATGGTTGTAAGGAAAATTTTTTTTAAACCATGGTTGAGTTAGAGACTATTCTAGCACTATAAAAGAGACAAACATACAAAATACAGACAATACTTTCAAATCATGAGTTTTCAATTTCTATCACAAATAGCAACATTCATTTGGTATGATAAGATTCACCATTTTATTTCTATATGAACAAGTTAGTATGTGTTACACTGTTGATGAATAAACTTAATTTTCCATCAAATTCGTTACTGCACAGTGGACAAATTTTGAGGATGATTAATGAATGAATTTGGAAGGGCAAATTCTAGATCATTCTACGCAAATGAGGAGTCTATTTTATATGTCTTGGAGTCTAGTTTCTGATGGTTCAAATTTCAAGACATTTGGAGTTTCCCATAAATAGTTATGGTTGTTTAAGAGTTAATAGAAAAAGATATTGTGCTCTCTCTTCCAAATAAAGAAAAAGCCTCTATTTTTATCAAATTGGTATAAGAGCTATGGCGAATTCTAGAAGTACATCGTTGGGGCAAATGCTACTGCCACGACTCACCAAGTTGAACTATGACAATTGGAGTATTCAGATGCGTGCATTACTCGGTGCGCAAGATGCATGGGAAGTAGTTGAAAATGGCTATGATGAGCTAGATGCAACGGTCAATCAAGCTGCGAATCAGATAAGGTGTTAAAAGAAACGCATATGAAAGACAAGACCGCGCTCTATTTATTGTTCCAAGCAATGGATGAGTCGGGTTTCAAGAAAATTGCTGGTGCAACAACTTCAAAGGAAACGTGGGACACTTTGCAAAAGGTGTTCAAAGGTGTCGATCGAGTTAAACAAGTACGGCTTCAAACTCTTCAGGGCGAGTTAGAGGCCATGAAAATGAAGGAGTCAGAAGGAATCTCTGGCTACATCACGCGTGTGAAAACAGTGGTGAATCAACTTAAACGAAATGGAGAAATTCTAACTAATGCAAAGGTGGTGGAGAAGATTTTGTGGCCACTGATGGAGAATTTTGAGAATATTGTTTGTGGAATTGAGGAGTCCAAGAATTTAGAAGAGATGACCATTAATGATCTAGCTGGTTCTCTTGAGGCATGAATAACACAAGAAGAAGAAGAACGAGTCGCTTGAAGAAGTGCTGCAAGCCAAGGTATCTATCAAAGACAAAAAGGTACTCTATACTCAAAACTTTAGTGGTAGAGGATGTGATCGTGGAGGTCGCAGTAATGATCGTGGTGGTGGAGGCCGTGGTCGAGATCGATACTATGAGGAGAAGGGGCATTCAAGCCAACAAAATCGGCGAGGTCGAGGACATAGTCATGGTAGAGGCGCCCGATCAAATCATTCAAATATTGAGTGCTATAACTGTGGCAAGCATGGGCACTACACAAAAGAGTGCAAATCAAATGTCGAGTGTTATAATTGCGGTAAGTATGGGCACTATGCAAATGAGTGCTATACCAAGAAAAAGGTAGAAGAAAATGCGAATCTAGTCGCGGAAGAGGAGACAAGAGAAGATGGTGTTCTCATGATGGCCTAAAGAAATATCATTCCCGATAGCGATACTATGTGGTATCTCGATACAGGTGCTAGTAACCACATGTGCGGGCACAAGCACCTATTCAAGGAGATGCGAGAGGTTAAAGATGGACACGTGTCATTCGGGGACGCTTCAAAGATCCAAGTAAAAGGACAAGGTACGGTTCACTATTTACAAAAAGGTGGTATGGAAGGATCAATCGAGGTTGTTTATTACGTACCTGATCTAGAGATCAATATTTAGAGTATGGGGCAACTCATGGAGAAGCGATAGTCATTATTCATGAAAACTGGGTACTACAATTAAAAGACAATCGAGGGCATTTGGTAGCACGAGTCGAAATGGCCCAAAATCGCATGTACAAGCTCAACTTATGAACGCTCGAGAAAAATGTCTACAAGTTGACAAGGAAGATAAATCATGGTTGTGGCATCGAAGGTTTGGTCACCTTCATTACGGTGGCCTAAAGGAATTGGTCAAGAAGAACATGGTCCATGGGCTACCTGACATGGACTTCACTACCAAGTTTTGCGAAGGATGTTTACTCGGCAAGCAAGCAAGGACTTCATTTTTGAAAAATGCAGAATACCGTGAGAAAAAACCACTTGAGCTCATAAATACTAATATTTGCGGACCAATCACTCCAATATCTTTTGGTGAAAAAAGGTACTTCATTACATTTATTGATGACTAAACTCAGAAAACATGGGTTTACTTTCTAAAAGAAAAATCTAAAGCTCTAAATTTATTCAAGAAGGTCAAAGTGTTGGTAGAAAAAACCACCTGCATGCTTATCAAAGCCCTTAGGTCAGATAAAGGCGGGGAGTACACAACAACTGTGTTCACAAATTTTTGCGAGGAACAAGGCATCAAGCGATTCTTGACTACACCATATTTACCTCAACAAAATGGTATAGCTGAGAGAAAGAATCAAACCATTCTTGATATGGTTCGGTCGATGATGAAGGGCAAGAAAATGCCAAGGGAATTTCAGGTGGAAGCAATGTTATGTGCATTCTATGTGCAAAATCGATGCCCTCATATGAAGTTGGAAGATCAAACACCATAAGAAGCATGGAGCGGATAAAAACCAATGGTGTCTCACTTAAAGGTGTTCGGTAGTGTGGCCTACGCGTATGTACCGGATCAAAGAAGGACCAAGCTTGATGACAAAAGCAAAAGGTATATCTTTATCGGTTATGATGAAAAGACAAAAAATTACAAGTTGTTTGATCCAATAGAGAAGAGAGTTGTGGTCAGCCGAGATGTGCATGTAAACGAGTCAAGTTCGTGGGATTGGAAAAAATCAACAGAGGTGTTTTTTTAGAAGGGAGAATCATCTACCAGTATAATCACTACCTCAACAAACACACCAGCAAATCTACCAACAACTAATGATGAAGATGAGCTAAAGACAACTAAGGATGCGAAGCATACGAGATTTGTACGACTCGACAAGTGAGGTACATTTAATTTTGGCAAATGCCAAAACAATTACATTTGATGAAGTGGTACGAAATGAGAAGTGGCAAGCAGCCATGAATGAAGAAATAAAAGCAATCGAGCAAAAACAAACTTGAGAGCTGGTTGAATTGCCAAAAGGAAGTCAGCCCATAGGAGTAAAATGGGTATACAAAAAGAAGATGAATGCTCAAGGCAAGATAGAGCGGTACAAGGCAAGGCTAGTTGCAAAAGGCTATCGACAAAAGGTAAGGATAGACTATGACAAAGTCTTTGCCCCATTTACAAGAATGGAGGCAATTCGTCTTCTCATTGCTCAAGTAGCTCAATTCAAATGGAAAATTTTTCAAATGGATATCAAATCAGCATTTTTGAATGGCGTGCTAGAAGAAGAGCTGTATGTGGAGCAACCACCTGAATACATGAAAATTAGGGAAGAAAAGAAAGTGCTAAAATTGAAGAAGGCACTTTATGGATTGAAACAAGCACCTCGAGCTTGGAATACTCGCATTGACACTTACTTCAAGAAGAGAATTAAGTTTAAGGAGGGGTGTTGATGAATAAACTTAATTTGCCATGAAATTCGTGACTGCACAGTGGACAAATTTTGAGGCTAATTAATTAACGAATTTGAGAGGAAAAATTCTAGATCATTCTAGGTAAATGAGGAGTCTATTTTATATGTCTTGGAGTCTAGTTTCTAGTGGTTCAAATTTCAAGACATTTGGAGTTTTTCATAAATAGTTATGGTTGTTTAAGTAACTAAGGGTCAGAATTTACTATTTTGTTTTGAGTTGTTTTAAATTCTGTTTTGTTTTTAGTTATTCTACGAATTCTAAGAGTCATGTCTAAGGCTATAAATAGAGTTGTATCTCAGTTGCAAAATCAAGAGGGAAGAAAATTTGTTTAAGAGTTAATAGAAAAAGATATTGTGTTCTCTCTTCAAAATAAAGAAAAAGCCTCTGTTTTTATCATACACATCGATGACTTCTATGACTACTTTATATATAAAGTGCTCAAATGATTCTAAACCATTAATTATACTTAAAATAAGTCTTCAATTGATTTAGTAATCATTGACATTTGTGGTTGTTGATCACGATTGATTTTCAAAAGCAAGGAATCTATGATAGAGATATGTATCACACTTGGCATTCTCCATTACAATTTTAGGTCAACAAAGAAATAGAGCCCCAATTTTGTTAGTAGATTTAATTTGAGTGGTTTCTGTATGTTTGGTTGATTAAGGTTAGGTGAGTGAAATTGCGCATACCTCTTAATATGTCCACAATCTTACGTTGTAAACAATATTACAATAGTCTACTATAATTTAAACAAGAAACAATTATCAACCAGAGACAACAAATTAACAAAACATATGGATCAAGTTGTTTGAACAATATCATTTGAAATCAACTAAGAAAGGCTTAAATTATAAACAAAAAATCAACACAATATTTTGACCTCTAAACCAATTATGTAACGACCCAATTTTTAATTGATGTCATTATCTGAGAATTTTCGGACGTGGACGGTAGTTCAGGTCCACGGGAATGCCATGTCGGCATGAAAATGTTATATTTTGACTAATTGTTTGTATAAATACGATGGTAAGTATTGTAATGTAACTTATTACATCGCATGTGCATTTTTGTTGTTGTATTCGGGTAAGATAGTGTGACGAGTAGTCGCCTCAAAAAGTGTGTTCACGCAGGTGCTGGGTGGGTGAATTTCGGGTACACTATGCTGAGGAAATAATTCACACATAATAAGCAAATAAAATGTGTTAAATAATTAGTGTAAATCGGCGATTACTCGTTTAGTGGCGCGAATGTGCGTGACGGTGCGAGTTGAGGTGCAGGTGTTAGGTACGTATCGGAACACCCAAAAAACTAATAATTGGTTCTATGGAAGGATAAGACCAAGTTGACCAACTCATCCAATTTTGTCACCTTATTGAAGGACTTTTTTACTAAATCTAGGCCATTGAGAGGCCTTGAGATTGGCACCACACATTAGATGAAGTAGGAGTATATATGTGGGTTTTGACCACTTTTCTGCCACCTTTTTTCTCTCTTCAAAGACCAAATCCGAAAATTGAGCTCAAGTATTATGGTTTTAGTCACTTTGGTGGTGCTTTTCTAGGATTCATGAATAATCAACAAAGGTTATATCTTGATTCTCTCCATCATTCTTTATGTATTGGTTGTAATTTTGGGGGTATGTTGATGGTGTTGTTGAGTTTGAAGAAATTGGTATTTTAATGGTGAGTTTATGTTATTATAGAGGTTGTTGTGTTCATGGTGTCGCTGTTGACGAAGAAGAAAAAGAAAGAAAGAAAGAATAATAAAAAAAAGAAACAAAGACGTCTCAGCTTCTCAAATTCGATAAGAAAGAGCGGTGGCCCAGCCCAATGGAGTAAGACCAAGCCTGACCCCAGTTAGGTCGGGTCAGACCCGGTTTAGGGGGGCCTATTATTTAAAATAATATATATTTTAAAAATAAATTAAAAATAGTTTTAAATGAAATAAATTACCGAAAAATATGAAAAAGAGCTAGAAAATTATGGAAAATTTTAGAAGAATTCAGAAAAATGCGAGAAATTAAAAAATGGGAAATGGGTTTTTGAGATAATTTCGAGCGTTTAACACTCCGATGTAACCTGAAAATGTATGGCAACCAAAAATTGGATTAATATTCTAATTTTTGTTGACGCAATATAAAATCAATTAACTTAACATTAAATCATTTAAAATGGCTTATTCAGACACCAGGGACTTAGAAGACTATAGTTGGGTGTCGCATGTGAATCCCGAAATGTGAGCGGGATCGAACCGGGTATTATCAAGACTTTGGAGCGTGGATTGAGGTGCATAAAACACTTGAGAATGCTTCATTTTATTTCATGGCGTGTTTTAATCGGTAATCGTATCATTTGTGTGTATGCTAGTGGGCACACATGGATTTCACTCCTTAAGCTTTAGTGTGTATATATATTGGTGGTCGTTAAACTCCTTGCGTGAGTCGTCTTGGGACAGGGCTCATGTTGACGGAAACAAGAGATACGTACGACTATCAGAAGGGATTAGGGTGGTCTTAACGGGCAACACCGTCGGAGGGATCATGTCGTTTACTGAAGTTGGATCCACTAGATTCCTGAATAAAAGATATATGTGGCTCCTTTCTTGATTTATCGTTGTCCAGTCGGGATAGATCAGGGGTTTTCTCGAGATTATTCGATTGGTGGTTTACTTACTACTTTAAGGCAAGCCTGTTTATTTATTTACTACTTTTGAAGTATTTTGTGATGCTTTACTTTTCTTGCAGATATTTTTGTGGGATGTATGTTACCTACAAGTCTTGGAAATGTGATTGTCTATTGTCTGAGATCACATTCACATGTCTTATAGATTTATCAGTTTTATTTCATGATTACTATATGGACTTCTCTCGGGAATTTACTCACTAGACTCGTTACTGTATTTGTTAGGTAACTGAGTGCAGATCCTTTATCGAGCAAGAGCAAGGGCAAATAGGTACTAGGCGACTACTTCTGAGACCGTTGCCACTTTGGCTCGAGTTTTTCAGTTACAGTATGTATTTATATATTGTTTTTGCTAGGTTTTGGGAACTGTAGAACATTGGATACATGTATATAATTTCCTATTTATATGCGTCTCAGATATATGAATGGTATTTTTTCTGGTTTTCAGTATTAGGACTTAATGCTCTAATTTTTTATGAAATTCCTTTAAACTTATTGTATTTAAATTATGAACTCTGATGAATGTGAATAAAGTGATGTACAATGTGCATGGGACACAGCACAACACATGGCAAGACTGTGGGCTCGTAATGCATGACGTGGCGGCCTTGTGTTTTGAGGCTGTCACAGTTTGGTATCAGAGTGAGGTCGATGAACCTCCAGAAGGAATTGATGAAAGAGCATAAAACTTAATAAATAAATCCTAGTTGTGGAAACCCGAAGATCCTGGTTTAGAACCTTTGTTGGGAAGCAAATTTTAGTCGAGCAATGTTAGGGTTATATACGTGTTATGTGTTTTGATTGTATATTAAATATGATACATGTATATGCGAGGCTGATCTGGAACACGTCTTTCATTGCATATTATGATGGACGAACAACAGACTCCACTAATTGTAGAGGAGGGACAAACAAGTGATCAAACTGGAGATGGAGGTTTAGATCTGGTTGTAGTCGCATGCCTTGCGGTTCATGATGGGCAATTCAAGTTACTCATGGAGATAATGCACACCCAGATAGCCACGTTTGCATCTCTTGCCACAGTACGAACACTGAGCACTACCGAGATGGCGGTTACTCTGACTACAGCTGCTTCGATCACTCAGAGCATACTAGATCAAGTAGTGGTACATGAGACTCCAATAGAGACGACTACTGTAGTTTTAGTTGAGACAGCGACAGCTACAACAGAGACACCTACTGCTGCGCTAGTAGATGTTTTCGAAACTTCTTTGACGACAAAGGTTAAGTTGATGAGGGAGTTTGTCAAGTTTGAGCCTGGATATTTCCATGAAAGCGGAGACCCAAAGAAGGTTGGGAAGTGCTTGATCGCTCATTAGAGACTGCATAAGCTGATGTGAATTCCGGATAGTATTCAAGCTCGCATTTCAAGACACGTGCTAAGGGGTATTCCAGCAGTATGGTGGACAACTTACATCGACATTCATTCTGAGTCGATGTGACGACCACTTTCATAATCTAGGGCACCGTTTGGCCTAATCCCGTAATTAAGCCCTAACTCACTTCGTAGGACTTAACTATGTATTAGTCATTCTTTTTAACCCAATTGCCAACTTGATCGCGTTCAAGATAAATAATACACTAACCCTACCAACTACAACATTTTTGAGTTATTTACAAGTTTTACAATTTAATAAATTAGCGAAAGTCCTAACAAATTATAGCGGAAGTCTTTTAATCATTTAGTGGAAGCTTTTTTAAATAAATGGAAACAATTTGATAAACCTAAGTGTGGAAACAAGGAATAACGATCAGAATATATATATATATAAACTATATGGTGAAACATATAAACTATGTGATAGACAAATGTCAGGGAACTAACACTTAACCCAATATATCATCCCAACAGTACGAAAGATATAAGTAAGTAAAATATAAAAAATATCAAAACCTACAGTCAGTCAGTAGTACGCTCCCCAAGCTCAGAAGCAGTCGTCAATCTTCTCCTTGCCGGGTCTACTGCTCCACTGATCTGCATCCACCGTCATAAAAATGACGATGAGTACAAAAGTATAATAGTAATTCACAAATGACTTATTAACTCACATTTCCAAAATAAATAAACGGTATGTTAAAGCATAATGGTAGCCAAGGAATTCTCTAAATAAACATGCTAGGAAATACCAAAAATCCAAATGAGACTAACACAGGTTAAGCAGTCTAATCTAGGTCTAGTCGGTGGTGAGAACTATCACTTAGCCTTTTCCACTATGTCTATGGAAGTGTGCTCTACATATCATCATTTACTAATCAACTTAAATGGCAGAGTTGTGCTATGTATAAATCATCTACCATAAACCTTGCTGAACGCCCCAGTTCATTTCACCATGAGTTGCACGAGATAGTGGAAAATGTGGCTTCTCCAAGGTTAAGTGTGTAACTACCCTAAAATTTAACACACCACGTGTCGTATTTCAGGATCATGACCCGACTGTCGTGACACGTCAAGCATTTCGATTCTTGGGAGTCGACACCAAGGTAATTTTATTTTTCTGTGGTGATTGTTTTAGTATGTATGTTTAATAAGAGTTTCAAGCCGTTTGGCAAATTGAAAGTCTGAGTGAAGCTTCGCCTAGGATAAACAAGGATATTAAATACAGAAAATGCTAATAAGTGAATTATTTGAATAATAATTAATTTAAAAAACTAAAATAACGACGTTGGTGAGACTAGAAGTACGTGACGTGCGAGTCGTAACGTGGTTTGGATCCAAATTCGGGAGAACGGCTAGGGCATTGGTTAACTAAGTGGTGTGCAAGTCACCTATTAGGGAGTTAGAGTTAGTGGACAACTCAAAAGGGAGAACATTGGATCTACCTCGGAATGCGTGTGTGAAAGTGGATGAAAAGGGACCTATAAAAGGTCATCACTCTCACCTTTTTCTCTTTCTCTCTCTCTCTCTCATTTTTCTCTCCACCTCTCCTCTTCTCTTCTTCTCTTCTTTTTCTTGAGAACCAAGAAAACCTCTTGGACAACCATTGGAGGGCTGGTCCTGTGGCCAGAGTTTCGCTCGAGTGTCGATTGAGATCTTAATTCCCCTTCTCTTTCTCTTCGTTTTAGCATTAGTTTTGTTCAATTTCATCGCAATGACCATGGACACCACGTCTTGACAATCTATTTTGGTTGATATTCCGACGTTTTGGTGATCCCCGGAGCGATCAACACTCGATTTTGGAATGGTGTTGTATTTTTAGAGACATTTTACAATTTTTGTCGGGTCTTATGACGTTTTGGAGTGGTTTTCATTCTGGACAATCGCTGGAGGTTCTACGATGATCCGAAGATGATTTTGGATGGTTATGGACCTTTATATAAGTCTAAGATAGGCGCGAGACGCGGCGACACGAGCCGGGGTTTTGAAAAAAACCCTGAAAAACCCTTTCTGCCTGAGACGCCATGCATGGCACCATGGGCAATAAGTCTCATGGCGTCGGCGGCGGCGTCTAGAACATAACATTTTAACTCAGAATAAATGAAACGTCATGGAGGCACCATGAGCCAAAATGTTGGCGGCGTCCTCCCACAACGTCCAAAATAGAGACACATTATCCCATACCGTGACGACGCCATGGAGACCCTGTACATGGTGGCATCACCCACGGTGTCTAAAACAATAGCTCAAAAATTGATGCCGTGATGATGTCAGGGAGCTTTACACACGGCGGCGTTCAGAATGGAAATTCGACAATAAATTCTATAAATTCTCGAAAAACTTGGAAAATTTAAGGGTTTATTTAGGATATTATATTGACTATAAACCCAACACATTAGGGTTCAAATTTTTGATAGATAGTTGGAAAACCCTAAGAAAAAGGATAGAGTCGCGTGAGTGTACTCAAGTCACGATGTTACCAGGTAAGTATATGTGTGCTTTTGTATATTTGTACAATAGTGAACCAATTAAGAAAATGATATGTGATTCATTTCCCTATTTTATTGTGATATTTGTATTGATCCTATAGCTTAGCATTCCATTCTATGATTTCTTTGGTTGAGTGTTCTTGGCGCAAGTTGAGTCGGGACGGTACTATGTGGCCCACACTTGTCAAGAAAATGTGAGCACCTCTTGCAAAGGATGCTGGTCACCCCTAGTGTTGTATGTACCCGAGTACTGGATTGTTGTGGATATTGATGTGGCTATGGTGTGGATTTGTTGTGGAGTAGACCGTTTATGGGCCTCTTTTGATTCGATAAACATGCAAAATATCAATTATTATCTGCTAGTCTATTTATCATGCAATTTGTTTAATAGTTCATGTATTTTCAATATCGCATGATTCCTAGACTTCTTATTCGATAAATCATTAATTATTATTACATTCTTCTGGCGTTACTATAATTTTTCTCAGTTACTCATTGTCTACTTTAGGACGGTGGGTGCAGATTGATCGTAGATGAGCAAAGGGAATGGACTCATGCTAGGCAACTAGCTCACTTGATCCTGCGGGGAACTTTTTCTCGCTTTTTAGAGTAGATCTTCATTTTGCTTAATGTATTTCGTTTTTGATACACTATATGGTTTATTGGTAGGGATTTTGAGACGGATATCATGTGCTATTATTCTATCTTTTTACACATGTTTATCGAATGTTTGGGGTTCCGCATTTATAGAATCTTCCTGATTTCCCTTTTATTATCGAGTTATTGCCTGATGTTAGTTCATTTCTGCCACGTATCATTCTGATAATGATATAATCCAATAACTCATGATATAACTTGTTAAATTGTTGAATTGATGCTGACTAGGCATGCTTTGGGCTCCCGAGAACGGTCTCGAGGGTCCACGTGTATCTAGGCGGGGTGGGGCCCAATTGTATGGAAAATTGGAGCCATCACATAGTGACCCCATGAGCCGCCCACTCTATCATGTACAATGGACCCTAGATACTAAAACTACTTTTAATCATCAAGAAATGACTTGGTACAGCAAATCCAATAATGGAAATGCTACAAAACGCAATAAACAAAGAGTACAAGTCCATTTATAAGGCTATCTAATCCTAATAGCATGTTATTCACATCACATTATCTAATACTCAATGAACAATAGACATAAGGCAATGGTAAGAATCAAATGAACAAAACATAAGTGCATATCATGATTTCAAGCTCAATAAGATACGCACATAATAAGAGGTCATGATATGCAGAGTACAAGGCACACAAATTCAGTCCTATATACTGACCAACAACATTAATAAAGTGGAATGAAATAAAAGTAAATAGTTCAAGTGGGATTATTCACCCTCAAGCAATTATCCTAACTAACCCCGGCCTTCTGGTGCCCAAACTCGCGCACTCGGACTCTCAACACACTTCCCTATGTCCCTAGGGTATTTAGATAGGTATTAGGATAGGTTTAGGGCTACTAAGGTGGGTTATGTTGGGGTTTAAGAGTTGCAGGAAATTCAGGACAGTAGAAAATCCCTGAACTCAGCATGCTGGATGAGTGCAGAAACCCAAAAACTCTGCAATGATTTTTTGGGTTTCCCCACTCAGGATTCATTTTCCCCATCCCCCTGGACCTTGTTCTCCACCATCAAGGTTTAGTACAACATCCAAACATTCACCAAAATAGCTGGCACTTTGATTATAACATGCATTCAAGAATCAAACTGCATTCAAAGAAAAATGGGGAAGAACACTTGAACTTCAAAAACTCCGACTTTGATTCAAAAATGATTATGTAAATTCAAAGCTTTTGTGCTATTCCTAGTAGTTTTTGACAAGTATTTCGAAAACCACCTTAGATTTAACAAACAACCATGATTGAAAACCCAAAATCTAAAATTTATTTTATGCATAAAAGAACACATTTTTAGCAAAATTGAGAAATCTGAAAATATGGTTTTGAAAAACACCAATGAGGCTTCAAAGTGATTTAGAATCATCATGCAATTACTTTAAAATAATTTGTATTCAAAAGCCCATTGGATTCAAAGTTTGGTTTCATGAAATTGGAGTCTAGTAGAAATGGAGGCTCACGTAGGGTTCTTGGTTTGGATCTTTAACTTAGAACTCCTCCTTGATAGTGATTCTCCTTCAACTTTAGTTTATCTTTTGTTGGACAACAACAGTGTTGAGCTATTTGTTTCCTTGAGTTGAGTTGAACTTGAGATTTGGAAAAAAATAAAGTTCTAACTTGTATATATATAGCCATGTGATTCACCATTTTATCAAACCGCAATCTCCATGACATCTAGTGGTTCAAAATTAGGTTGTCCAAGTTTTCAGTGACACTTTATTGACACAACTTTGTGGGAGTGTGTGCTAGCAAATATCCCGAGGCCGATCCATGTCTCCTCCATTTTTACTAAAAACCATAGGACATCAATTTAATTCACATATATCTAAACACCTTATGTTATAAGACAAATTAATTAAACCATATTAGACTAAGTTTAGACTTACCACAAGCCTAACTACCTGGTTCCTCGGCTCGCATGCAACTCGAGGTATGTCCCCACTCGTGTCTCGATGCCTATAACTGCAAGAACTGACTTAATTAGTCTAAACATATACATAACACTAGGCATACACCACAACAAATGTAAAATGTACCTCAGCCATGTGCCTCAGTCGGTGTGCACATCTCACGCGGGTCCCACGTCACAAGTCGGTGATCCTGATTAAGGAATTAATCAAGGCTTAGGAATTTGGGTCGTGACAAATAGTCCCAACAAAATGAAATTTCATCCTTGAAATTAAACTCAAGTTAAGTTATACTTGAATTGAAAAGGTACAAAAAACTGTCTCGCATGTAGTTTTCTACTCCAAAGTGAGTTCCAAGTCGCTATGGAACTGCCACTTGATAAGAGCACCTTAGGGATAGACTTATTCCTCAGTTGTTGTACCTTTTATTCTAGGATCTGGATGGGCTGCTCCACAAATGATATATCCTCCATCAGGTCGATCTAACTAAAGTCAACCATTGGTCATGCGCCTGCCTTCGATTCAGCCTATTGAAGAATCTAAATATGAAAGATCAGATGAATGCCTGACATCTACGGAGGAAGCTCTAACTTATACGCTACATTTCCAACCCGTTTCCTAATCCTGAAAGGCCTAATGAAACACAGTGCAAGCTTTCGAGGGGAAAACTTAAGATATGCGTAAGCTCCCTTGGGATAAATGAGATCGTTATGGTACCTGTCTACATACTTCTTCTGTCTCTCTTGGCTCCCTTAAGTCTCAGACAAATCTGTCGTACTTTCTCCATATGGTCAACAACAATCTCAGGCCCTACTAGCTCCTTGTCCTCTAGCTCATCCCAACACGATGGTAAGTGACACGGTCTGCCATATAAAGCCTCAAACGATGCCATCTTAATGTTGGCCTGATAACTTTTGTTGTATGCAAATTCACACAATGGCAGGTACTCCTCCCAAGATTCGTGAAACTCTAACACACAAGCCCGCAACACGTCCTCGAGAACGTGGATCAGTCTCTTAGTTTGACCTTCAGTTTGAAGGTCAAATGTTGTACTGAACTGAAGGCGTGTACCATACTGCTCTTGCATACTCTGCCACATTTGGGATGTATAGGTAGCATCTCTATCTGACGTAATCATCAATGGTACTCCATGCAGCCTGATGATCTCTCTCTTGAACAGTACACTCAACTGATCGAATGAATAATGTGAAGCATCCGATAGAAAGTGAGCAGACTTTGTTAGTCTGTCAACTATAACCCATATCAAATCATGCTTTTTGGCAGTCCTCGACAATCCTTTAACAAAGTCCATGGAAATGTCTTCCCACTTCTAGTATGGAAAGGGAAGTGGTTGTAATAATCCTCAAAGTCTACGATGCTCAGATTTCACCTATTGGTGAATCCCACAGTTCTTGATCTTGTCAGATACGTTTGCCTTCATCCCAGGCCACTAGAAGGTCATTCCATGTCGTGGTACCTTTTGGTCCTTCCTGGATGAATGGGGAAATGAGAACAGTATAAGTTCTGAAGAATCTCGTTACTTAGCTCTGGAACCTTGAGTATTCATAATATGCCTCTGTACCTCTGACACTGATCTGACATCTTTGTCCAATCCACACAATCTGAACTTCTCGCTAACTCGCTGAATCGATGGTACGACCTGCCGATCCTCTGACCCTCTACCACTCTCTATGTAAATACGGCCTACACTCTCATTTGTGCGCAAATCATGACTCGTGTGTCGATAGAAACATCTAACTAACATTTTGTTGTCGCTGCCTCGAGTGAACTATACTCATGTGCCATGTGACTACTGACAACCTTGGCATCTCTAGTTGGTCTCCTACTCAGTGCGTCGACGACTACGTTTGCTTTTCCTTTGTGATACTACAGGGAAAAGTCGTAGTCCTTCAAGAACTCTAACCAACTGCATTGTCTCATATTCAGATCCTTCTATGTGAAGAGATACATTAGAGTTTCTCTCCACACAGATGGTGTCTCCACACCTTTAGCTCAAATATAACTGCCGCTAACTCCAGATCGTGTGTCAGGTAGTACTTGTCATGTATCTTCAGTTATCTCGAAGCATAAGCAACAACTCCTCTGCCCTGCATCATCACATAGCCAAGAGCCATATGAGAAGCATCGATGTACACTAGGAATCCTTGTCCAACTTCTGGTAGTATCAATACTGGTGCAGTCGTCAACAACCTCTTCAACTGCTCAAATGCACTCTCGCATTCCTCAAACCAATCAAACACGATGTTTTTTGTGTTAGCCTAATCATCGATGAAACGATCTTCGAGAAATCCTTCATGAACCTATGGTAGTAGCCTGCTAACCCCAAAAAACTCCTGATCTCTGTCACTGACATTAGTTTCGGCCAATCCATAATCGACTAAATCTTGGCCAGATCTACTGCAATCCCCACTACCCCAATAACTAACCCAGAAACTTGACCTTAGAAAGACAAAATTCTCATTTGCTGAACTTTCCATATAATCGGCGCTCCCTCAAAGTATAAAACGTCTCCCTGAGGTGTTGTTCGTGATCCTCCCGTGTTCTTGAATAGATCAGAATGTTGTCGATAAAGGATATCACAAATCGATCAAGAAATGGCTTAAATACTCGATGCATAAGGTCCATAAACACGACGGGGACGTTGGTCAGCCCGAACGGCATAACCGTAAGCTGGTAGTGTCCATATCTAGTGCTAAATGTTATTTTGGACCTGTCCTCATCCCTGATCCTAAGTTGATGATACCCTAATCTCAAGTCTATCTTGGAGAAAAAATGTTCTCCTGCTAACTGCTCAAACAGATCATCAATCCTCGGTAGTGGGTACTTGCTCTAGACTGTGACCCTGTTCAGTTGCTTGTAGTTGATGCACACTCGTAGACCACCGTCCTTCTTCTTCACAAAAAGTACTGGCTCTCCCCATGGTGACATAGAAGGTGTGATGAATCCCTTCTCCCCCAAATCCTTAAGTTGAGCCCTCAACTCCTCTAACCCCTTCGAGGCCATGCGATAAGGTGGTATCGTGATTGGTCTAATGCCCGGTACTAACTCGATAATGAAGTTTACCACTCTTAGCGACAGAAGTCCAAGAAAATACTCGGGAAAAACGTCGGGAAACTTTCTAACGATCGATATGTCCTCAAGTCGGGTTCCCTGACTCTCTGCTACGATGTATAAGGCTACAAGGGTTTCCATCTTTCCACTAAATGCTAGTCGACTCCTCGTGGTACCAGCTCTCGGTGTACTACTCCTATGAATAAACGTTAGGCGCATTGGGATATAGAATATCACTGCCTTACGGTAGTAGTCAATATGTGCATGGTATGCCACTAGCCAATCCATCCCTAATAATGCGTCGAACTCTAAGAACTCGAGTACTCTGAAATTCACAGGTAACTCTACCCCACCTATCTCTATTGGACATCCCTCTACTAGGCTATTAGGATAAACCCTATCCCCAATTGCAGTACTCAAAATCAAATGCACCCTAAGGCTAACTGGTGTCAATCCTAAAATTCCTATCATACGAATCACAATAAACGAAATGGTAGAACCGAAATCAAATAAAACATATGAGTCTTTACTAGAAATGGAAACCGTACCCTCAATAAGTCCTCGTATAGCGCTGGTATCCAACTGAGCCACCATGTGAGCTCCCTCTCTACCCTGCTATGGGTACACGACGGTTGGCTGTGGGCACTCCTTCACATAATGCTCAAGCTGTCCACATCTATAGTATGTGACCTGCCTACGCTGCTCAATCTACTACTGTCCTTGACCATGTATCGGTCTCTATCCCTAACCTTGTGTTAGTCTCTATCCCTGACAGGGTCCCTCTCGACCTCTGCCTATACCTCTACCTCTGTCTCGGCCTCGACCACCCTGCTGTTGTGGTCGCTGTGCTGGCGGTGTCGAGTGTGCTGCTCTCATTAGTGCTAGCAATGCTAGCCTAACTAGTAGTGGTGGCAAATAGCGCGTGCCACCTGAACTCTGCATGCCAGTGTAGTATAAAGTGTAGGGTGTGACTGATGTACATGGTGTAGACGTCCCTGACTCCTGGAAACCTCTACTCCATCTCCTCTTACCCTTACCCCTCTATCGTATCCTCTGATACTCGGCTATCTGCTCATAGGTCAAGCTCTAACTCAAAACACTCCCTTTGGCAACCTTACACAGGTAGTAGATCTCGTGTGAGAGTGCGCGCTCATATATCTCGCTGAGTGTTCTAGTGCCCGTGTTGACTACGTGATAATCAATATATTCCCTTAAGCCAACCCCAAAATGATATACGTCCTCCATCTCATCTCGGACTAAATCCTCGACGAACTATCTCAAATATCCGTATCTGTCCTGGTACTGCATGACTCATCCACCTCCTATCTTAGACTCATGAACTCTCTCCTCAGTATCATCATCACTACCGGTAGAAAGTACTACTAATAAAACTTGTCCTTGAAGGCCTTCCATGACTCAAAATCTCTATCAGTACCTATCGTGGTGCGCCACCAGATGTTGGCGTCCCTCTGCAATATGTAGGAAGACAAGTCTTACGCAACCAATCCTTGATGCCTAGAATCCGATGAAACTTCTCCATAGATAGTATTCATACCTCTATCTTCTCGAAGTATCTCACCCCATCAAAGTAGACTGGTTGTAGTCGGAGGAAATCCTTCACCAGTTGGATCCTACTATTGAGTCAAAAGGTGTAAGTGTGGGAGTCGGCGTCACCTCAACAACTTTAAGGCCACCATTGGAAGAGTCGATCGTTGGAGCCGCTAATGTAGTAGTGGGACGCTAGGGCTTCAGTAGTGTAGTGGTAGTAGCAGTAGTGTTAGGAGCTGTCATTGGTGTAGGTGGAGCGAATTTGGCAGTCATCAACGTAATAAAATCGACCAACTGTTGTCCCTGAACTGAAACACAGTCAGCCAGCCTCTAAAGACCCTTCGCTAGTGTAGGAGATTGACACTTGCATCACCAGTTTCGTGTGCATCCGTCATTGGTGTCTGCAGGTTGACAACGAACTCATATCAGCTACTACGTAGAATATCACATATATATACACATTATGAAATTAACACGTATATATAACTACGCCTAACTCACTTGCACTCAATTCGAAACAAAATAGTCTCTTGGTAAGGATCGTTTGGTTTCCACTTCTAACATTTGTGTCTTATTCAATTTTATGTATTACTTACCGAGAACGTGGGCTATAATACCAACTGTGATGACCCCTCTCCTAATCTAGGGCACCGCCAGGCCTAATTCCATAATTAAGCCCTTACTCGGTTTGTAGGACTTAACTACTCATTAGTCAGCCTTTTAACCCAATTGCCAACTTGATCGTGTTCAAAATAAATAATATACTAACCCTACCAACTACAATATTTTTTAGTTATTTACAAATTTACAATTTAATAAATTAGCAGAAGTCCTTTAATCATTTAGCGGGAGCCTTTTTAAATAAATGGAAACAATTTGATAAACCTAAGTATGGAAACCAGGAATAACGATCACAATATATATAAGAACTATGTGGCGAAACATATAAACGGTGTGATAGTCAAAAGTCAAGGAACTAATGCTCAACCCAATATATACATCCTAACAGTACGAAAGACACAAGTAAAATATAAAAAATATCAAAACCTACAGCCAGTCAGTAGTATGCTCCCCAAGTTCAGAAATAGTCGCCAATTTTCTCCTTGTCGGGTCTACTGCTTGGTGGATCTGCACCCACCGTCATAAAAAGGATGGTGAGTACAAAAGTATAACGGTAATTCCTAAATGACTTATTAACTCACATTTCCAAAATAAATGAAAGGTATTTAAAAGCATAATGGTAGCCAAGGAATGCTCTAAATAAACATGCTAGGAAATACCAAAAATTCAAATGAAACTGACACAGGTTAAACAATCTGATCTAGGTCTGATCGGCAGTGAGAAATATTACTTAGCCTTTTCCACTATTTCTATGGAGCTATGCTCTACATATCATCATTTACTAATCACCTCAAATGGCGGAGCTATGCTCTACGCGTATAAATCATCTATCATAAATGTTGCCAAACGCCCCGGTTTATTTCGTCGTGAGTCGCACGAGTATAGTGGAGAATGCTGACATCCCCGAGGTCCAGTGTCCCCGTGAGCTGCCCACTTTATTACGTGCAATGGACCCTAGATACTAAAACTACTTTTAATCATCAAGAAATGACTGGATAAAGGAAATCCAATAATGGGAATGCTACAAAGCGCAATAAGCAAAGAGTACAAGTTCATTTATAAGGTTATCTAATCCTAATATCATACTATTCACATCACATTATCTAATACTCGATGAACAATATACATAAGGCAATGGAAAGAATCAAATGAATAAATCACAAGCTGCATATCATGATTTCAAGCTCAATAAGAGACATACATAATAAGAGGTCATGATATTCAGAGTACAAGGCACATAAATTCAGTCCTATAGACTGACCAACAACATTAATAAAGTGGAATGAAATGAAAGTAAATAGTGCAAGTGAGATTACTCACCCTCAAGCAATTATCCTAGCTAACCCCGGCTTTTCGACGCCGGAACCCGTGCACCCAGACTCTCGGCACACTTCTCTATGTCCCTAGGGTGTTTAGATAGGCATTAGGTTAGGTTTGGGGCTATTAAGGTTGGTTATGTTGCAGGAAATTCTGGAAAATTTCCTGCTGTCAAGGGTACCCAGAGTGCTGGGGGATTTTTCCTAGCACGCTGAGTGTAGAAACCTAAATAATTTGCAACGATTTTCTGGGTTTCCCCACTTGGGATTAATCTTCCCCATCCCCCTTGGACCTTTTTCTCCACCACCAAGGTCCAGTACAACCTCCCAACATTCACTAAAATAGCAGGCACTTAGATTATAACATGCATTTAAGAATTAAACATGCATTCAAAGACTCCAACTTTGATTCAAAAATGATTATGTAAATTCAAAGTTTTGGTGCTATTCCTAGTGGGTTTCGACAAGGATTTTGAAAACCACCTTAGATTTAATAAACAACATGATTCAAAACCCAAAGTCTGAAATTTAGTTTATGCATAAAAGAACCCATTTTTAGCAAAATTGAGAAATCCAATAATATGGTTTTGAAAAACACCAATGAGGCCTCAAAATGATTTAGAAACATCATGCAATTGCTTTAAAACAATTTGTATTCAAAAGCCCCTTGGATTCAAAGTCTGGTTTCATAAAATTGGAGTCTAGTAGAAATGGAGGCTCACCTAAGGTTCTTGGTTTGGAACTTTAACTTATAACTCCCCCTTGATAGTGATTCTCCTCTAACTTTAGTTCATCTTTTGTTGGACAGCAAGAGTGCTGAGCTATATGTTTCTGTGAGTTGAGTTGAACTTGAGATTTGGAAAAAAAATAAAGTTCTAACTTGTATCTATATAGTCTTGTGGTTCATCAACTTATCAAACCCCAATCTCTATGACATCTAGTGGTTCCAAATTAGGTTGTCCAAGTTTTCAGTTACACTTTATTGACACAACTTTGTGCGAGTGTGTGCTAGCATACATCTCGAGACCCATCCATGATTCCACCATTTTTATTAAAAACCATAGGACACCAATTTGATTCACATTTATCTAAATACCTTATGTTATGAGATAAATTAATTAAACCATATTGGACTAAGTTTAAATTTACCACAGGCCTAGCTACCTAATTCCTCGACTTGCACGCAACTCGAGGCATGTCCTCGCTCGCATCTCGACGCCTATAATCGCAAGAACTAACTTAATTAGTCTACACATATACATAACACTAGGCATACACCACAACAAATGTGAAATGTATCTCGGCCACATGCCTTGGTCGGTGTGCACTTCTCACAGGGATCCCACATCATGAGTTGGTGATCTTGATTAAGGAATTAATCAAGGGTTAGGAATTCGGGCCATGACAACCGACTACATAGGCAGAGTTTTGACGAGTATTCCATGACCAGTACATTGTAATTAAGGTTCAGCTGAAGCTTAGAGAGGAGTTCTTGGCCCTGAGAGAGGACAACATGGTGGTACTGCAGTATATAGAGCGGTACATGTATCTGCTGCAGTACGCCATAGATGTGGTTGGTACGAAGCGGTTACAGATATATTACTTTGTTAGAGGACTAGTGGAGGATATTGCCAAAGTCATAGTTTCTAGCGATGTACAAACTCTGCAGGATATGTACAATTAAGCCCTCAGACATGAGAAATATATGTTACTGATGGACAACCGACAGGGATTTGCATGGATTGAGAGGCAGATCAGACAGGGGTCGCAGAGACAGAGGGAGCGATACGACGGGGATGACAGAAAGTATAGTCGTGATCATAGGGATGGTGACCAGACGGTAGAGCAATGTGGTACCAGCATTACCGACACCACCACAGAGGTATACCTAGGATCATGGAGGCAGAGACCGAAGATTTCAGTGTTAGGGCCAGAGATCAGGGTATGTCCGACAGGGTGTTGGTAGTATGGCTAGGAGGGACGTATCAAGAAGGATTGTTCACACCGAATGGTGACTATAGAGGTAGTGATACCGATGTAGGCTAGAGAGTCAGTGCACGTGTTGGCTGGCCCATGCCGAGAGACATGTCGGAGGTAGGTTTAGGGTAAGAAAATTTATTACAAGTTAATTTTTATTGTTATATGCATGCATACATGTGTTTAAGTTAGAAAATGTTATGGTCAGATAGACCATGGTTGTTTAGAGTATAAAAGAGTTATCATGTTGGAATACATGATGGAAAGGTTTAGTGTTATATGGCAAGATGAGCCATGGTGTGTGACGTGTTCTAGGTCTATCATGTTGTGACACATGATAGGAGTAAAAGGTAGGGTTACCTTGTGACAGGTAACTGAGTTAGGTTTATCATCTACAATAGTGACATGATGTTATGGCAGGGTAAGCCATGAGCGATGAGGTATGTCAAGGGTATCATTTTCTGACACATGATAAGAGAGATTTTCAGTCGACCAGGTGTTTAGTGACTAGGTTAGGAAAGACATAGGCAGTGTTATAGGCTGAGGAATAGGTTATGAGTGTCAGACGTGACCGGTTTGTTCACGTTGCATGCGCCTATGACGCAGGGTCATAACAGGGTGTTCAAGGGATCCTTGAAGGGTACAAGGTGTGAGGATGTCACATGGGGAACAGGTTCTATAAACTGGAGTTTTGGGAAAGTTAAGTGTCGAGGTGTGAAGCTATCACACGGGGAACTGGTTCAGTGAACTGGAGTTCCAGGATAACTAAATTTCGGGGATGAAATTGTTACTAGTTGGGAAGAATTGTAACAACCCAATTTTTAATTGACACCATTATCTGAGAATTTTTGGACGTGGACGCCAGTTCGGGTCTACGGGAACGCCACGTTATTGTGAAAAATGTTATATTTTGATTGATTGTATGTGTAAATGTGATGGTAAATATTGTAATGTGACTTATTACATCTCATGTGTGATTTTTTTCGTTGTATTCGGGCAAGGTAGTGTGACGGGTAGTCACCCCAAAAAGCTTGCTGACGCGGGTACCAGGTAGGTGAATTTTAGGTACACTAGATCGAGGAAATAATACAGACACGTGTCGAATGCATCAAAATATATATAATTCCGATGAGATTACCAATTACCATAAGAACTGCAGTAGTGGCAAGCACGGGGTCGAACCACAAAGACCAAGTTTCCAACCTAGGGTATGAAACTAAACTAACTTAGGATGTTCACAAGAATAATCTCTAATTTCATTTAAAACACTAATGAAAATATCAAGTAAATAAATCAATCAAGTGGAGGGAACAATCCAAACTATCGGTATCACAAATCTCCTCAATTTGGCGTAATTTTACATATGGTCTTCAATCTAATCAAAGCTTGCAAATCATGGTAAATTAGTGTAGCTATAGACCCGGTAACGTACATGGGTCCTCGCACTTCCTTATCTTGATGGTCAAGGTACGACAATGACCACTTCTATAGTCAGACGCATAACCCTATTCTAGTGTTTCGGGTTTAATGTGTTGACCGCAATAAGCTTTGTGAAGGCACTACACCTAGGCAACCGGATCACTCATGTGTCCAATTTAGCCTAGATCCCTATAGTATTCAACTGGTCTCAAAAGGGTCTAATCATTTAGTATGGTCTGGTGTCACTAATGTGGTCTTATTGCACAAGGATGGGTGCGTACAATCCACTGTCATGTAAATCAAGATTTAAACTAGTGTTTAATCTCAATAGTTCAACCAATATCATAGTGAATAAAATACCATAAAAAAACAAATTAAACAAATAATAAAATAGATCTCACATATGTTTTTAGGCCAAAAGAGGTGATTTGATCCACCTCTGGTTCAGATTGATGAGTTTAAACGGCCATGATGATTACAAAGCTAAAGAGAAAAGTAAGATATATAAAAAATTCTTGAAGAACAGGTGATGCCCAAAAACAATCCCTCAAGTCCCAATATATAAAAATATTTTCGTAGTAGGTGGAGTGATTTGCATTTTTTTGACCATTTTCATTATTAGTGGAGTGATTTGCGCATTTGAAACTGTTCTGGACATTTAGTGGAGTGATTTGCACATTTGAAACCATTTTCATAATTTGTGGAGTGATTTGCGCCTTCAATAAGTCAACTTTCAGTGTGTATTTTGAGACAAATCCCCCAGTATCCTATCACTTCAAGTAAATAGTCTATTTCATGCAGTTTTTCGCCACGAATCCAACCGCACACCCCAAATCTAAAAATTGAGCTCAAGTATATATATATATATGTGTGTGTGTGTGTGTGTATGTGTGTGGGTGTGTGGGTTTTGACCACTTTCTACAACCTTTTCTCTCTCCTCAAAGACCAAATCCGAAAATTGAACTATTAGGGTTTTAGTCACTTTGGTGGTGATTTTGGAGGAGCTAAGCTTGGTGAATAATCATACAAAGATTAGATCTTGATTCTCTCCATCTACATTTATGTATTGGTTGTAATTTTGGAGGTTTGTTGATGATGTTATTGAGTTTGAAAAAATTGGTATTTTAATGATGAGTTAGGTTATTGTAAAGGTTGTTGTGTTGGTGTTGGTGTTGGTGTTGTTGTTGAAGAAAAAGAAAAAGAAAGAAAGAAATAATTAAAGAAAAAAAAACGGAAACGTCTCTACTTCTCAAATTCGATGAGAAAGAGGGGTAACCTATCCCAACTGGGCTGGACCGAACCTAACCCGTTTGGGTCGGGTCAGACCTAGTTAAGGGGGCCTATTATTTAAAATAATATATATTTTAAAAATATATTAAAAAATAGTTTAAATGAAATAAATTACAGAAAAATATGAAAAATAACTTGAAAGTTATGGAGAAATTCAGAAAAATCTAGAAAAATATGAGAAATTAAAAAATGGGAAATGGGTTTCAAGATTTTTTGGGCGTTTAACACTCCGGTGTAACCTGAAAAATGTGTCACAAAAAAAATTGGATTGAAATTCTAATTTTTGTTGTCGCAATATAAAATCAATTATCTTGAAATTAAATCATTTAAAATGGCTTATTCAGACACTAGGGACTTAGGAGACTATAGTCGAGTGTCGGACATGCATCCCAAGATGTGAGCAGGATCGGACCGGGTATTATCAAGACTTTGGAGCGCAGATTAAGGTGCGTAAGCCCTTGAGAATGCTTCACTTTACTTCATGGCGTGTTTTAATCGGTAATCGTATCGTTTGTGTGTGTCCTCTGGTGGGCACACATGGGTTTCACTCCTTAAGCTTCGATGCATATATATATTGGTGGTGGTTAAACTCCTTGCGTGAGTCGTCTTGGGACAGGGCTCATGTCGATGGCAGTAGGAGATACCTGCGACTGTTGGAAGGGATTAGGGTGGTCTTAACGGGTAACACCTTCGGAGGGATCATGTCGTTTACTGAAGTTGGGGGTTTAGTCAATGGATTCCTGAATAGTATATATACGTGGTTCCTTTCCTAATTTATCATTGTCCGGTCGAGACAGGTCTAGGGTTTTCTTGGGATTATTAGATTAGTGGTTTATTTACTGCTTTAAGGCAAGCATATTTATTTATCTACTGTTTTTGAAGTATTTTGTGTTGCTTTACATTTCTTGCAGATATTTTGGTGTGATGTATGCTGCTTGCAAATCTTGGGAATATGATTGTCTGTTGTCAGAGGTCACATTCAAATATCGTGTAGATTTATCAGTTTTAAGTCATGATTATTGTGTGGACTTCTCTTGGAAATTTACTCACTGGACTTGTCACTGTATTTGTTGGGTGACTGAGTGCAAATTCTTTATCGAGCAAGAGGAAGGGCAAAGAGATACTAGGTGACTACTTCTGAGACCGTTGTTGCTTTGACTTAAGTTTTTGAGTTACAGTGTGTATTTATATAATGCTTTTGCTGGGTTTTGGTTACTGCAGAACACTGGATACATGTATATAAATTCCCGTTTATATTTGTCTCAGATATATGCATGGTATTTTGCCAAGTTTTCCATAATAGGACTTAATGCTCTTACTTTTGATAAGATAAATTGTTAATTATCATGTTAAAATTTCTCTAAACTTACTGTATTTAAATTATGAACTCTGATGAATGTGAATAAAGTGATGTACGATGCGCGTGTGACACAGCAGGCGGTGACATGGCAAGACTGTTGGCCCACAGTGCATGACGTGGCGACCACGAGTTTTGGGGCTGTCACAATTCGTATCGCCCAAAGCACTTTTGTTCTCAAAATATATAGGATGTACCAATAGATTAATTATGGAAACCTTCAAGTGTTTTGTAAATCCATTGGGTCTTCAAATCATTCGTCAAACATGGCCACTCGCAACTGTCAAAGCTCGTTGTACAACAGTTTTGACAGTGCCGAGCATACCAGCTTCACAACACTTTTTCTTCGTCTAAACGGTGATTCTCACCTTGTGTCTTGTAATTATGTTAAATAGGATATACAAGGATTAAATTAAGTAAATCCCTATGAGATTGGTAAAACAAATGCCTTCACAAATCATTACCCCAATTGACTTGCTCGAAACAGTTTTGTACTTGGCCAAAACACAAAATTTCATTTCCAAAGTCACAACAACCCTTTAACTTTAGACCAATTCGATTCCCTTACTCTCCTACATTCAACATCAAAAAATCAAATCAAATCGAAAACCACTAAAACTCACCTTTGCCGTCCACTATTTCAACGGCTGCCACCTTCAACTCTTGAGCTCAAATCTTTGTAGGGAATGGTTGAAATCACAGCTTGACATGTAAATTTGATATTAGAGTTGAAGATTTGATTGAAAGGAATGAGAAAATGCGAGGGTAGTAAGGAAATAGGTTTTATCATGTTCACTCCCTCCACTGGTCTTCATTCCCTTAGTTATACAGCTTCTTCCTTTTACCTGCAAATAAGTCTAAAACTTTATATATAAGGAAATAAACATTCTCTCAATGCACATTTTGGGTGCACACTCTTATTTTTTAGCCATTTATGGTGTTTCGTCAAATATGGGACGCCTGTAGAGACAAGAAAGAGTCATAAATTGCTAAAAGGCAAGGGCGTATGTTCGTTGAAAATGAGTCATTATGTATATAAGCATAGTGACAGTTTTGCTATGTACGTTTTTCTTTGTGTCAGGCTAAGTGCACCCCAGCTTTTAGGAAATGCACCCCGAAAAAAGTCAAACTTAAAAAAAAAATCAATCCTTCTACAAAATAACCTTTATGCCCTCACTGTGATTAGTGCGGCCAACTACAATTACTAAGTGCGCCCACATATTCTCTTCTTTGTGATTTGTAGGCATCATCAAGAGGTTCGGCTTCAAGGTCCGAATCTCTTGTTGGAGAGTCAGTCAAAACCCGCCGAACCTCTAGTTGGAGTGTCGGTCACAGCTTGCTGAACCTTTAATTGGAGAGTCGGTTAAAACCCACTGATCCTTTAGGTCGGTAGTTATCAACTAAATCTCACCAAAGAGGTTCGATTGGACAACAACGAGCCTAGTTGATTAGTCTCGGCTACATGCTGCCAAACCTAAAATAGATGTCTCGACCAAGGTTTTGGAGTTGGGTGCTTCGATTCAGATGAAAGGGTATTTTCGTAAAAAATGTGGGGTGCACTTAATAATTGAAATTTGAATTTACGGTGCTACACAAAATGGGGTGCAGTTAGCCGAACTCTTTTCTATTCACCCCATTTCCAATACTTCAAAGCTTTGAAGTTTAGCAACATTTAAGCTAGAAAATACCAAAATCAACTATCAGCTTTTCAATTATTGTGTAAAATCTAATAAGGATTTCCCCAAGTTTGTTTTCGCCTAAAGATAGCTTATCTAGTAAAGACATGCACAATACAGCTTCAAACCCAGTTGACAAAACTTAACCATACCTGCGAATCTGAAGTTGTTGAAGCCAGAGACGATCCACGCAAACCAAGCATAAGACGACAAAGCTTTATTTTTGATGAATACCCAACGTCCATCGTTCCAAGACATATCTCTCTCAGGCATTTCATCAAACAATCTCTTATAGTCTCAAAGAGAATAGATTTTTTTATTTTTTGGCGGGCATTCTATCAAATAGTTAGGGGGCTTCAACAACACTGGATGCAACATACATGTTGATCAAATGATTGGAAAAATATGACGTGGGTCATTTGCGACCACTGAAATTGCAGATTAGCAAGACTTTTCCAAATTATAAAAGGGAACGGCTAAACGGATCCCTCAATTTACTAAACAGACCCCGTTATTTTGCTTCCAATTTTGCCCTATGTGAAAATGTTCAGAACACCCTACATGTAAATAAGAAATTTGTTCAGCATACCCCAACAACACCCTTCTTCATCGTTTCATCTCCTCGTCACCCCTACTCTGCTCTACCGACACTTCATTCCCTTGTCTCCAGCTGGCCAAATACATAACAAATCGACTTGGTAAGTTTGTTCTTTACTTGATATCGACTTGGTATGTCATTTTTCTGAGTATTTGAGCATCATTTTACTGATGTTCTACATGGTTCTTTGTGCGATTCTAGGGCTTGGGTGTTTTTGTTGAATCGTTGTTTTTTGTTACAAACTATCTATGGAATCATCAAAATGAATCCACCCCGACGATGAAGAGGCTTTTTTTTGCATTTATAGCCGATTTTTTTACTTAGAGGAATAACCTCCATTGTTGCTAGCAATCACGTGTCATGCAAAGTAATAGAGCTGAGATGTATAGTACACCTCTAGACTCTGTTACTCTGCAACTTACAAAATGTTATTATTCTATAAATACTGAACTTTTACTTTAGGTTACGGAGCATTTACTCCATAATTCATACTATATTCGCGGTTAAGTATATCCGACACCTACGTTGGGATGTCAGCCATGTTACTCCACCACAATATTTTTTTACGTCTGATTATTATTTTCTCGTTGTTTCTCGACTAAATTTTGTTTTGTTTGGTTCGTGTAGGCTACTGCTCGTGACACAGCAGGTACATCTTTTATGAAGTCATTCCCAGACTTGATGGAGCATTTTACACCAGCATCACAATTTAAGACTAGAGATGTTGTTATCAGTTGGGCTCAAGCAACTACCAGCAATGTGGGTTTGTTTTGATTATATTGAAGTCAGATTCTAGCTCTAGTCAAGGAAGACGAGCGAGATTATCACTTGGTTGTGAGAGGTATGGGAGATTTAAAGTCAAAATAGGAAAGGCAAAGCAAGTATTGAAAGATGTAGAGAACAAAGGCAGTGAGGACATCAAAAAAGTATTCAGAACGAAGAAGTGTGGCTGTCAATTCAAGATCAATGTGAAGCATGAACTCGATGGGTTATGGCATGTTCGAGTTGTATGTGGAGTACATAACCATAGCTTCAGTAATTCTTTGGTTGGGCACGTTGTAGCTGGGAGGCTCACAGTATATGAGAAATATATTGTTCGAGACTTGAGGAATACTAGTGCGAGGCGAAAGGACATTTTAAGTCATATTAAAACCCAGAACAACGACAATGTCACTACTATGAGGATAATTTACAATGAAAGAACTAAGTTGAGAAGGATTGAAGTCAATGGCAAGAGCAAGATGCGATTATTACTCCACAAGTTGGACGAGCTCAATTACAATGAGCAACATGATTACTTCAAAGGAACTTACAGTGTTAGATCTCTATTCTTTGCCCACCCAAATTCAGTGCAAATGTTTCCTTGTTTCCCTCTTGTATTAATAATGGATTGCACATACAAGACAAATCGGTACAAGTACCCACTCCTTGGGATTATTGGGGTCACATCCACACACAAGACCTTTCTAGTAGCACATGCTTTCCTAAGTAAGGAGGCTATGAATGACTATTCATGGGCCCTCAGGCAATTAAAGACATTAGTAGATGGGTGGCAACTCCTGGGTGTTATTTTGACGGATAGGGACTTGGGTTTGGTTGGAGGAGGTGATCCCTGCGACTATGCACTTACTTTGTTCATAGCACGTGAACAAGAACATTGTTGCAAAGACAAGGGATTTATTCACTCTCCAAGAG
This sequence comes from Stephania japonica, assembly GCA_039657345.1. NCBI lineage: Eukaryota > Viridiplantae > Streptophyta > Magnoliopsida > Ranunculales > Menispermaceae > Stephania > Stephania japonica. The sequence continues at coordinate 24,637,951 of CM077558.1, read as the reverse complement.
GATTTGACTATTGGTATGGCATGTGGATGGACTTGGTGCAATCCTAAACTGAGGCATGTTACAATGGTCAGCTTAAGGAACTAGAGGAAAAATATGTTAGAGTCTCAGAGTTGTATGACTATGTTAAGGACACGTGGTTGTGGCAAAAGGAGAAGTTCGTGTATGCTTGAACAAACAAGGTACTACACTTTGGGAATGTCACTACCAATCGTACTGAAGGTGCTCATAATGTACTGAAAAAAGAGCTTGGGACATCACGGGGATACTTTGAGAATGTTTTCAATGCTATTCACAAGGTTCTTACATACCAGCAAAATAACTTTGAGGCGTCATTCAATCGATCCATGCACATAGTGGCACACGAATTTTAGCACCGCATGTACAACAACATTGTAGGCTTTGTGCCCAAACATGCATTGGATGTAATCGCAGGGAGGCAAGATTAGTTAGTCAAGGTGTGGTTGGTCATGATTCTTCACTTTGTGGTTGTGTGCTTTGGGCACTCATGGATTTCCATGTGCGCATGAGATCTCCATACATATACTTGATGGTAGCCCTATTGGGCTTAATGAAATTCACCCGTGTTGGTAGAAACTGAACATGATGCCCATTGTGCCCGCAAGTGATGGTGAGTTAGACAACCTTTACCGAGTTGAAATGGATGGTGTAAAGGCTAAGTATAAGAGTTGCAACCCTATCTTGTAGGCAAAGATTGTGTAGAAGCTAAAGGAGATCACTTGCCCTGCATCAACTCTCCTTCTGTACTGGAAAAAAAACTTGCAACTAAGGGTCGACCCAAGAAAAAAGGCAAGAACTTGAAAATGAAGATGTCAAAGAGCAAGAAGTCCTCAGTTGACAATTCCACCAAGAGAGATCCTTCGGGTTTTGAGTACGCAAAGGCCAAAGCCACTTAAGATTCCATGGCGCAGGCTTCTGCAATGAGCCAATCAAGTAAGCCAAGTCAACCAAGTCAGCCAAGTCAGGGACCTTCATCTTCAAAACCTGCACGTGGAAAGGGAAAAGTAATCAAAACCATCACATTGAGACAACCGAGGACCAAAACTCAGGTTGGTGGGGGATACATTGCTAAGATACCACCATTGTAGTGCACTTACTGTGTTAACACTCTTGAAATACGACTCGATGGAAATTATAGGTTTTGGGCGATAGCCGATGCTGTAGGCTATGGATCTGATGAAGGATGGAGACAGGTGTGGCTGAAAATGTTTGAAGAGTTGATTAGGAATGAGGTCATATACATGAATGTGTTTCAAGACATCGAGTATGGTAAAATTAGAGATGCAATCTATGACAGCCCCGCTGAAGGGAAATATTGGCTATCATTACCAGATATGGAGATAATTGTGGCAAATTGTTACAAGGTGGCTTTTGTGGTGTTGGCTAAGAAAGGTCCGCTCTATGGCTCACTAACAGACATGCAGCCCCACCTATCTCTGAGAGAAGAATAGTTTGGTTGTTGCTCGTCAATGGAAATCATTTTGTTAGAGTAATCCAAATTTTTATTTCATTTGTTATGACGTTTACCCGCTAACATTTACATATTTTGTTATCATTTGCAACTTCTAATGAGAGACGACGCTTCTCTACCACCAACTTCACGATAATGGGATGTGTTTACTGGCGAAGATAGCAAAGAATGGGCGGTCAGACTCAACATTCTTCCACGACCATAATCAAATATGGAAAAACCCCCCGTGGTTACTCTTGATTAGGATGCAACATTCACCCATTTTTTTAAGTGTTTATGTTGCAACGTTGGCTTTTCATAAATGTGTGGGTGTATATGGGTATAGCAAAATGGATATGTTGTAACTTTTTTGTGTTCTCTGATGGATATTGGTTAATTTCTTTAACTTATCTAATATGGAAATGTAAATTGACATTCATTTTGTCGAATGTAAATTGATTGTCTTTGATGTCCCAATGTTATTTCAAGTATGTGTAGGAATTTCTGTTATGTATTTGTCCATTGTAAATATTGTTGGCCCAATTCAACCAAGAGCAACATGGTTGTCACGGTCCAAGATGGTTGAGAGCAACACATTTGTTACGGATTTACCTCACTGTAATGCTTCATGTACCCCAGATGAATACTCAGCATACCCCAGCGTAAAGGATATAATAAATTCGTTTCATAAATTTCGGTGTAGAAGAGCCAAAACTTTTACACAATAACGACACATATTAACCATCATATGACTGTACCCTAACTTATTTTCTCATACACTTGACTTACTAAATACTTTTTAAATTAACCTTCGAACGAATATTACCGTAACAGAGAAACGAACTTCAATTTAGTTAGGCTATAAATAGTACCAAAGTTGCAGTTTTTAATATCGAGATTAAATATGTACCCCATTTTCTTACTTCGTGTACTCCAAAAGAATTAACGTTTCAAATTATGGAATTATCAGAGTAGTATTACTGCAATTTTATAACTGCAGACATATTACTAAACCATGAGAAATGTCTGATTATCGGTTCAAAATCATCGACATGACATTTATACACCACTGATTTACGTCATGTACCCAACTATAAATTTTATTACTTTGTATACCCCACTTCTTTACTTCATGTACCCCATAAGAATTACCATTTGAAATATTGAATTTGTCGAAGTAGAATGGCCATAATTTCATTCCTGCAGACATATTCTCGAACCATAAGAAAGCTACAATAGTTAGTTCGAAATCATCGACATAGTATATGTACCCCACTTATCTACTTCATGTACCCCAATATTTATTTTAGTACTTTGTATACCCCACAAATTTACTTTTATGTACTTATATGTTACAGCACGACGGAGAATAAACGACAAGTTATTTACGGTTAGTTTCAACCGTAGCACTCTGTGTACCCCACCATTATACTATATGTACCCTAGTTAATAACATACTCCTCATACCCCCTTTTGCCTTCATGTACCCCAGTATTATTACAATTTATGTATGAGTAGAAATTGGCTTAAATGAGTTGTAAGTTCTGCAAGATATCTAATGTCCTTAACCGTTACTCTATACATACCCCGCATTACTACTTGATATGCCCCAATAGTTAATGTTTTTACTTTGTATACCCCACATATTTACTTTGTGTACTCACTAATTATGGCAGAATGTTACCGTAATTAATTGCGCATTTCTGACGGACTTTTCAATTGACACAAAATTATGTTTCAAGACACCTCGGGGGGCTCAACATTGATGGTCCACTTCATCTACCATACAGAAAAAGTAATAAGTATAGCACAAATCATATAAAGGGCAAGCAAGCAACAAGGTTGAAAATTAATACATCAACATATTATTGTAAGTTTAACATGCCACACAACACAACAAATGTTTAAATTGTTTAATGGATAGAAATTGATGGTCCACTTCATCCGCCATACAGAAGTGCTTGAAGAGGGTTCAGGCATCGGGCTCCATAAGTGGTTGTTTTCCACCACGGCGGTATTGACGAACATACCCGGTGGATGTAGTTCCTCCCTCACTTTGACTGCTAGTCATGGTGGTTTGATAAGGATCATCACCGCCCGAAAGGAATGTGATCACTTGATCTGCCATTTCAAATGCATCATCCACTGTAACATTTTTCCCTCGCTGAGCACCTGAAATGCAACGCTGCATCAAGGGTTCGACTGTTGCTCTGTTTCCAAATTTCTCAAATCAATAAACTTAACAAACAAATGCATGTACAAATAGGGAAAACAAACTTAATTGAAAATTCTCACCAAAAAGTTCTCATCCTCCTATTGGACCGCCGTTAAGTGTTCAAGATTCACTGCAAATGGGTGGCTGAATCTAAGCTACCAATCCATATATTTGGATGACGTTTGATATGGGTATTCTGCCTTCTTACCGTGTCGCTGAATAGACTCAAGGTACCCCTCCCAATCCTCCCAATATTGGGGATCATACGAGTACATCACAGAGTAAGATTGTGCTAGGCAACTCCAATCACAATCCATGAGTAAAGGTATCTCGGAATATGTTAATTGTATCCAAGTTGCCTCAACATCCTGATGGGATTGTGTGGTTCAACGATATCCAGGTACTTCATGGGCCCATTGTAGAATGCAATATCATGGACAGGCGGTGCACCATTCAAAGTAGTATTCCAAATAACCTAGCAAAAATTAATATATCTTTCAATAAACATAAGCGTATACGAGGATAAAATTTAAACTGTCATGTTATGGTCATCACATCATGTGCTCTCAGCCTATCGAGTTGATTCCTGAAAGAGAGAAGATGATCACTCAACATCCTAGTGTCCTTCTTGTAAAGCCTCTCCTCCTTCTAATGGTGCCACTTCATCACACGGGGCTTATCCAACTTGTAGTCACTACACAAAATGGGTTGAATAGATGGCATACGATCGTACATCCACCCCTACACAAACCACATTTATTATGAAAACAAAATTTATTACGAAAAACAAAATTTACTATGTAGATCAACCATTCATTGAAACTCAATAGTTTACATCTAACAATGTCATATATCTAGAAAGTTGGGTGACTTTGGTATGACTGGCAATGCCCAATTGATGGTACAAGAATGTAAGTGTTGCGGCCCCTCATGCGTAGGAACCAATCTTATCTACGTGTTCCAAAAGTTGAAGGAGTGAAAGGGAGACTCTTGAACCTGACTTGTTAGAGAATAGGGTCATTCCAAGAAGGTGTAAGAGGTACACTCGGACCAAGCATACGGGACTAGGATATACATCGGGAGATCTTTTCCCATTGGGTTGTTCCTCTCCTTTCGTCGGCACTGCGAATCAATCCTTCAACTATGCCAAACTAACAATAAGGCCAGCATTATTCCTAATCTCCTTGTCAACATCAGTAACCGACACCCCTAATAGCCTATTAACCATTATAATAATAGCTTTATGATCCTTGAAAGGTGCAACGAAAGTCTTACCAATGACTGAAATACCAAGAAGGACACGTACGTCTTCAAGTGTGATCATCTCCTCAAAGGGTAAGTGGAAGGTGTTGGTTTCAAGCTGCCATCTCTCGGCAATGCCAGAAATATAGACCCTACTACCTCCATCGTATGAAATGTAGCCCAATGGTGCTAAACCAGAATCATTCATCAGCTTCTCCACCCTTTCCTTCTCGGGGTAATGCTCGATTGTCTCCCATGTAGAGATCTGATAACAATGGTTTATGCACTTCAGTAGTCCCCGACCCTACAAAACATATATAGCATATTAAAATAAATATATCTAACGATAAAAGGATTATGCATACAATTGAACCAAATTTACAATACCTTGTTCCTCCAAATATCCAACTGTGTGGTGTTTGAACGAGGATTGGAGACTTAAATCAGAGGGACCACCAGGAAAACTAGTGGCTTCAGCGTCTTGGGCATCGGTCGATATGTCAAAATAGACCTTTGCATCCTGACTATCCCCTGATTCACCAGATGGGGTACGACTCCCTTTACTACCTTCCACCCAATGGGGTACGACTCCCTTTACTACCTTTCACCCACCCAACTTCATCTGCTCCTCCAAATGCACATGTAACAACCCCAAAATTTTTAACTGACTTGTGTTGCACTTGTCAAATTTGTGACTCGGCTATGTGAATACTGGACAGTATTTCGAACTTCGGGAGTCGACACCGAAGTGATTTTATGATTCTTTGATTGTGTGTATTAGTATTTTAGTATTTTACGGGTTTCGAGCCGTTCGGGCGATATTTAATTGAGTGAGGTTTCGACTAGTTAAACGGGGGAGAAAAACAAGTAAAACATACAAATAAATGAATTTTTAATTAATTTAATTAATTAGTTGGCGAGACAAGGCGAGACTACGCGCGTTACGGGAATTGGAACAAGGAAAAATGGACCGAGGAACGTCGTTTGAACGTGGGAGTTAGTTAAATATGTAACATGCGGACTATGTAATTTGTATTGTTAAAGTGACACAGTCTAATGGTGAGGAGCCATGAGATTGGCCTTGAGATGTGTGTGTGTGTGTTAAGATGAGATGATGTGGTTAAAGACCCATAAGGGCAATTGTCCAAGAAGTGAACAAGAGTTAATGTAAGGGCAAAAAGGTCATTTGACTTTATATATATATATAAGCCGTTTCATAACAAACCCTACACTATTCATCATCTCTTCTACACACCACCGCCGCCTCTCTCACTTCCACCTCTCGTCCCTGCTCTCACCAGCGACCGGACACGCCTCGCCGGACGTCGTCTCTCTCTCTCTCTCTCTCTCCCACTCTCTTTCTCTCGGTTTCTCTCATCCTCACGATCTCTCTCGTCTCGGCAGTCTCCTCTCTCTCCCTCACGGTTCTCCTCCCTCTCGGTCGACACTCCTCCACGACTGTTCCACGAGCCTCGCCGGAGGTCCTACTGCTCGCCGGAGGTTCGTGTTCTCTGTTTCTCTCTCTCCCTCTCCTTCTCGCGAAAAAAAAAAAAAAATAAAAAAAAAAAAAAAGGGAACCGAGAGACGCTTGCGTCTCTCGGTCAAAAAGAGAAGAAATGGAGAAGATGCACACGCACGTGCGTGTGCATCATTCTCTAATATAATGTATATAAAATATAATATATATATATATATGTATCTATATATATGTATGTATATATATATGTATATATATGTATATGTATAGAAGAAAAATATTCAAAAAAATATATATATATATATATTGAAAAAAATTCAGAAAAATATGATAAATTAGGAAATGGGTTCATAAATGAGTTTTGGGATTCTCTCGAAATGTTGGCGAGATATAGTCGGGGTTTTAGCCTCGAAAAACGTAAAAAATGATATAATATATCAAATTGAAGCTAATTTAATGACAAATGATCTTAGGTATAATTCGGGTGGTAATTTTGATTTGTTGGGCATTTATTCAAGCTGGACTGGATAATTGTAGTGCGGTATAGGCAATCGGGAAGTCGCGGAAGACGCGTTAGGATCTCGGAGTTGTCACACGGGTCGCGATAGTTCAGGTAAGTACAATTGCCACAAGCATTTGTACGTTTGTAAGCCAGTAAGAAAATGCCATGTGATTCATTATCTTTCATTTTGTTTCGTTATGCTCTATTATTGGTATTCCCTTCCATTTCTTGTTGTGTGTTTTCCCGGCGTAAGTGTTTTGTCTCGAAAGTACTAGGACCTGCACTAGAGGGATAAAACGCGGGCACTCGTGCGCACGAGTGTGTGACCACCCTTAGTGACCGTGTGACACCGAGTACTGGGTGGATGGGTTTGAGTCCTTTCCAGTCATAGCTGTGCCTTCGCTTGTGTCGATGCCCGGGAAGATCTTGCGAGGTCTTCGCCGTTATGCTATGATTTAGACCACTTATGAGCCTCTTTTGATTCCTTGGAACACACTTGACTTTCGATTGACATGTATTAGTCTGTTTATCATGCACCTTGTTTATTTAAATTCTGTTTTTTATTACCGCATGATATTTAGATCGCTTTATTTGTATTATCATGAATTATCGTTATCTTCTTCTGGCATTACATTCGATTTTATTCAGTTACTCACCGTCTAGTTTGTGACGGTGGGTGCAGATAGGCGGAGAGCAGCAAGGGCAAGGGACCCTGCCTAGGTGATCTATTGTGAGGATTAGCAACGACATCGATTTGGAGAGACTCTTTAATAGGTTTTTTATACTTTTGCTTTTATGTATATCATTTTATATATACATGCTTTGGGATTATTGAACTTGGTATTTTGATGAGATTGGTATCATGTATATTTACCTATCGAATTGTACATGAATACCCGGGGTTTTCCACACTTATAGAATTCCTTTACTTCCCTTGAATGAGTTATTTTCCCTTTTATTATAATTGTTTTAGTCTTCCGCTGTTTATTATTGCAATAACTCTTTCATAAATTACTAAATTGACTAAATTGAAGGCTGACTAGGCTCGTCAGGTTGCCGAGTGATGACTTGGGGCTTGTACGGGTCCAGGCCGGGCGTTTCCAATTGCATGAGAAAATTGGGGTCGTCACAGTTGGTATCAGAGCTTAAGGTTATAACGACCTGACTCTCAAGTTAAAATACAAACCATTAAGACAGCGGAAGTTAGGAATGGTTGAACTTAGAGTGGAAACCCTACAATCCTTTTAAAAACTTAAATGGGGGAGTTCGGGATGAGTCGGATTTAAATTTGTACATATTATGATTGTTGTGTGTACTATATGGTATGCGGTAGCTATGTATTGATCTGAAGTATCGCTCTATTGGTTCAAGACACGTGATGGCGGATCGGCAGGTCCGAGCGACGACAGCGGGACGACTGATTCTCGATTTGTCACTACGGAGGAGTTTCGCGCTTGGACACAGAGATTTGAGGATCTAGTGCGGTCATTGACGATGCCCGCACCGACTATCGCGACACCATCAACCCCGACCACTCCTATTCCACCCGTTCCGACTACTCGGGAATGGAGACTCCGATAGCTACGAATTCCACCGCCCGATTCCGTTAGCGGCAATTCCCGAGGAATAGTTTGATGCGACAGTACGCAGATCGAGGCGGAGACACCTCCATTACAGACGGAGATAGTACAAACGACGGAGACGCCGACTATGCCGATTGTTGTCAGAGACTACTCCGATTACTACTCTCGGTCACTACTGAGGAGAAGAGCACTAAGGCCACCGCCGAGGCGAGGCGGTGGAGAGAATTCAAGCGACACGATCCGTCAAGTTCTTTGGTGGTACAGACGTAAATGGCCGCAGAGCTTTTCCCGAAGAATCACGAGAAGATTCATACTATCATCGCGACCGAGGATCACATGAGAGCGACGATTTCCTCATCTATGCTCAGGGGGAAGCGGATGATTGGTGGACGACTATCATTACTACCCGAGGCACCCGAGAGATTGGATTGACTTCAAGACTCAATTCAACCGAAATACTTTCCACGATCGTTCTTCGTGCGAAGAGGAATGAGTTTATGGCACTGAGGCAGAGCACCGATGAGTCAGTGATGGATTACATGGGTAGGTTTATTGCACTATTACCTTATGCTGGAGGATCTGCAGATACCGAGACTGATCGAGTCTATTATTTCACTGAGGGTTTGCTACCTACGATTGGAGGTTCTGTAGTCACTACACAGCCGGAGACTTTGCAGATTGCGTACGAACGTAGTTTAGCGAGGGAGAGTTACTTACTCACGCATCCGGATGAGGTTAGGGCGAACAGAGCGGAGACCCGATCAGATAGTCACTATCAGCAGGACAGGAAGAGAAAAAGGAGCAGATGGGATAATCGTGAGCATCGGGCGCAGAGTGTAGGATCTGTTGCACAGCAAACCACACGTTTGGTACAAGCCGTTCCACCCGTGCCAAGCTTTGCCAGTCATTCACCGCAGTCTAATCGACATGACCAGCAGTCGCAGAGGCAGATTACTGAGAACAGGGATGCTGACCGAGGAGTTAGGCAGAGGAGCACGCAGAGGTCTAGTCAGACCCAAACTCATGGTTCTACACAGGGACGAGGCCGAGTCAGACTCAGAGGTCGCAGGATAACCGTACGTGTTACAGATGCGGACAGTCGGCCACCTTCGAGGGAGTGTGCCCTCACCAAGAAGAGCATCGTCGCAGCATCACCAGTACCAGAGAGAGCGTGTTCAGCGCTGTTGAGAGCTGCATCAGGAGGCGTCCAGACACATTAATGAGGGTATGCTTTTCATTTGCGGAACTTGCATGCATATCGTATTCGATTCAAGTTATGTTGATCCCTTGATTGTTGTGCGTTTGGTAGACCTGTTAGGATTGAAAAACTCAATAGACGTAGCAGACCTTAATCCTAGTCACAGCTGTCAGGATGCGATATACTCGAATGTGCATAGTCTTGACATTTCAATAGTGTTAAGGGGCTACGAGTTGCCAGTAAACATGCTAGTACTAGAGTTGTTAGAGTTCGAGGCCTTGGTTGGTGCGAACTAGGTATAAACATTACGTGCGTTGATTGGGGGATACGAGAAGATCAACGTTGTTGTTGATGCGTTGCACTTCAAAGGATTGAATGCGGAGGTAGTCGTGTGTCAAAGAACCTACGAGTGTGGTTTACGTGAGGTAACCGAGTTGATGAATTCAGAGGATGTGCCGACGACTACCAGGACCTAGATACGTGGTGAAACGATATTGCAGACCATCTCATTTGGCATTGTGCGCGAGGGACAGCAAGACGATGCGTCATACCAGCGGTGCAGTGAGATGGTGGATAGTTCGATTGCCCAGACAAGAGTCGGTAGACAGACTCATGCTTGAGGTATCGCGGGCGACTGGGGTTTCCATTGGTGGCTGATGTGTGTGAAGAGTTACTTCAGGAGATTCATCGTTTCGGTTTTGTTGTGTATCCGGGTCGACCTAAGATGTGCGCCGATATGCGACATTTTTTTTGGTGGCCAGGGATGATTTCGAGGTGTCGGAGTTGTTCGAACGTGTGACATGCCAAATACAGTAAAGGTGGGCATCGACGACTGGAGGACTACTACATGGCCCCACCCATTTCTCGATGGAATTGGGTACATATTGATATGGATTTCGTTAGTGGTTGCCCCGATCTCCTCGTGGTTACGATAGCATCTGGGTAGTTGTGGATAGTTTTGTGTGAGACTTAAGAGTGCTTAGTAGTGGCAGAAGAAATACTTGTCGAGTATCACAATGAGCTTCAGTATAATTGGGGAAGACTATAAATATTTGAAGATCTCTCCACTGAAGGGTCATGAACGGTTCGGAGTCAAGAAATGACTCACTTTGAGTTTTTATCGGTCTCGTTAGGAGTTGCGAAGAGTCGTTAATCTAGCTTACTTATTAGATAAATTTCGGGGACGAAATTCTAATAAGTGGGGGAGACTATAACAACCCCAAAATTTTTAACTGACTTGTGTTGCACTTGTCAAATTTGTGACTCGGCTATGTGAATACTGGACAGTATTTCGAACTTCGGGAGTCGACACCGAAGTGATTTTATGATTCTTTGATTGTGTGTATTAGTATTTTAGTATTTTACGGGTTTCGAGCCGTTCGGGCGATATTTAATTGAGTGAGGTTTCGACTAGTTAAACGGGGGAGAAAAACAAGTAAAACATATAAATAAATGAATTTTTAATTAATTTAATTAATTAGTTGGCGAGACAAGGCGAGACTACGCGCGTTACGGGAATTGGAACAAGGAAAAATGGACCGAGGAACGTCGTTTGAACGTGGGAGTTAGTTAAATATGTAACATGCGGACTATGTAATTTGTATTGTTAAAGTGACACAGTCTAATGGTGAGGAGCCATGAGATTGGCCTTGAGATGTGTGTGTGTGTGTTAAGATGAGATGATGTGGTTAAAGACCCATAAGGGCAATTGTCCAAGAAGTGAACAAGAGTAAATGTAAGGGCAAAAAGGTCATTTGACTTTAGATATATATATAAGCCGTTTCATAACAAACCCTACACTATTCATCATCTCTTCTACACACCACCGCCGCCTCTCTCATCTCTCACTTCCACCTCTCGTCCCTACTCTCACCAGCGACCGGACACGCCTCGCCGGAGGTCGTCTCTCCTCTCTCTCTCTCCCACTCTCTTTCTCTCGGTTTCTCTCATCCTCACGATCTCTCTCGTCTCGGCAGTCTCCTCTCTCTCCCTCACGGTTCTCCTCCCTCTCGGTCGACACTCCTCCACGACTGTTCCACGAGCCTCGCCGGAGGTCCTACTGCTCGCCGGAGGTTCGTGTTCTCTGTTTCTCTCTCTCCCTCTCCTTCTCAACGAAAAAATAAAAAAAAAAAAAAATGGGAACCAGAGACGCAAGCGTCTCTGGTCAAAAAGAGAAGAAATGGAGAAGATGCACACGTGCGTATGCATCATTCTCTAATATAATGTATATCTATAATATATATATATATATGTATCTATATATATGTATGTATATATATATATATATGTATAGAAGAAAAATATTCAAAAAAAAAAAATATATATATATATATATTGAAAAAAATTCAGAAAAATATGATAAATTAGGAAATGGGTTCATAAATGAGTTTTGGGATTCTCTCGAAAATGTTGGCGAGATATAGTCGGGGTTTTAGCCTCGAAAAACGTAAAAAATGATATAATATATCAAATTGAAGCTAATTTAATGACAAATGATCTTAGGTATAATTCGGGTGGTAATTTTGATTTGTTGGGCATTTATTCAAGCTGGACTGGATAATTGTAGTGCGGTATAGGCAATCGGGAAGTCGCGGAAGACGCGTTAGGATCTCGAAGTTGTCACACGGGTCGCGATAGTTCAGGTAAGTACATTTGCCACAAGCATTTGTACGTTTGTTAGCCAGTAAGAAAATGCCATGTGATTCATTATCATTTATTCTGTTTTGTTATGCTCTATTATTGGTATTCCATTCCATTTCTTGTTGTGTGTTTTCCTGGCGTAAGTGTTTTGTCTCGAAAGTACTAGGACCTGCACTAGAGGGATAAAACGCGGGCACTCATGGCCACGAGTGTGTGACCACCCTTAGTGATCGTGTGACACCGAGTACCGGGTGGGTGGATGGGTTTGAGTCCCTCCCGTCATAGCCGTGCCTTCGCTTGTGTCGATGCCGGGAAGATCTGCGAGGTCTTCGCCGTTATGCTATGATTTAGACCACTTATGAGCCTCTTTTGATTCCTTGGAACACACTTGATTTTCGATTGATATCTATTAGTCTGTTTATCATGCATCTTGTCTATTTAAATTCGTGTCATTTTATTACCGCATGATATTTAGACTGCTTTATTTGTTTTATCATGAATTACTGTTATCTTCTTCTGGCATTACATTCGATTTTATTCAGTTGCTCACCGTCTAGTTTGTGACGGTGGGTGCAGATAGGGCGGAGAGCAGCAAGGGCAAGGGACCCTGCCTAGGTGATCTACTGTGAGGATTAGCAACGACATCCAGAGAGACTCTTTAATAGGTTTTTATACTTTTGCTTTGATGTGTATATCATTTTATATATACATGCTTTGGGATCATTGAACTTAGTATTTCTTTTGTGAGACTGGTATCATGTATATTTACCTATCGAATTGTACATGAATACCCGGGGTTTTCCACACTTATAGAATTCCTTTACTTCCCTTGAATGAGTTATTTTCCCTTTTATTATAATTGTTTTAGTCTTCCGCTGTTTATTATTGCAATAACTCTTTCATAAATTACTAAATTGACTAAATTGAAGGCTGACTAGGCTCGTCAGGTTGTCGAGTGATGACTTGGGGCTTGTACGGGTCCAGGCCGGGCGTTTCCAATTGCATGGGAAAATTGGGGTCGTCACAGTCCTTACCGGCACCCCCTCCTACACTTGAGAACCTAAGAAACTAGTATCCCTTGGCTAATCACCCCTCCCACCACCCTTCCCGAGCCTCCCACATCAGGGAGGTGCTCTAGTTTTAGGTCTCGCCATACCTAAAAAAAGTAAATCAACCAAAAAAATGTTGTCATAAATGGGATATGTCACAAACATGTTATAGTGCAATGCATCACATCATATACCCAAACACATTAAATACAAAAAAATGTATACAACGGTGGGTACATGAGGTAAATATGTTGGGTAGAAAAAGTAATCCAACATAATTGAGGTACAGGAAGGCAAACTATGGGGTATTTGAAGTAAATATGTGGGGTAAGCAAAGCAAAAATGTGGGGTAACCAAGTACTTACAACATTGTTGGGGTACGCAAAGTAATTATGTGGGTGTATAGATTGAATAACGTCCGTAACAAATCGACATATGACTCCATATCGAACTATCATGATCGAAAGAAACAATATGTTATGAACATGTTGCATCGCAATGCATCATATACCCCGTTCCAGTATTCACTTCGCAACAAACATAAAAAATGCAAACAATAGTGGGGTACATGAACTAAAAGTGTGGGGTACATAAAGTAATTCAACATAAATGGGGTACAATCAGTCAAAATGTGGGGTACATATTTAGTAACAGTTTTATCACACCAACATTCATAGCAAAGATGTCGGCCCAACGCAGTCGTCACCAACAGTATACCTTACGGTTTGAATGCGCCATAATGTAATAAATATTACTACCTTACTTTTCCATTACTAAATCAAACCTTGTGGTTCAACATGGTCGATAGCCTTTTAAGTGTATCGGCTCTGAGCAACCGTCTAGTACGGGGAACTAGTGGCTCAAATCCAGAAACCTTAACCTCATTATATCGAACCAAATGCCACAAAATACATCCAAACGGCGCGTAATTTTATTACGAACAAAACCCACAAGATTATAGTGTCTAAACTTACCAAATCAATCGCAGTGGATACGAAGAATATCACAGTGCTCCTTCGCACCTCATGATCTGTTAACACCAGATTTGTTAGGCTTTGCCTCAAAATAACCTTGCCACGACCACACTGACCTAGATTCATGAAGTATTTGAGGTGTTTTCTATGTTTCGTTGAGGTTTGATTTGGGGTATAAGTGGGATGAATCGGTTAGGGAAAGTTTAGTTCCTTGGTTGGGGATGGGGGTATTTTGGGGATATTTTAAAAATGTTGGGGTCCATTTACTAAAAAAATTTAAAAGTAGGGTACGCTGAAGCAAAAGGGGTCCGTTTAGTAAATTGAGTGGTCCATTTAGTCGTTCCCTTATAAAAACAATGTTATTTGGGGGATTCTTGGTACATTTTGTGACAGCCTGTTATTTATTAACGTCGTTATTTTAATTATTTCATATTAGGACACCAGCTCAGACGATATGTGGATGTTGCGGATAGGCTAAGCATGATACTGATCTAGGGTACTGACTATGTGTTGTTGTTTTTCCAGTTCTGTGATGTATTTTATATCATTCTGTATTATTCATCAAAGGTGTCTATTTATATTATCTTGCCAGGCAAGAGGGAGAGCTTGGGTTTCGTTTTCATAGAACGTGCCAATGCGAAGGGTTCGATAGTTTTTAGGCCGGCGTTAGGGATAGACAAGGCTTTAATAATAATAATAATATGACTATGGTTGAGGATTTTAATTAAGTGAATTTAAATATAACCTTAGGCTAAGCTCAAGTAAATCAATTAGGTACACTAAAAGTGGGACCGCCTCGGGGTGCGTGCCGAACGCGGGGCACGGGGTGGAGGGTAGCCGGGAAGTTAGTGTGACTCTACTTACCATTTTATAGAATTTAATTGATGGGTAAAATAATTTATATTAGTGGAATCAAATAATGTATATAAGTCCTATAGTTGTAACCAAACAAATCAGCACACCTATGATGATTCTCGAGATGCATTACTGGGAGATTCAAGATAGATTGTGTTAGGATAAGGTGTCCAGGATTATTGTGACACAGACAGATCAAGGATCGTTCGATTAGCCTCGAGATGCATGTGAGCGTGAAATTAAAGTAGCAACTATAAATAACAATCGATTGATCACACATGCAAAACAAAATCCGAGAATCAGAGGGTAGAAACTGAAGATTCTGGGAAGAATTTGTGTGAGGGAGAGCTCAGGAAGGCATTCCACAACGAAATTCAAGTAATCTATTCACTCAAATCACTAAATTTCATGAAAAATATGGGTTTTGGGTGAGTAGAAGAAAATTCGAATTTTTGAGGGAATTTACCACTGTGGTTTTAAGAGATGATGTTTTTGAGGCTGAATTTGTTCAAATACATAGTTTGAAATCACAATTGTGGAAATTTGAGGGGATTTAGTGATTTCAGATTTATTTATATGCACACTTTGATTTTCGATTTTGAGTACAAAACTTGTTTAAATTGGTGTTTTAGAGAGAAATTTGATACTATTGAAGTGTGTGTGTTGTTTGATTAGTGTTTGTGAGGTGTTAAGGACTAGAAAAGCCAGAATTTATTTTTGGAAATTCTGGGCAGAATGCAATTAGCGCGCTAAGTGATGAACACTAGCGCGTTAATCACGCTCGGGAAGATGATGATCTTCGTGCATGAACAATGCACGAAGATCAATTAGTGCGCCAATCCCCCAGCCTAGTGCTCTAATACCACCCTGAACTTTAATTAAAATATGAAATAGAGCCTAACTGATTATAAATCTATTTAATTGACCAATAAACCCTGGGATTAGATCTCAGGAGTCACGGGACAGTAGTTGGAGTTGGGGACTAGACGGGGGTCAGACCGGGGGTATTTTCAAGAATTATAGTGCGGTTTAAGGTATGTAAAATCCAACTGAACACCACTTCTGCATTTACTTATTGTTATTTCATATGAGTTTTAAATTATTGATAATCTACGAGTCCATTCTTATTGGGACGGTCGTGTTTTTCCGTCTATATATCCGAGGGTTGTGTGATCGCTTACTAGGTATGTGGTCTAGGACACAGTCGTAGGGTCGATTGTGTAGGCCACGACAGGGCTCCTGTTCCCAGTACATATCTTGGATAGCTGGTTCACACCCATTTGTATATCTTTGTATTTATATTCATGCGATGAGCTTTGAGCAGTTGTCTGCATTTTTCCTTGTTTCCGCATGTTTATTTAACACTATCTATTGATTGTCATTTACATTCTTTAATTATGATGCACGGTAGTTTTCCTTGGGATTTTACTTACTAGGCTCGTCATCTGCCTTTTGTGATGGCTGAGCGCAGATTCTTGTACTAGCAAGGATAAAGGGATTCTTGGTGATTACGTCTGACTAACCTACACCGAGGCCTACTGGTACGTTTGTTAGTAGTCATACTTTTGATATTTTGTATTATCTTTTCGGTTTGGGAGACTATACTTTACACTTTTACCTGTATATATAACTATTATAGCTGATCGCCAATATGTACAGTACTGCCGGGATATCCATAATAGGTTGGACAAATAAACCGTATATGTTCTTTTTGAAATGTCAAGACTTCCACTGTTATTCGTTATAAATGTTTAATAAGCTTAATGTTAAATCTAAAACTACATGTAAATTAACGAATCAATTGACAAGAAACGTCAAGGTGTCAGACAAGTGAGGAGTATGAGTGACATGGCAGAGGCTTCAGATGCTGAGGCAGGGAAGTTGCTGACCACGGGGCAGCGTCGGTATTTGGGGCCGCCACAGTTTGGTATCAGAGCAAGGTCGATAGGGCCTTAAATTAAATAAGTAGGAAAATAGCATAAACTTTAAATAAAATTAGATGTGGAAACCTGATGAATTTCCTAGAACTTTTAGTTGGGAAGCAATGGAAGCAGGTAAAGTTAGGATTGTTATGTGATATATGTATTATTGTATATATATATATATACTGTACGCATATGTATATTGGGAACTAATCCGGACACAAAAATCGATGCAGACCACTATGGACGGATAGACTCTTACTACTATTTCGCCGACTACTCAGCAGGAGGTTGGGGAGACCAGTGATCACACTATTAGAGAGGTAGCTGATCTGCAGGCCATGGTGCAGAGAGTTATGGGTCAGCCGTTATTACAGTAGGCACATATAATAGAGCTTATGGAGTATATACGAGGCTCAAGGATACCTGTAGTGGCACCGACTACTGAGTTAGTTACACCTACTACTCCAGCCACGTTAGCACCAATAGTTAACATACAGGCAGCAGGGACTGAGACATTAATAGAGATAGCTGAGCCTGTTGTGGTACCAGCAGATACTACCGAGGTGACGCCTACTACTACTGAGCAACAAGTGGTTGTTTCGACCGCCAGGAATAGGATGTCAGAGGCAGCAAAGATGGTGAAGGATTTTATGAGGTTCAACCCCACTTATTTTACTTGGGTTAGTGATCCAGAAGTTACGGGACGTTGGTTGATGACGCACCGGCGCCTACTCTAATTTTTAGAGGTACTAGAGGCAGATCAGGTGCATATTTCGGGGTACTATTTGAGAAGCCAGGCAGCAATTTGGTAGACGACCTACACCGACACTTATTCCAGACCATCTACGTAGGCAGAGTTTTGACAGTTGTTTCTTGATGAGTATATTCCCACCGAAGTGCAGTTGAGGCTTAGAGAGCAGTTCCTAGCACTGAGACAAGGTACCATGACAGTATCGCAGTACATGGAGAGATTCAGGTACCTTATGATGTATGCCATGGATGCGGCGAGCACTGAGAGACTTCAGATCTACTATTTCATCAAGGATTGGATGAGAGGATTGGTGGTATGACTGTTGAGAATGGAGCTGAGACTTTACAGGCTATCTATGATAGAGCATTGGCTCGCGAGACATACCTACGACATAGGGGGTCAGCTGATGGACAGGTCTGGGCCGAGCTCTCGGTCTGATCAGAGGCTTAAGAGACAGAAGGATCGATCGGCGACGAGAGCGGGATCGGGAATCGACGAGATAGGTGTCCTGAGCAGCGGAGAAGAGATGAGAGGCAGGTGGTGTATGCTACTACATCTGCACCTGTTGAGTAGTAGCGACGGCAGCCTCAACAGCTCTACCAGGACAGGGATCAGGGTGGCCATGCCAGGGTTAGAAGTATCGGGGTCAGGGTCAGAGATCTGATGATAGGTAGAATGGGAGGCGAGAGACGTGAAGATGTTTTAGGTGTAGTCAGAGGGGACACTTGAGGTTTGAGTGCAGAGCACCATCGTCTTAACGGGATCAGGGTTCGGATAGGGACAGAGTGCATGCAGTGGCACAGCCAGACTCAGGAGCTACCAGGCAGCTAGTCTAAGGTACGTTAATTATTCACAGTAGACTTATTCATGTCATGTTTGATTCAGCTAGTATATTATCTTTTATTGTTGGACGTTTAGTTGGGGAGTTAGGGTTAGACACACACATTGGAGACCCATCTTATTCTCAGCACGGCTGCTAGGGATAAGATTTACACTAACCGGATAGTTCGGGACGTCATGATTAAGGTTGCTGGACATCAGTTGCTAGTTGATCTCCGAGTGCTAGAGTCTTTAGAGTTTGACGCAATCTTTAGGATGGATTGGCTGTCAGCTTACCATGCACGGATAGATTATTTTGGAAAGAGGGTAGAGTTTAGTATTCTGGGGTTGCCAGACTTTTCATTGAGTGGGACAGCATCTGAGTTACCTATTACGAGGGGTAGATTAGCGACTACTCAAGAGATGGAGGATTTTGCAACGATCATTGAGCCCGAGTTCGGAGTTCCGTTTAGCATTGAGGACGTAGCTATAGTCCGAGAGTTTGTAGATGTATTTCCTGATGACCTGCCTAGATTACCACCACCACGATCGATAGAGTTCATTATAGAGTTGATATAAGGTACCCAGCCTATATCTAGCAGACCTTATCGGATGTCACCGATGGAGCAAGAGGAGGTCAAGAGACAGTTAGAGGACTTGTTGGCAAAGGGATTCATTCATCCGAGTATGTCAACGTAGGGAGCGCCAGTGTTATTAGTAAGGAAGAAGGATGGATCGATGAAGATGTGTGTGGACTATTGGAAGCTGAACCAGGTGACAATCAAGAATCATTACCCACTTCCGAGGATCGACAATCTGTTTGACTACCTAACGGGTGCACAGTCCTTCTCGAAGATCGATTTGCACTCGGGATATCACCAGTTGCAGATTCGAGAAGAGGACATCAAGAAGATTGCTTTCAGTAACAGATACGGGTTATTCGAGTTTACAGTGTTACCATTTGGGTTGACGAACGATCCAGCAGTTTTCATGGATCTGATGCACAGAGTATTGAGATCTTATTTGGACCGATATATGATAATCTTCATCGATGACAATCTTCATCGATGACATATTGATATACAGAGTGACGCGAGAGGATCACGAGAGTCATCTTCGATCAGGACTGACGACGTTGAGGGAGCATCAACTATATGCGAAATTTAGTAAGTGTGAATATTCGATGAGGGAGGTGAAATTTCTGGGACATGTTATCAATGGTCAGGGCATCTCTATTAAGGGAGACAAGATTAGAGCGGTGATCGGCTGGAAGATACCAGAGACTATTTCTGAGATACAGAGTTTCTTGGGTTTAGCAGGATACTACCGTCGATTTGTACAGGAGTTCTCCACGATTGCAGCACCAATGACAAGGTTGACGAAAAAGGATGTCCCTTTTGAGTGGTATGAGGAGTGTGAGCAAGCATTTCTGGAGTTGAAGAAGAGATTGACTTCTGCACCAGTGTTGACATTATCTGAGCCAGGGAAGAGTTTGACAGTTTACGCTGATGCTTCAGGGACTGGACTGGGATATGTTCTGATGCAGGAGGGACGACCAGTGGCTTACTTATCCAGGCGATTGCGACCACATGAGTGTAACTACACCGTACACAATTTAGAGCTTGCGGTAGTTGTATTTGCGCTGAAGGCTTGGAGACACTACCTCTATGGAGAAAAGTTTGTTCTTTACACAGATCATCAGAGCCTACGCTACATTTTTATGTAGAGAGATTTGAATATGCGTCAAAGGAGATAGTTAGAGTTGTTGAAGGACTATGACTTTGCGATCGAGTATCATCTTGGTAAGGCTAAAGTGGTGGCGGATGCTTTGAGTAGATGCGGAGTTGACAGTCAGATCAGTACTTGACATATGGTACTATTGGAGGTAGCATCAGTTATGAGCCTGTCAGACATTTTAGCTACGCCTGATGTACAGATCTGTAGTCATATGAGAGTACCGACAGTATCACTAGAGCGGGTATCAAAGTGTCATAGGGCTGATGGGCTTTATGAGTGGTTTAGTGGATTGGCATGGGATCCTGAGTGTACTAATTGGACAGAGATAGCAGATCGATGTTTGTGGCACAGAAGTTGAGTTTGGGTACCAACAGTGCCAGAGATACGAGATAGTATATTAGAGGATGCTCACCGGTCGCATTATACAGTTCATTCGGGCAGAACCAAGATGTACCACAACTTGGGGAGATTGTTTTGGTGGCTGGGGATGAAGGCTGATATCGGTGAGTATGTTCAAGGGTGTCATATATGTCAGCAGGTGAAGGCGGAGCACAGACGACCACGCAGGTTACTACAGCCGTTACCCATTCCTTAGTGGAAGTGGGAACACCTTACTATGGATTTTGTTAGTGGGTTACCGCAGACTTTGAGGTGACATGATGCGATTTGGGTGGTGATAAAAAGACTGACGAAATCGGCGCACTTCGTACCAGTTTCAATGTGATATACGTTTCCTCAGTTGAGCAGACTGTTTGGTAGGAGATTATCAGACTGCATGGGGTGTCAGTATCCATTGTATTTGACAGGGATCCCAGGTTCACTTCGAGGTTCTGGGGAACGATGCAGGAGCAGTTTGGCACTAGGTTGCAGTTCAGCACGGCTTATCAACCTCAAACAGATAGCCAGTCAGAGAGATTGATAAGGATTTTAGAGGATATGCTGAGGGCTTGCATTCCGCAGTTTGGAGGTTCATAGGAGGACTACTTACCACTGTGTGAGTTCGCCTACATCAACAGCTATCAAGCAAGTATCAGGATGCCGCCATTTAAAGCACTATTTGGGAGGCCCTGCAGGTCACCAGCTTGTTTGGCAGAGCCAGAGGATACAGTTACGATAGGGCCGGAGATAGTTGTTGATCACACAAAGAAGATTCAACAGATTCGTTAGAGGCTTCGAGCGACACAGGACAGACAGAAGTAATACGTGGATAGATACCACGAGAATTTGAGAAATAAGGTTGGCAATATGGTTTATCTAAAGGTTTCTCCTTGGAAAAGCCAGCAGAGGTTTGGGATTAAGGGGAAACTGGCACCGAGATTTATCGCACCTTACCGAGTTGCAGAGAGGATTGGCAGTGTGGCGTATAGATTAGACCTACCGACGAAGTTAGCAGAGATTCATCCTACCTTCCACATTTCGATGTTGCGATTGGCTAAGACAGGGCCACGACCCGTGGTTGATATGCGACAGGTTGATGTTCAGCCTGACGCAACTTATAAGGAGCGACCATTGGCAGTATTAGATCGTAAGATCCAGACTCTCAGGAACAGGGAGATATCCAAGGTACTCGTATGGTGGCAACATCACGGTACGGAGGGACTTACCTGAGAGTTGGAGTCGACCATGCGAGAGCGTTATCCCTAGTTATTCCACGGTATGTCTTATATTAACCCAAATTTTGGGATGAAATTTCTTTTAGTTGGGAAGAATTGTAACGGCTTGTTATTTATTAACACCGTTATTTTAATCATTTCAAATTAGGATGCCAGCTCAGACGACACGTGGACGCCGCGGATAGGCTAGGCATGATGCTCATCTAGGGTACTGACTATGTGTTGTTGTTTTTCCTGTTATGTGATGTATTTTATATCATTCTGTATTATTCATCACAGGTGTGTATTTATATTATCTTGTCGGGCAAGAGGGAGAGCTCGGGGTCTAGTTTTCGTAGAACGCGCCAATGCGAGGTCGGTAGTTGTTAGGCCGGTGTTGGAGATAGACGAGAATTTAATAATAATAATAATAATAATAATAATAATAATAATAATAATATGACTATGGTTGAGGATTTGAATTAAGTGAATTTAAATATAACATTAGGCTAAGCTCAAGTAAATCAATTAGGTACACTAAGAGTGGGATTGCCTCAGGGTGCGTGCCAGACGCGGGGCACGGGGTGCCAGGTAGTCGGGAAGTTAGTGTGACTCTACTTACCATTATATAGAATTTAATTGATGGACTAAATAATTTATATAAGTGGAATCAAATAATATATATAAGTCATATAGTTGTAGCCAAACAAATCAACACACCTAGGATGATTCTCGAGATGCACAACAGGGAGATTCAAGATAGATTGTGTTAGGACAAGGTGTCCAGGATTTGTGTGACACAGGCAGATCAAGGATCATCTGATTAGCCTCAAGATGCGTGTGCACGTGAGATTAAAGTAACAACTATAAATAACAATCGATTGATCACACATGCAAAACCAAATCCGAGAATCAAATGGTAGAAACTAGAGATTCTGGGTAGAATTTGTGTGAGGGAGAGCTCAAGAAGACATTTCACAACGAAATTCAGGTAATCTATTCACTCAAATCACTAAATTTCATGAAAAATATGGGTTTTGGGTGAGTAGAAGAAAATTCAAATTTTTGAGGGAATTTATCACTATGGTTTTAAGAGATGATGTTCTTAAGGCTGAATTTGTTCAATTACATAGTTTGAAATCACAATTGTGAAAATTTGAGGGGATTTGGTGATTTCGAATTTATTTACATGCACACTTTGATTTTCGGTTTTAAGTACAAAACTTGTTTAAATTGGTGTTTTGGAGAGAAATTTAATACTATTGAAGTTTGTGTGTTGTTTGATTAGTGTTTGCGAGGTGTTAGGGACCAGAAAAGCCAGAATTCATTTTTGGAAATTCTGGGCAGAGTGCAATTAGCGCGCTAGGTGATGAACACTAGTGCGCTAATCACGCTTGGGAAGATGATGATCTTCGTGCATGAACAGTGCACAAAGATCAATTAGCGCGCTTATCCCCTAGCCTAGAGCGCTAATACCACCGTAAACTTTAATTAAAATATGAAATAGAGCCTAACTAATTATAAATCTATTTAATTGACCAATAAACCCCGGGATTAGATCTCAGGAGTCACGGGATAGTAGTTGGAGTCGGGGACTAGACGGTGGTCGAACCGGGGGTATTTTGGGATTTTAAGCATGGTTTGAGGTACACAAAACCCAACTGGTGCCCAATTGAACACAACTACTGCATTTACTTATTGTTATTTCATTTGAGCTGTAAATTATTGATAATCTACGAGTCCATTCTTACTGGGACGGTCGTGTTTTTCCGTCTATGTATCCGAGGGTTGTGTGGTCGCTTACTAGGTGTGTGGTCTAGGACACAGTCGTAGGGTCGATGGTGTAGGCCACAACAGGGCTTGTAACAACCCTCAATTTTTAACCCGACTAGTGTTGTAGTGATTTAGATTATGACCCGCCTACGTGATACTAGATAGTATTTCGAACTTCGGGCGTCGACACCAAAGTAATATTATGTTTCTGTGATGTGTGTATTAGTATTTTAGTCTAATACGGGTCTCGCGCCATTCGAGCGAATATTA
Organism: Stephania japonica; assembly: GCA_039657345.1. NCBI lineage: Eukaryota > Viridiplantae > Streptophyta > Magnoliopsida > Ranunculales > Menispermaceae > Stephania > Stephania japonica. The sequence goes on along the minus strand of CM077558.1, from coordinate 24,613,881 downwards.
GACTGAGTGAGGCTTCGCCTAGGTAAACGGGGGTGTATCATAATTAAAAAAATACAATTAAATGAATTTTTGTATAATTTAAGTAATTATTTATGAGATAAGGCAAAACTACATGCGTGACGGAGAAATACAGACCAAGGAGCGCAAGACCAATGCGGGAGTCGGATAGTCTCGCAACATACGGGCTATGGGAAAGAAATTATTAAAGTGACACAACATAATGAGGAGAGCCGTGAGATTGGCATTGAGACCCATAAGGGCAACTGTTCAAAAAATAAGCAAGTGATAACTTAGGGGCAAAAATGTAATTTTGATTATATATATACAAAACGTCTCCTAACAAACCCTACTATTCATCATCTTTTCCACACCACTGCCACCTCTCTCCTCCTACTTTCCCCACTCGGCCTCCTCTGAAATCGACACGCCGGAGGTCCGCGAGGTCTCTCTCTCTCCCCATTCTCTCGGTTTCCTCTCACGGTCACGGTCACACCTCTCTCCCTGGTTCGCCACCGTCGACCACCGACTGCCAATCGTCGGACCTCTCACCGGAGGTAACTCTCTCACCCTCTCTTTCAATATCTCTATCTTTTTCTCTATTTCTCTCTCTCTCTCTCGTTCTCACTGGTATTCTCGTCCTCATTGTTGTCCACATCTGGCCGTCGCTGCCATGGGTAACAGTGGTCGAGGACAGTCGGGGACAGTCAGGGATGGACCTTGTGGCCCACCGAGCTCCCATATCCTCGAGAGACCTCTGGGCGTTGGATACATAAAGTGGATGTTGTCCATTTTCTGTTTTTACGTGTTGGTTATTATTTTATGCCCTCGCCAGAACTGCCATGACTGGGGGCGTTGATTGTCGGACCGCCCAGCGTGGGGGTTGTCGGGGACCTCTCCATGACCTCGATGATGCTTCGTTTCCCTTGTTGTGATCGATTTGGTCATGTTGAAACTGTTTTAGTGTCTTGAATCTAGGTGATGTTGCTGTCATGTTGTGTGGACTTTTTTTTTAAGTTCTCATCGGAAACTACCCACCTAGGGGCGTGTCGCCACGAGACTGAGCCTTGGCTTGGGTCCCACAGCCCTCCGGAGTGGTCAACAATAGTAAGGCGAGCACCAACTTTTGATATTTCATCACTACAAAAAAACAGCAGATCAGAAACGGAAATTTCCGTCTCTGATTTGCATAAATTCCGTCTCTAATTAAAATCTGCAACGGAATAGAGACGAAATTTATTCCGTCTCTAAAATCGTCGTCGCTGATTCAATCAGAAACGCAAATGTGATTCCGTTTCTGATTTAGAGACGGATCAGAGACGGAATAAATTCCGTTTCTGATCAGAGACTGAATTTATTCCGTCTCTAATTCCGTTTCTGATTATTTCCGTCTCTGATCCGTTGCTAATCAAAGACGGATCATAGACGGAATTTGATCCATTTCTGATTCATGTATCTGTTCCTCGAAAATTAGATACGGAAATAGCAACGGAATCTCTGAATTCCGTTGCTAATTCCGTCTCTGAATTCAAATCCATCTCAATTCCGTCTCTGAATTCATATATATATATATATATATATATATATATATATATATATAGGTCTCAGTCCAAGCACATTTAACCTGCCAATATATAATACAAATCATAGCTAAATAATATATTGATATTGCACAGTTTATATAAACTTAACATATCCTTAAAATTATCTTTTCTCAATGTACTGTACATGAAACAACAAAAACAATCTAAAAAGTTTATATATCGTATCTTTCTACAAAAGTAAAAGCAAAAATTGTTCTCAATGAAAAAAAAAAATGAAGAAGTGTTCCGAGATTATATATAGTTGATTGTGCTTCAAATAATACTTGACTTCGTACAAAACACACGAAAAAAGATCAAAAAGAAAAAAATCACTAAATTATACAAACAATAATAGGAATATAAACAATATTATGGGAGAACTACGTATCATCGCAAGCACAAGTGTATGAGCCAAACACAACATAAATAAAGTAATAAAGAAAAATAAATTCATCATTATCCAGAAGGAACATGGTGTTAATTAGCAAATTATCTCTCGCTCCAAACAATGACACAAAATTTAGTTCTAGATTAACACAAACAAAAGTCAATTGTCCTCGATGCTCCAAGAAATTAAGAAGACACTATACAAAATGAAATTAAAGTAAAATGAAACAAAGGATAGAACACAAATTAAAAGTAAAGAAAACTAAAATAAAAGACTCAATAAGATAAACAATGTGTAATGGAAGTATTAAATAAATGATACAAGACAAGTACCAATTTTCATAAGTACTTCAATATTAATAACTATTTCTTTTTAGAGACAAGTGATGTTCATGATCTTCAACACATTATTACAATGAATGCATTCGAAAAAAAATTCTAACTCTTAATTTCCTACAAAATACTTAGCAAAGTTTCTCCTACAACTAGGGGTTCCCAAAAATTACAAAACATGGAAGAACCCTATAGTAATTACTAGGGTTCTTTCATTGATGAGTTCAATAGAAACTTTAGTATATATTCTTCTTAGCAAACAAAATATAATTAAATCAATGTTAAGAAACTTAGTCACCCAAAAGATATGTAGGATCTAAAAGCAAGTTATTTGTATCAAGAAATGAAGTAGTACCTTTCTCATAGCCCTTTTTTCAATGACACAAAAGATATGATGTCGAATCTCTTACATTCCATTTGCACCTAAAATTACAAATAACAAAAAGAAAAAGTAAACCAATTAATACTATTATAATGTTGTGCATCACAAGAAAAATCTTCATATATTCATCATCATTATTGATATTGACTATCGAAAGTAACACGAAGTTTGGAATACAAGTAGAAATTTTCAAGCAATTGAAGTTTTTCTTCTTGAAGTGGTAAGTGTCAAATTCTCCTTAACCTTCTCTCGATTTACTTCAATGAAAGAGCATGTAATTTACGAAGATTAACATGACAGCTAATCTTTTCAATCTTTATCCCCTAGTAGTCATACTAACTATTACTACTAGTATGGAGTTTTTCGAAATTTAGAGAAGGAATGAAAATCCATGTGCATGACATGCTAATCTATTCAAAGAAAAAGAATAAAGATAAAGAAAACAAAGACAGAAACAGAGAACTTTTTGTTTTTGTTAATGCATTAGTAACCTAAAAATGTCCTTTGGAGTAGACTGTCTCATCACAATAATGGTCATGCATTGAACGATTTAATCAACAAACAAGTGCCAGTCTTATCATGTTTTTTTTTTTTTTTGGAGAAAAAACTCACCATTGCACCGAGATGAGGCAAGATACCATATAGAGCAAATATGACAATGCAATAGGCAGCGTTTGAACCAGTGTCTTAAATGGAACAAGATATGTTGAATCGTCGATTCGTTCAAAGAATAAGCAAGTGAAAAAGATATGATCTTCCAACGTCTCAATATATATAGAAATGTGCAAGAACATATTATCGCAACAAATGCATAAGAAAAGTGCTTAAGTTAATAATATTAACCTTACTTTCCAACTTAATTCCTAAGAAGGGACATACAAAATGAGAAGGAAAGATAAAATTAAAAAAAAATGAAAATGAAAACCCAAAAATATAGTGCACAAACATAGGTAGCAGAGCAACTTGGCGCAGAGGAATTGCATTTAAAATCCTTCCACTACCAATATATATATTTTTTTAGAAGAGTTCCACTACCAATACTTTGGATATATTAATTGAGAGCACACGCCTATATGTATATTTTACCAATGTAAATCATCGCCAAGTGCTAATGTACATAAAAAACTCACCATTGCACCGAGATAAGGCCAAAGCTATTAAGTCCTAAGGATTTCCCCGTAAAGATACCAAAATAAAGAACTTAGGATCTTGTTGATGATAAGTAATGTAAAGGTAGTACAGTGGCACTTGCAATTTAAGTAGAAACATGAGAAACAAACATAATTATAGGTAGAGCTAGTCTTCGTCGAGAATTGTTCTACTTCAACCCACGTGAGTCGACAAAGAATTAAAGAGAACAATATCATATTATCATTGCAAGATTATATGGATGCTATAGTGAGCAAACGATGCAGCAATAAATGTGTTAACCATATAGTTCGGGTTAATGAGACAATGATACTGGAATGGAATGAGTTGCTAGCATGATCGATTTTACTATTGGTTTATCCAAAAGGTTGCTTTGTGTATGATGATATAAAGATATGTAAAGCAGAAAATGTTGGCATAAATGAGTAAAGAAAATCCATGCAGTTCATGCAAAAGAGGCAATGGTTTTATTAAGTAAATGGAAAAAACTTCTACCTGATGCACATTCAATCCAAAAAAAATCGTGCGAAAGAAAGAAGGAAAGTCATGATAAAATTAATGGCCGACCTTGTATAAGTACTTCTTTTGAAGTTTAATATTTGTGCTTATGCATTTTCTTACATTGATCTTCAATATCTTATCATTGAACATCTACAACATTTGAAGAAAAGTGAGAAACCAATCTTTCCAATTAAACCAAAAAAATTGCTACCAATAGAAAGTGTTGTATAATGCGTATGCCGCACTAATTGTCGGAAAAAAAATACATTGCACTTAGAACTGTCAATAAGAACAACTATACAACATGAAGAAAAAGAAAGATATGTAAATGTGATAAAATTATATAAGGTTTTCGACCCTTCCATATGTTTGCTAATTTTTTAATCAAAGCTGTATGGTAAATGAGTCCTCCATATTCCAATTGGTAAGGACATAACTCGAACCACCCCATTTAAGACTGGTTCACCAAAGTAATGTCTTGAATGTTAAAGTTTTTTGGCACCTCGGCTAGTTGGCAATTGCTAGTCTTGATTACAACAATACAGAAGCTAGTAGTAATCGGTTTCTTTATTTTTATTTCAATTAGCAAGACCATTGTGATTTGCTACTTATAAACATTTCGGTTTGTCATCCAAGTCAATGCGACTTTCTTTGAGAAAACTAAATCAATAAAATATAAAGACATGTGCATCAACTATGAATTAATCACAACCTGTCCGAAGCAAGGTAGAAATCATAAGGGTCAAACATACACCATATGCAAAAAAAATATTCAACCTTCATTAAACCTATCATATAAGCCCAAAAAATAATAATACAATCAGGAAAAATGAAATAACCCTATAAAAGAGATAAGATAACAGATCATTGCAAGCCTTGCAAAGACTTCATATATTCAGATAGACCCAAACTAGATGTGGAAGAAAAAGAAAACTAATGCAGGATAATGCCTTACCTTTATTAAATCATCAATTGAATTGGTTTCTTTGATGATCTTTTGACGATTGAGAATAAGAATTGCTCCTACACAGAAAGTTGATAGTTCATCATCTGCATTCCATGACGAAACAACACTAGAAATATGCATTCAATCATTCCTTGACCAAAAGCTTGTCGCCAAACCACAAAAGGGATAACTTGAAGCCTGTTTATTTACAACATTATCAGAATTTTTTCCGCTATATATGCCCAATCGAGTCTGCTTCAGTCACCAGATATCCATCGTACGGGCAAGCTCGAGTAGTGCTAACGACATAAGTTAGGCATCGCTTGTAGTATAAATGAGTACACTGCGACTGTAATGCTTCATTTGGATGAACAAGCAAACGACACACCGGACAGAAATACTCCCCAGCAAGTGATTGTATGTTTAAAATACACTCGTTGTCAAAACCCATTTCAATTCACACATAATTCACCACTCTGCATTAAAGACCAATCCTTTCATCAACATTAACAGCCCTCAAATCATAAACCCAAAAAAAAAAACCCATTACACAAAATCAACTCCACCAACTAAAATCACAATCAAGCATCAAACTTTACAAATGAATCAAACGAATTAGACATTATTGATGATTTGATAGAGCAAAAACGCAACACATGAGAACCACAAACCCCAGCATCAACAAAACCTCTAACAAATTTCAAGGTTCGACATTCAACCTAACATCTATCCAAAAAACCTAATCGCATGAACAATCAAACAACACAAATGATCGGAAACGCTAGAAATTGAAACCCTAAAAAAAGGCACAAACAACTAGCTAGGACATCGACAAAGCAATCTCAATAGAAGCATCGATTGAATATGCTTACCGAAATTTCATCAACGCGAAGGTTCGAGACGAATCGAAACGGAATCCCTGGACGAAGAGAGGAATTTGAGACGGAGAGAGTGAGAGAGAGAGAGCTGCGAGAGTGAGAGAGCAGCGAGAGCGGCGACGGTGAGAGAGAGAGAGAGCGGTGACGAGAGAGAGAGGAGAGAGCGGTGACGGTGAGAGAGATCGGTGAGAGCGGTGACGGTGAGGTTTTTCGAGAAAGGGAGAGCGGTGAGGGAGAGAGGTTTGTCGAGAGAGAGAGAGCGGTGAGGTGAGGGAGAGAGATTTTAGGGAGAGAGAGTTTTGTGTTTGGTCACCTTTTTGGGTATCTAGATCAAAGCACGCACGAATCTCGAGACGTAATGGACGGTTGTAAAAAAAGAAAGTTTTGGTGGGAATGTTGGCGCCATTATTTAGAGACGGAATTAAATTCCGTCTCTATTTCCGTCTCTATTTCCGTCTCTGATCTCTCTCTATTCCGTCTCTGAATTATCCGTTTCAATTCCGTCTCTAACCATTTTTTCTTAGCAACGGAACTTAATTCCGTTGCTAATTCCGTTTCTAAATATCATTTTTCTTGTAGTGCATGTTTTGTTCATTTCATGGGTATTATGCTCCTTCTCGCCAGAATCCGCTGCCGTAGGTGACGCCACCACTGTACCACCGTGACTGGGGATGTTGGGTACCAAGCTAAGTCCATGCTTGTGTCTCCCGACTCTCGGAGTGGCCTAAAACAGTAGCATTATTGTCTATATTATGTTGTTATATGTTGTATGCATGTGTACCTTCCTCGTTGAAGACCACCCGTCGTGGCGGCACTATCGTCGACGTGATGACATGGGGGACTGCCAAAGACCTTACCATGTCCATCATGGAGTCTCACAGCCCCGGAGCGTCCATATCAATAGTGATGAGACATAATGGCAAAGTTTTGCGTGAGTTATTTCTATTACGACGAGTAGTCGTCGACGTGACGTAGGGCATGCATATGACCTTCCCATGTTGTGTTTGCACTCTACATACGTTAGACCACACTCGTAAGGTTCCCAAACTCGTTGGTGCATGGTCATCTTGAGTCGTGTTGTTTTACGGATTTGCGTTTAAAGGTTAGGAATTGGTTATGACGTCGTGGTCACACCGCCGGTCCTCGAGGCCGTGGCGTGACCCACATACGACTGAGCCGAGCCTACAATTCATGGGTAGGCTTACACATGTCATGGTTATCGATGTTTTGATATCGTAGTTGTGGTTATTGTTGTGGTTTTTCAAAACCCAGAGAGTGTATTCATTATTTTATCGATTTGTCGAGTTGTTTGAGTCCTTAAAATGTTGTGAAAACACTAGGGAATTAACCTAAGGTTAGTTGATGACTTGAACCATTAATTAGAGTTTCTGAACTTATCAGATAGTGGGAAACTAGGGGATGCGCGTTTGGACTCGTGGGAGTGTTGTTATTCACGGGTTGCGATTAGTCAAGTAAGTACACTTGCCTTAAAGCTTGTGTATGATTTGTAAGCCAGTAAGAAAATGTCATGTGATTCACTATCATTTATTTAGATTTGTTATGCTCTATTATTGGTATTCCATTCCATTCCTTGTTGTGTGTTTCTTGGCGTAATTTTTTTATCTCAAGAGTACTAGGACCTGCACTAGAGGGATAAAACACGGACACTCTTGTACAGGAGTATGTGACCACCCTTAGTGGTTGTGTGACACCGAGTACTGGTGGGTGGCTTGTGTCCCTCCCATCATAGCTGTGCCTTCGCTTGTGTCGATGTCAGGAAAAACCTCGCAAGGTCTTTGCCATTATGCTATGATTTAGACCACTTATGGGCCTCTTTTGATTCTTTAGAACACACTTGAAATTCGATTGATATCTATTAGTCTTTTTATCATGCACTTGATCTATTTAAATTCCTGTCTTTCTATTACTGCATGATATTTAGATTGTTTTACTTGTTATATCATGAATTACTGTTATCTTCTTCTGGCATTACATTCGATTTCTCAAGTTGCTCACCGTCTAGTTTGTGACGATGGGTGCAGATAGAGCGGAGTGCAGTAGAGGCAAGGAGCCCTGCCTAAGCGACTTTTTTTGAGGATTAGCGAACGGAACTTGGAAGACATTATAGTAGGTGTTTAGGTTTTGCTTACTTGTATATCGTTTCATAGATATGTTTTGGGATTATTGAACTTGGTCTATTTGATGAGACTGGTATCATGTATATCTGTTTATCGAATTGTATATAAATATCTGGGGGGTTTTCCACACTTATAGATTCCTACATTTCCCCATGATTGAGTTATTTCCCTTATGTTTAGGTTATTTACTTTTCGCTGCGTAAAACTTGTAATAACTCTTTCATAAATTATATAATTGACTGATTGGAGGCTGACTAGACTCGCCGGCTCATGAGTCGACTCGGGGACCCGTACGAGCCGAGGCCGGGCATACCTAAATGCACTGGGAATTTGGGGTCGTCACAGTTGGTATCAGAGCGAACCAAGTTTGGCTTAATGACTAGGTAGACAGGAAATGTGATACCAACATAGTTGGTATCAGAGCATAGGTTTTATAACCTTTGGAACAGAGTATAGAGTTTTCTAAAATTGTGATACAAACGTCATAGTTGGTATCAGAGCACAAGGTTATATAGACCAGTGTAACGAACCCAAATTTTTAACTGACTTGTGTTACACTTGTCAGGATTGTGACCCGGCTACGTGAATACTGGACTGTATTTCAAACTTCGGGAGTCGACACCGAGGTAATTTTATGATTATTTGATTGTGTGTATTAGTATTTTAGTATTTTACGGGTCTCGAGCCGTTCAAGCGATTTTTAGTTGAGTAAGGTTTTGCCTAGTTAAACAAGGGATAAAAACACAATAAAGAATACAAATAAATGAATTTTCTAATAATTTAATTAATTAGTTGATGGGATGTGGCGAGAAAATAGGAGCGGCGAACCAAATTTCCGAGAAATGCAGACCGAAGAAAGGTAAGATCAATATGGGAGTCGAATAGTCTCTAGCATACGGACTATGAAATAAAAAACTGTTAAAGTAACACAGCTCGATAAGGAAAGTCACTAAATTTTCATCGAGATGTGTATGTAAGTGGAGATGTGATAAAAGGGTAAAAGACCCATAAGGGCATCTGTTCAAAAAAATAGCAAGTGTTAACTTAAGGGTAAAAGGGTCATTTCACCTTTGTTATGTATATATAAAACAAGTAGAAGCCTAAAACTTAAAATGTTACTATTCATCTTCTTCTCCCACCAACTGCCGTCACTATTCATCCTCCCTCCTCTCGCCACTACCACCACGTTCCACCGAAGACGCCGACTCTAACTCCGACGAGGCCAGCGAGACCAGAGAGCCGCCGTCGACTAGGTGAGACACCCTTCCCTCTCGTTATCCTTTGCCTCACGGTCTCTCTTACTCTCGACTGTGCAAGATCTATATTTCCCTCTCACGCTCGGCTGAACCATCACCACCGCCACCCACCACGGAACTGACCTCTCCACCACCACCGGAGACGCTTAGGTGAGCTCCTCCTCCATCTTTCCTCTTTTTCTCTCTTGGCAGTTCACTCTCTCTCTCTCTCACTCTCATTCGTCTCGACCTCCACGCCGTGACAGTTGCTCCTCCTCCCTGGGTCGGCAACCACCCTCACCCTCACGGCACTGGAAACCTCAGCCACCCACCGGAGACACCAAGGTGAGCCATCCTCGACTGTCTCTCTCTCTCGTTTCCTTTGCTCACTATTTTGTTTATTCTTTTGGGACTGTTATGTAAGTTTGATGGCCCAGGTTTAGACGACAGGCACTGGTGTCGGTCGAGGCTGACGAGAGGTCATCCTCCAGCGACTCTGCTGGCCGAAGGTGACCCCATGTGTAACGTTATTGGTGTGTGTGTGTTTCAGTTAATATAATGTTGGTTTGAATTGTGTTGGGTTGGAACAGTTGTGGGGTGTGTGACAGTGTGTGTGCACACCCCAGTTGGGGTGTGGGGGGTACTACGTGTGGGGTGGGTGATCATAAACTATGTTATGTGTGTGTGTGGTGTGTGGCCACAAATTGTATTATTTTATGTGTGTATGTGTGACGGTTTTGGATGTGTGTGTGTGTGTGAATGGGGTGTACATCTCACTGTGTGTACACCACAGTGGGGTGTACACAACAGTTGTGTGTATGTGTACACCACAATGGGGTGTACACAACAGTTGTGTGTGTGCATTGCGAGAATCAACTAGTGTGTGTATGTGTGTGTAGTTGGGGTGTATTTAGGTGTGGTGTGTATCATTACATGTAGGTGTGTATTAACAATAAAATGTGATATGTGTGAATAGGTTCTGGTTATATTAAGTATATATATGTGGGCTTGTGATGAGGCCCAATAAGGGCCCAACAAGACAATTAAATGATAAGGCCCATAGCTAGTATATGATAGTGTTGGTATGGGCTTATGTGTTTAGGCCCAACAAGAATCAAACTAACAAAACATTTAAATGTTTATGGAGTTAGTGTTTGGGCCCAACAAAAACCCAAAGAAAGATAAAACAATGTTAAGGCCCATTACCTATGAAAGTGTGGGTATGTTCACTATATCAGTGGACCGTTCCCTAGCGGTTTAGGTCGCCTTAACAAAGGGTTTTAAAAAAACATATGCAAACCACCTTAAGACTAAATGCGAGCCTTAAAATAATATTCGAGATTCAAAACCTTATCAAGTAGTCGGGAAATTGCGGGAAACGCGTTAGATTCTTGGAGTAATACCGGGTTGCGTTAGTCAAGTAAGTACATACGTACCTTGTATGTGTGTATGTTAGTAGGCCAGTAAGGAAATGACATGTGATTTATACATTCCTCTATTCATTGAAAATGTTGAATTGAGCCTTGTTTGAAGTTCTATTCCATATTCTTTGTTGTATGTTCTTGGCATGAGTGTGTGTCTCGAAGGTATCATGTGGTCCCGCACTAGTTGGGACAACGAGGGTGCCTCCTGCAGGGGTAACTGACCACCCCTAGTGTTGTGTGTACTGGGTACTGAGTTCGAGAGGTGTTGCGATGCCTCTCAATTTCACGCTGCGCTAGTGTTGCGACCTTGCCTGGGGAGATCTTACGAGATCTTTGCCGTATTGCTGTAAAATTAAACCACTCATAGGCCTCTTTTGAATTTTAGAACATGCAAATTTCGATTGTTTATCTATCAGTCTGTCTATCATGCACTTGATTTAGTTACTTTCCTGCCTTTTTATTTACGCATGATATTTAGACTACTTTACTTAAATCATAAATTACTGTTATATTCTTCTAGCACTACTTTCGATTTCTTCAGTTGCTCACCGTCTAGTTTGTGACGGTAGGTGCAAATAGGGTGTAGAGAAGCAAGGGCAAGGGGCTCTGGCCAGGAGATATACTTTGAGGACTAGTAGCGGGATTGAAGAGACCTTATAGTATGTGTTTATGTTTTGCTGATTTGTATATCGTTTCATATTTATGTTTTTAGGATTATTGAACTTGGCATTTTTGGTGAGACTGGTATCATGTATATATGATTACCGAATTGTACATGAATACTCGGGGTTTTCCACACTTATAGAATTCCTATATTTCTATTGATTGAGTTATTTTCCTTTGTTATTATTATTTAGTCTTCCGCTATGTATTATTGCAATAACTCTTTCATAAACTACTCAATTGACGAAATCGAAGGCTGACTAGGCTCATCAAGTTGCCAAGTGATGACTTGGGGCCTGCAAGGGTCTAGGCCTGGCGTACCCAATTGCATGGGGAAATTGGGGCTGCCACAGTTGGTATCAGAGCATAAGGTTATAACGACCTAACTCTTGATTTAAAACACAAACCATTAAGACAACGGAAGTTAGAAATGGTTGAACTTAGAGTGGAAAACCCTACAATCCTAATTAGAACTTTAGTTTGGAGGGACGAGTTGGGATAAGTCGGATGTGATATTTATACATACTACGATTGTTGATTGTAATATATTGTATGCGGTAGTTATCCATTGTTTCGAGAAATTTGTTTTCTTGTTCAGACGACGATGGCGGATCAGCCAGGTCCGAGCGACGATATCGGCATGATTTTTTCACGATGCCTTGAGGAGATACGTAAATTATCTCAAAGAGCCGCGACGTAGGACCAGAGATTTGAGGAGTTAGTGCGGTCACTGAGGACACCCGCACAGGCTACCACGACACCATCGACTCCGACTACACTTTTGTCACCTGTTTCTACCACTTAGGGGATGGAGACTCAAGTAGTTATCGCTTCCACAGCATCGATTTCGGTTACAGTTGTGCCAGGGACCACAGTTGCACATATAGTACAGACTGAGAGTGCTACACATCTGATTCAGACTGGGAGACACGCTACGCCAAGAATCTTTGTAGAGACTACTTCGGTCACTACTCCGAAAAAGAGTCCTAGTGCCACTACCGAGGCAAGGTAATGGAGAGAATTTAAGAGGCATGACCTGGTTAAATTTTTCGGTGGTACAAACGTAACAGCGGCAGGGCTTTTTCTGAAGAATCACGAGAAGATTCATATTATCATCGCGACTAAGGATCATATGAGGGCGACGATTTCCTCATTTGTGCTACAGGGGGAGGCAGATGATTGGTGAACTACCATTGTCACTACCCGAGGCTTTCTGCAAGACTAGATTGATTTCAAGACCCAGTTTAACCAAAAATACTTCCCACCAACAGTGTTACGGGCGAAGAGGAATGAGTTCACTTCGTTGCGACAATCTGTATGAGAGCCAGTGATGGACTACATGGGCAAGTTTATTCACTTGCTACCTAATACTTGAGGGTCAGCAGATTCAGAGGTCGATCGTATCTACTATTTCACAGAGGGTTTGCTACTAGCTATTGGAGGTTCAGTTATTACTACCAAGCCAGAGACTCTTCAAAGGGCATACGAATGGAGTTTGGCCAGAGATAGTTACCTGATTTCTCACCCAGAGGAGGCGAGACCAGGTCGACTGGAAACTAGGTCAAAGGATCATCAAGATAAGAAATGGAGGAAGAACAGACTTTGTTACCGAGATTCTAGAGCTTCGAGTGTAGGATCCATTGCACCACCTACTCGACCGGCACGGACGACTCCACCAGTGCCGAGCTTTGCTAGTCATCCTCCACAACCTACGAGACCTGTACAACAGTCATAGGGACAGCCTATGGCGAGCAGAGATTCTGGCAAAGGAGGCAGACAGAGACAGACACAGAGGTCAGGGCACACTTAGACTTAGAGATCTACACAGAGTCGAGACAGGGTCAGACTTAGGGTACACAGGATACACGTACATGTTACAGATGCGGCAGAGTTGGCCACATCCAGGCTCAATGTACTCAGCTTGAGAGGACACAGACATAACATCATCAGCACCAGAGGGAGCGGGTGCAGGCGGTAGTTGAGCCAAATCTGAGGGCGTCCTAAAACCTAGTTGAGGGTATGATTTCTATCTGTAGTACATTCATGCATACCATGTTTGATTCTGGTTCCACTGTTTCGTTTATATCCGGACGTATGGTAGACATGTTAGGGTTGAGACCCATTAGGCTCAGTAAACCCTTGATCCTTAGCACAGCTGGTAGGGACAAGATTTACTCGAACTTTCTATGTGTTGAGTGTCCAGTAGAAATAGAGGGGTACGAGTTTCCAACTGACTTGAGAATGCTTGAGTTTCTCGAGTTCAATGCATTGTTGGGCATGGATTGGTTGGGAGCGTACCATGCTCACATTGGTTATTACGAGAAGACGATCATGATTCCGTTGGTAGATGGTATGGAGATCAGCATTCAGGGTAACGCACTATTACTTTCAATCACCAGAGGAAGAGAGGCCACGAATAGCGATGTCGAGATTGTTGCGAGCATCATGAGTACTGCTGTGAGACAAGAGGTTGACATAGAAGATGTACCGATCGTGTGCGAGTTCACTGACGTATTCTCCGAGGATCTACCAGGATTACCACCGTAGAGGACGATCGATTTCATAGTTAACTTAGTCCCAAGGACTAGACCAATTTCGATACCACCATATAGGATGGCACCCGGAGAGCTTAAGGAGTTGAGGAGTCAGCTAGATGAGTTGCTAGAGTTGGGCTTCATCAGTCCTAGTATGTCACCATGGAGAGCACCAATGTTGTTGTCAAGAAGAAGGACGGTAGTTTGAGGCTTTGTATCGACTATAGGCAATTGAACAAGGTTACAGTGAAGAATAAGTATCTGTTACCGCGCATTGACGATTTGTTTGATCAGTTAACCAGAGCGTAGTGGTTTTCTAAGATAGATCTGAGGTCAGGCTACCACCAGCTCAGGATCAGAGCTGAGGATCAAGAGAAGACAACATTTAACACGAGATACGGTCACCTCCAGTTCACAGTCAAGCTGTTCGGATTGACTAATGCGTCGGCGATGTTCATGGACCTGATGCACCGAGTGATGAGGGATTTCTTAGATCGATTCGTGATTGTGTTCATCGACGACATCTTTGACGGCCCCAATTTTCCCGTGCAATTGGGTATGCCTGGCCTAGACCCGTGCAGGCCCCAAGTCATCGCTTGGCAACCTAACGAGCCTAGTCAGCTTTCGATTTAATCAATTTAGTAATTTATGAAAGAGTTATTGCAATAATACACAGCAGAAGACTAAAATGTAAATAACAAGGGGAAATAACTCAATCAAAGGAAATATAGGAATTCTATAAGTGTGAAAAACCCCGGGTATTCATGTACAATTTGATAAGCATATATACATGATACCAGTCTCACCAAAATGCCAAGTTCAATAATCCCAACAACATAAGTATGAAACGATATACAAATCATCAAAAATATAAACACCTACTATAGAGTCTCTCTGATGTCGTTGCTAGTCCTCAAAGTAAGTCTCCTAGGTAGGGCCCCTTACCCTTACTGCTCTCCACCCTATCTGAACCCACCGTCACAAACTAGATGGTGAGCAACTGAAAAAATCGAAAGCAGTGCCAGAAGAATATAATAGTAATTAAGATTTAACAAGTAAAACAGTCCCAATATCATGCAGAAATGAAATGGCAGGAAAGTAAATAAATCAAGTGCATGATAAGCAAACTGATAAATAAATAATAAATAATCGATATTTGCATGTTCTAAGATTCAAAAGAGGCCCATGAGTGGTCTAATTTCACAGCAATACGGCAAAGATCTCGCAAGATCTACCCGAGCAATGTCGCAACACTAGCGCAGCGTGAAATCGAGAGGCATTGCAACACCTCTCGAATCTAGTACCCAGTACACACATCACTAGGGGTGGTCAGTTACCCCTGCAGAGGGCACCTTCGTTGTTCCGGCTAGTGCAGGACCACATGACTGTTGGGTTTTGGGGTTCATGCGCAGCGGAGATTTCAAAAAAATTTTAAGAAAAACCCCAACAGGATCCGAATCTGATTCTATTAAAACACGTTAAGACTATGAAAACTTAATAATACCTCAGTCGCAATTTACCTTTCTGAAGGTTAATCAATCTCTAAGGCGCTGCCAACAACGAACGCCCTCTATCAGTAGTCCACACACGAACGGCGGCCGAGATTTGAAGTGCTAGCTTCTAGAGAATACCAAACCTTTTTTGTTTCTCTCCAAAATGATCCAGAACATACCAAAAACCTCTAAGTCATTTCATAAAACGAAAATAGAGTTTCAGCCTTTTTAAATCTTTCGTACTTGTATTCTAACTCAAAACATCTATTTATACAACCCTTGTATATAGACGGTTTAGTAAATTACACATATATCCTTACTTAAAGAAGTATAAGTGTAATACACTACAATGACGTTTCTGTCATGAATTTTATCATATAAAATTCATTTTTCTGAACCATCTTAAAATCTCGCAAAACCATTCACAGTGTGCGACCCAATAGGCTCATACAACGTTGGTAGTGTACCAAAACACATTTTAGTATACAAGTCATAAGCGGCCTCTAGCAAGACATTATGACTACCCAAGTTGTACGAATATCAAATCGATATAACCTAATCAATAGTGTATATAACATCCTTTTAACACACGACATCCTTTTGATCAAACAAAAGGCATGGAATTGTCATCCAACATGTTCAATCGTACTAGTCTCGATTTCTAGGTAGACTGAAAACATCTAAGTGACATTGATCAATATCAATTCACTTAGACTAGGCCTTTTAACAGTCTAACACATCGAGGGATTCACTGGATATCTCTCTTTATATGAGATTGACAAATTCTATCTCGATTACACAACTTCACCACATTATTCACACAGTAACCAATCACAACCTTTATAATCATCCGGTTAAAGACAACGTTTGATTGCATCAAATCACTGTATTCCTAATGTTGAAGTCTCTGGTAATCTCAAGTCAGAGGACTGAAAAATATACCTATCATGAGAAACAACTATGACTTAATCCATGTGATGTTCTCATAGCGGGTCGGTCCAGTACTTTGTTCCCTAACAAGTACTCATGATCTTGATTCGTATTTCTATAAGTATGATCATCGTATCATCATCAATCAAGACTCACACTAGTCTTGATTCATTATAGTTCCCAGTATAATAATCGACTACGGACATTTAGGATATTTATGTAAATACCCATGGATCTTATTATAATGTAAACATGCAAATCAATTATAATAAACAGCAAATGAAATCCTCTATTTTATTAACTAAAATGTATTCATAAAGACTGTTAATGGATTGAGCTAGGGCACATTTCCCAACATCTCCCACTTGCTCTAGGGCCAATCATTCATGCATCTAATGCCTAATGATCTAACATGACCATCATGTTTCGCTTGTGGAAGAGCCTTTGTCAATGGATCCGCAACGTTGTCTTCAGTAGGTACTCTGCAAGTCTTTACGTCTCCCCTCTCAATAATTTCTCTGATGAGATGAAAACGCCTGAGTATATGTTTGGATCTGTGGTATGATCTAGGTTCCTTGGCCTGTGCTATTGCCCCGTTATTGTCACAATACAAACAAACAGGGTTAGCAATACTTGGAACCACACCTAGTTCAGAAATGAACTTTTTGATCCAAAGCGCCTCCTTTCTTTGCATCGACATTTGCAATATACTACTTCTTTGTAGAATGCCACGATCTCTTGCTTCAAACTTTTCCACTTATCGCATCCCCATTCAAAGTAAACACATATCCAGACTGCGATCTAAAATCATCTATATCAGTTTGAAAACTTGCATCTGTGTAACCATTTACAACTAGATCATTTTCAAAACCTCCATAGACCAAGAACACTTCCTTAGTCCTTCTTAAGTACTTAAGGATGTTCTTTCTTGCTATCCGGTGACTCTCACTGGATCGACCGATATCTGCTTGTAGTGCTCAAAGCATATGATACATCAGGTCAAGTGCATAGCATGGCGTACATGATAGATCCAATAGCAGATGCATATGGAATCTTATTCATACAGTCTCGCTCATCATTTGTCCTAGGACGTTGATTCTTGCTGAGACTTATGCCATGAGACATTGGCAACAATCCTCTTTTAGAGCCTTGCAAAATGAACCTATTCAGTACCTTGTCTATGTAAGCACTCTGACTTAGACCGATTAGCCTCTTAGATCTATCCCTATAGATCCTTATCCCTAGGATATAGGCTGCATCTCCTAAGTCTTTCATTGAGAAACACTTCCCTAACCAAGACTTGACACTCTGCAATGTTGGGATGTCATTTCCAATGAGTAATATATCATCAACATACAGTACCAGAAAAACAACTACACTCCCACTGACCATCTTGTATACACAAGGCTCATCTTCTTTCTTAATAAAACCAAAATCCTTGATTGCTTCATCAAAATGAAGATTCCAACTCCGAGAAGCTTGCTTTAATCCATAAATGGATCTTTGAAGCTTGCATACCTTCCTAGAATTCTCAGGATGTACAAAACCTTCAGGTTGTGTCATATACACATCCTCAAGCAGCTTTCCATTAAGAAATGTTATTTTTACATCCATTTGCCATATCTCATAGTCATAATATGCAGCAATGACAATTAAAATTCTTATGGATTTAAGCATGGCTACTGGCGAAAAAGTTTCATCATAATCAACACATTGAGTCTGCCTGAAACCTTTTGCTACAAGTCTTTCTTAGAAAGTATGCACTTTGCAATCCATGTCAGTTTTCTTCTTGAAAACCCATTTACATCCAATGGTCTTACCACCTTCAGGTAAATCAACCAAGTTCCAAACTTGGTTATCATACATGGATTGCATCTCAGAGTTCATGGCATTTAGCCATTTATCTGAGTCTGGTCCAGATATAGCCTACTGATGAGTGGTGGGCTCATTTTGATCTATAAGCAACACATCACGACTATCAGTAATGAGAAATCCGAATCTCTCTGGCTCATGTCTTACCCTACCAGATTTACGTGGGCCTTATGTCACTTGCGGAGATTCAACTGGTTCAGAACGTTGTTGAACTTCCAGTGGCGGTTCAGTGTTTATTTGTGATTCTTGAACTTCTTCAAGATTTATTTCTCTCCCAATAGTGTCTTTTGAAATAAATTATTTTTCCATAAAGGCACCATACCGAGCAACAAACACTTTGTTCTCAACGGGATTATAAAAGTAATATCCTTTTGTTTCCTTAGGATACCCCACAAATAAACACTTATCAGATTTAGGTGCTAGTTTTTCTGAGACTTGTCGTTTTACGTAAGCCTCACAACCCCAAATCTTAAGAAAAGACAAACTAGGTCTCTTACCGTACCATATCTCATATGGTGTTTTATCAACCGCTTAAGAAGGAACTCGATTTAGAGTGAAAGCTGATGTTTGTAATGCATAACCCCAAAAGGATAATGGAAGATCCGCATGACTCATCATAGATCGAACCATATCTAATAAGGTTCGATTTCTCCTTTCAGAAACTCCATTCCATTGTGGAGTTGCTGGTGGAGTTAATTGTGAGACAATCCCACAATTTCTAAGATGATCATCAAATTCTTGGCTCAAATATTCACCACCTCAATCTGATCGAAGTGCTTTAATTGTTTTACCAAGTTGATTCTTCACTTCATTTTGAAATGTTCAAAACATCTCAAATGATTCAGCTTTTATGTTTCATAAGATATACATAACCATATCTGCTGAAATCATCAGTAAATGTAATGAAGTACTGGTAACCTCCTCTAGCCATTGTGTTTATAGGACCGCATACATCAGTATGTATTAGACCCAATAAATCACTTGCCCTTTCACTATGTCCAGTAAAGGGACTTTTAGTTATCTTGCCTAGTAAACAAGATATGCACGTTTCATATGATTCCAAATCAAATGAATCTAGAAGTCCATCTTTATGGAGCTTCGTTATGCGTTTCTCATTTATGTGGCCAAGACGACAATTGCAAAGATAGGTTTGATTCAAATCATTTGACTTGGATCTCTTTGTATTTATGTTAAAGACTGGAGTATCTGTGGACTTTTTCATGCTTAGAATATAAAGACCATCACACAAATCAGCATTTGCATAAAAAATGCCTTTATGAGAAATTGAACATCTATTATTCACAATAATAAAATCAAAACCATTCATATCCAAACATGAAACAGAAATGATGTTTTCGCTCAAATGAGCACATAATAACAATTATTTAAAGTTAAAATAAGTCCACTAGATAAAACTAAGTCATATGATCCAACGACCAGGGCAGCAACTCTTGCTCCATTCCCTACACGAAGGATGACTTCTCCTTTCTTCAACTTTCTACTTCTGGTGAGTCCCTGCACATTTATACAAATGTGAGATCCACATCCGGTATCGAATACCCAGGAATCACTAGTAGATAAATTAATTTCAATAACATAAATACCTGAGGTGGTAGTCGCACTACCCTTTTTCTTCTTTAGATCTTCCAGATAGAGTTTGCAATTTCTGAACCAATGTCCAGGTGCATGGCAGAAATGACAATTTCCTTCCTTTTCCTTTTGGTGCTTTGAAGCGAGAGAACAGTGGGGCTTGACTTGTTCCACGAGGCTTTGCAATAGGTGCAAAAGCGGCCTTGGCAACTTTAGCCTTGCCTTTGCCTTTCTTCTTCATTCCCTTTCCCTTTGGTACCATCAGCACATTACTATAGGGTTTCTTGATATTTTGTTCAGCAGTTTTGAGCATCAAATGCAACTCTGAAATTGATTTCTCCATATTATTCATATTGTAGTTCATCACAAATTGTGAGTAACTCTCGGTAATGAATTTAAGATCAAATCCGTAGCCAACTTTTGGCTTATGGGAAATCCAAGTCTATCAAGTTGGTCAACATAGCCCTTCATCTTCAGAACATGAGGACTAACTGACGCACCCTCAATCATCTTACAAGAATGTAGGTTCTTGACTATCTCGAACCTTTCTTGCCTAGCTTGCTGTTGGAACATTTCCTTCAGCGTTACAGCCATGTCGTGGCATCCATTAGTTCCATGTCCTTCTGAAGTTCAGGAACCATAGTTGCCAACATAATGCATGCAACATCAGTAGAATCGTTGACATGCTTATTATGCGCATCCTTCACAGCTTTCGTAGTATTGAGTGGTGGGACCTCAGGGATCGGAGCATCCAGTAGATATAACTTGCGTTCATGCTTGAGAACGATTCTCAAGTTTCTGAACCAATCAAAAAAGTTAGTCCCAGATAGCTTATCCTTCTCAAGGATAGATCGCAGTGATAGGGGATTATTGTTACTTGAAGAGGCCATTGATCTACAATAAAGATTATACAGAGTTTATTTTAGTATAGAGGAATAGACTCCCACTAAATTAACAACCCTCCTAAAACATCTTGTTTATTTAGGGGACTAAATCCATATTTCACCTAATTCTATGGACAGTATGGCATGAAACACGAGAACTAGATTATTTAGGTAGGTAACAGTTACCAATTATATCTTATGTAATTTTAGAAACTTTTATGAGATACAGGACATCTTATGTCTAAGCATGTTTTTATCTCATCATATGCCTAAAGTCCAAAACTATTTTGATAGCTTTATTAAGTCGGACCAATTTAAACATTTAGGTAACTCTTACCCAACTTATCTCACCAAGATAATATAATACACCCAACTATGGCTGAAACTATATTAGTGCGATCGAGGCCTTGACAAGTGTTTAAAATTGGATGGCACAAGACTTAAGATTTAATAGAGGGATTTTATTCAGTTTTAGTGATTTTAATTAAACAATGAAATATCATATATTTTATTGATTTGTAGAACCACTAAACAATTTAGGAAATTTTTATGCTATTCACTAATAGAAGAATTTCCGTGCGCTAGGATTAGTTAGACGGCGGTCTCATTGGTCAATGTCAATGAATGCCGGTCATTGGCCGATCAATGGTAAAGATTATACCTAATGGTGTCATGGATCAAATCTCTGTAATTCAGTATGCTTATTTAGGTTACATTAATTTAAGTTTCTTAAATTGTATAAGTCTGAATGTTAATTCGAAACTAATATGATTAGGTTCGATTGAGATAGTAATTCATGATCCAACTACATATTTGTGATTATTTGGATGAAGCTCGAAATTGCAAATAATTAATTTTTAAAATTATTTATTTATCTTGTTATATCTATGTTATTATGAAGTTTCTATTTGATAAAGATAGATAACAATTAGATTAGGAGATATATGTAAAATCGGCTTAATTATCCCTATTGGATAGGAGATAAATATGGAGAAGTTTGTTATTTGTGATATGCTAGGTTTCAAATATCTAAAGTCCTAATTGGATTAGGATAAGATGATTAGTTAGATGTGGGCCCGAGTTAATTAAAACGTTTTAATTGACTTAATTTTGGATAAACTAAGGGGTAAATTTGGTATAGTAAAATCAGCGAAAAATATGATTTTCTATAGCTAATTTCAATTTTCGGAATTGAGATTTGTCTTCTAAAAAAAGAAAAAAAAAAGCAGGGCGCGCCCGTTCTGTTCCCTGTCGTGAGAACCATGCCAGCCATTGACGTGACCGCCGGCGGGACCACCGTCACAGAATACGAAATTCAATTCATTAAAATTATTCGAACCTAACAAAGTTACTTGCATGTATGAAACTGATTTCAATTAAATCACAAATATATGTATCATATACACAAAACATGATAATAAATCTCATAAAAACTTATGTATATCACATATACATCAACTATTAACATGCTTTCAGTCATATATCATAAAAAACATGCAATGAGTTTAATGGAATCAAACTCGAAGGCTCTGATACCACTGTTGGGTTTTGGGGTTCATGCGCAGCGGAGATTTCAAAATAATTTTGAGAAAAACCCCAACAGGATCCGAATCTGATTCTATTAAAACACGTTTAGACTATGAAAACTTAATCATACCTCAGTCGCAATGTACCTTTCTGAAGGTTAATCGATCTCTAAGGCGCTGCCAACAACGAACGCCCTCTATCAGCAGTCCACACACGAACGGCGGCCGAGATTTGAAGTGCTAGCTTCGAGAGAATACCAAACCTTTTTTGTTTCTCTCCAAAACGATCTAGAACATACCAAAAACCTCTAAGTCATTTCATAAAATGAAAATAGAGTTTCAGCCTTTTTAAATCTTTTGTACTTGTATTCTAACTCAAAACGTCTATTTATACAACCCTTGTATATAGACGGTTAAGTAAATTACACATATACCCCTACTTAAAGAAGTATAAGTCTAATACACTACAATGACATTTCTGTCATGAATTTTATCATATAAAATTTATTTTTCTGAACCATCTTAAAATCTCGCAAAACCATTCTCAGTGTGCGACCCAATAGGCTCATACAACGTTGGCAGTGTACCAAAACACATTTTAGTATATAAGTCATAAGCGGCCTCTGGCAAGACATTATGACTACCCAAGTTGTACGAATATCAAATCGATATAACCTAATCAATAGTGTATATAACATCCTTTTGTCACACGATATCCTTTTGATCAAACATAAGGTATGGAATTGTCATCCAACATGTTCAATCGTACTACTCTCGATTTCTAGGAAGACTGAAAACATCTAAGTGACATTGATCAATATCAATTCACTTAGACTAGGCCTTTTAACAGTCTAACACATCGAGGGATCCACTGGATATCTCTCTTTATATGAGAGGGACAAATTCTATCTCGATTACACAACTTCACCATATTATTCACACAGTAACCAATCACAACCTTTATAATTATCCAGTTAAAGACAAAGTTTGATTGCATCAAATCACTATATTCCTAATGTTGAAGTCTCTGGTAATCTCAAGTCAGAGGATTGAAAATATACCTATCATGAGAAACAACTATGACTTAATCCATGTGATGTTCTCATAGCGGGTCGGTCCAGTACTTTGTTCCCTAACAAGTACTCATGATCTTGATTCGTATTCCTATACGTATGATCATCATATGATCATCAATCAAGACTCACACTAGTCTTAATTCATTATAGTTCCCAGTATAATAATCGACTAGGGACATTTAGGATATTTCTGTAAATACCCATGGATCTTATTATAATGTAAACATGCAAATCAATTATAATAAATAGCAAATGAAATCCTTTATTTTATTAACTAAAATGTATTCATAAAGACTATTAATGGATTGACCTAGGGCACATTTCCCAACAATGATACCTTCGAGACACACACTCATGCCAAGAACATACAACCAAGGAAATGGAATGGAATTTCAAACAAGGGGTCAATTCAACAATATCAATAAATAGAGGATGTATAAATCACATGTTATTTCCTTAATGGCCTACTAACATACAAACATACAAGGTATGTATGTACTTACCTGACTAATCGCAACCCGATATTCACTCTGAGACTCTAACGCTTTCCCCGTGAGTTCTCGACTACTTGATAAAGTTTTGAATCTCGAATATTAGTTTAAGGCTCGCATTTAGTCTTAAGGTGGTCGGTATAAGTTTGGGTTAAACCCATTTGTTAAGGCGAACTAAACCTTTGGAAAACAGCTCTCCGATACGGTTAACCTATTCGTAGTTTCTTAGGCATTGGGCTTGACACATTTTTGTCCCTTTTGGGATTTTATTGGGCCCAAAGTCTAACTCCATAATTATTTAAGTGTGTCACTTATTGGACCCTTACTGGGCTTAGATATTCAAGCCCAATAGTCTAATCCTATACCATAGTTATGGGCCTTAAGGTGTGTTTATGTTATTAGGCCCATGTTGGCCCTAACACAACCCATTTGCATATCATTTATATTTGTCATGGGCCTCTATTATGTAATGTGTATGTTGGGCCTTAACACAAGTCCACAACAATTAATTAAAAGTGTCCATACACCTCATTTCCTTTTTATTCAATACACATGTATTATACACACCACATCTAAATACACCCCACTGTTATGTGCACACAACACCCCATTGTTGTGTGCACCCCAACTGTTTTACACACCCCACACACACATACACATTTTCATTATGCACCCACATATACAACTGTTGTGTACACCCCACTGTGGTGTACACACATAGTGTTGTGTATACCCCACTGTGGTGTACACACATTGTTGTGTACACCCCATTATGGTGTACATACAGTTCACACCCCATGCATACAACCCATACCAAAACTGTCACCTATACACACCCAAATCAACTACACACATTCACACAACTGTCCCTATAATACACCCATGAAATAGTCGCACATGTGGTCTTCTCCAGCCAGCAGAGTTATCGGAGGGTGACATCTGGCCAGCCTCAACTTACACCGACGTCGGTCATCCAAGCCGTGGCCACCACACTCATACAACAGTCCTAACATGAAAAAAAACAGTAAGAGAAAGAGAGTATGCTCACTACCGAGAGAGAGAGATAGAGAGGTCGAAAGTTTTACTAGCTCCGACGGTCGAGTTCCAGCGAGGTTCCACCGTCCAGCGCCGGCAAGGGTGGTGATGACAGTTGGGAGAGAGAGAGAGAGAGAGAGAAGAGGCTACTAAGACGAGAGAGAACGTGAGGCCGAGAGGGAGGGACTGAGAGAGAGAGAGAGAAAGAGAGATGCACACTTACTCCGGTGGCCGAGCCGTCTTTGTCGAGTGTCCATTGTTCCAACGCCGTCGAGGGGGGTGGTGGCTCGTCTGGTAGAGGCGGTGACTGTCGAGAGGTAAAAGTGAGAAAAAGAACTGATAGAGATAGAGAGAAACCGAAAGGGGAGAGAGAGACCTCACCTCGTCGACGGCAGTTCTCCGGTCTCTCTGGCGTCGTCGGAGTTGTTCGGTGGGGGTGATGGCAGCGACGGGAGGGAGGTGTGCGTGAACAGTGTCGGTTAATGGGAGAAGAAGATGAATAGTGGTGTTTAGGGTTTTTACTTGTTTTATATATATGTAACATAGGTGGAATGACCCATTTGCCCTTAAACTTTCTTTTACAAATTTTAAAAATAGCTGCCCTTATAGGTCTTTTACCCCTTGTTTGCATCTCAAAACATACACACATCTCAAGGTCGATCTGATGGTTCCTTCTCTTTGGGATGTGTCACTTTAACAATTCCAATCCCATAGTCCGCATGTTGTGTAATTATCCAACTGCCACGTAGATCTTGCATTCCTCGGTCCGTATTTCTTTGTCAATTGGCTCGCCGTGTCCATTTTCTCGCCACGTCCCGTCAACTAATTAATTAAATTATTGGAAAATTCATTTATTTGTATTCTTTATTGTATTTTTATCCCCCGTTTAACTAGGCGAAACCTCACTCAATTAAATATCGCCCGAACAGCTTGAAACCCGTAAAATACTAAAATACTAATACATACAATCAAAGAATCATAAAATTACTTCGGTGTCGACTCCCGAAGTTCGAAATACTGTCCAGTATTCACGTAGCTGGGTCACAATCCTGACAAGTGTAACACAAATTAGTTAAAAATTTGGGGTTGTTACAACATCCTCATCTATTCCATGACTCATGATGAGCACGAGGGGCATCTACGAGCAGTGTCTACGCTAAGTTTAGCAAGTGCAAGTTTTGGCTACCAGAGGTCAGATTTTTAGGGCACGTAGTTGGAGCTAATGGTGTTGCTGTTGATCTAGAGAAGATTAGAGTCGTGATCGAGTGGCCTACTCCGACTACTGTGACTCAGATTCGCAGTTTCTTGGGATTAGCAGGTTACTATCGCCGATTCGTGCAGGATTTCTCCAAGATCGCTACACCAATGGCGAAACTAACGGCAGAAGAATGCGAAGTTTGATTGGAACGAAGAGTGTGAGCAGGCATTCTCCACTTTGAAGGAGAAATTGACAACCGCACCTACTTTAGCATTGCTAGAGATCGGGAAAGACTTAGTCGTGTATACCGATGTGTCGAAGATTGGTTTGGGTGGTGTACTGATGCAAGAGGGCAGAGTTATCGTTTATGCATCCCGACAGTTGAAAGTTCATGAGAGGAACTACCCGACCCATGACTTAGAGTTAGCGACGATCGTATTTGCACTGAAGATTTGGAGACAAATTTGTATGGCGTGCGCTTCGAGTTATATACAAACCACAAGAACTTGAAGTACTTGTTTCTCAGAAGGAATTCAACCTGAGACAGAAACGTTGGCTTGAATTCCTGAAGGACTACGATTTCGCACTTGAGTATCATCCGTGAAAAGCCAATGTTGTTGCCAATGCTTTGAGCCGCGAAGGATCTGATGTAGAGGTAGTTGTATGTCGTATGACTTACGAGTATGCGTTACTTGAGGCAGCCGAGATGATGAGTTCAGCAGACTTGCCAACGCCTACCAGGACATAGATGTGTGGTCAGATGAGATTGCAGACCGTTTCACTACAGACTGTTCTCGAGGGACAACAGGGCGATGAGTCGTACCAGCATTACAGTGAGACAGTTCAGAGTATCTAGATTGGAGTCGGTCAACAGACTCTTGCTTGAGGTATCGTGGGCGACTGTGGATTCCATTGGCGGCTGACTTACGCACCGAGATACTTCAAGAGACTCACCGTTCCCCTTTTCCTATGCATCCGGGTCGAACTAAGATGTACGCTGACATGCGACATCTTTTCTGGTGGCTAGGAATGAAGTCCGATGCGTCGGAGTTTATTCGAGCGTGAGAGATATGCCAACGCGTAAAGGTTAAGCATCGACGACCTGGAGGATTGTTGCAGCCCCTACCTATTCCTTGATGGAAGTAGGAGCACATTGCTATGGATTTCGTTAGTGTCTTGCCCCGATCTCCTCGTGGTCACAACAGCATTTGGGTACTTGTAGATCGATTGACAAAAACTACTCATTTCATACCAGTATCTACTACACATAGAATTGACAGACTAAACATCCTCTACGAGCGCGAGATCATCGAATTGCACGGGGTTTCGTTATCGATTATGGCAGATCGAGGGGCGCAGTTCGCTTTGTTGTTATGGCAGAGCATGCAGGCTCAGTTTGGCATCAGACTGGAGTTGAGTACGGCGTTCCATCCACAGACAGACGGACAGTCCGAGAGGTTGATCTAAGTGTTAGAAGACATGCTTAGGATGTGTGTTTTGGAATACAGTGGGTCATGGGAAGAGTACCTTCATTTATGCTAGTTTGCGTACAACAACAGTTATCAAGCAAGTATCGGTATGGCACCATTTGAGGTGCTCTATGGTAGGCCTTGTAGATCACCTTCTTATTGGGCTGAGCCAGAGGATGTTATGATAGTTGGTCCTAAGATTGTTGTTGATCATACTGAGAAGGTACGGCAGATTCGTCATAAACTTAAGGGTGCCCAAGAGCGGCATAAGAAATACTACGATCAATATCACAATGAGCTTCAGTATGACTTGGGAGACTATGTATACCTGAAAGTCTCACCTCTGAGGTTTGAAATTAAAGAAAAGCTAGCTCTAAGGTTTATCGGTCCCTTCAAGATTGTGAAGAGGGTCGGTAAGGTTGCATATCAGTTAGAGTTACCGCCAGAGCTTGCCGATGTTCATTTAGTATTTCACATTTCGATGCTTCGACTGGACAAGTCAAGTTGAGGGCGATGACCGACGGTAGACTTGAGCCAGATCGAGTTGCAGGACGATGCCACGTACGATGAGCAGCCGATCCAGATCGTTGACCGCACGGTCAAGAGGTTGAGGAACAAAGAAATTCCTTCGGTGCTTGTGAAATGGCAATTTCATGGAAATAAGGAGCTGACTTGGGAGTTAGAGTCCTACATGCGCGAGCACTTTCCCTACCTATTTGATTCTGGTAAGTTTGTAAATTAGTTTACTTATTAGTTTAAATTTTAGGGACGAAATTCTAATAAGTGGGGAAAGCGTAACAACCCGAATTTTTAAGCGACTTATGTTACACTTGTCAGGATTGTGACCCGGCTATGTGAATACTGGACTGTATTTCGAACTTTGGGAGTCAACACCGAGGTAATTTTATGATTCTTTGATTGTGTGTATTAGTATTTTAGTATTTTACGGGTCTCGAGCCGTTCAAGCGATTTTTAGTTGAGTGAGGTCACTACAAAAAAACAGCAGATTAGAAACGGAAATTTCCGTCTCTGATTTGCATAAATTCCGTCTCTAATTAAAATCTGCAACGGAATAGAGACGAAATTTATTCCGTCTCTAAAATCGTCGTCGCTGATTCAATCAGAAACGCAAATGTGATTCCGTTTCTGATTTAGAGACGGATCAGAGACGGAATAAATTCCGTTTCTGATCAGAGACTGAATTTATTCCGTCTCTAATTCCGTTTCTAATTATTTCCGTCTCTGATCCGTTGCTAATCAGAGACGGATCATAGACGGAATTTGATCCATTTCTGATTCATGTATCTGTTCCTCGAAAATTAGATACGGAAATAGCAACGGAATCTCTGAATTCCGTTGCTAATTCCGTCTCTGAATTCAAATCCATCTCAATTCCGTCTCTGAATTCATATATATATATATATATAGGTCTCAGTCCAAGCACATTTAACCTGCCAATATATAATACAAATCATAGCTAAATAATATATTGATATTGCACGATTTATATAAACTTAACATATCCTTAAAATTATCTTTTCTCAATGTCTTGTACATGAAACAACAAAAACAATCTAAAAAGTTTATATATCGTATCTTTCTACAAAAGTAAAAGCAAAAATTGTTCTAAATGAAAAAAAAAATGAAGAAGTGTTCCGAGATTATATATAGTTGATTGTGCTTCAAATAATACTTGACTTCGTACAAAACACACGAAAAAAGATCAAAAAGAAAAAAATCACTAAATTATACAAACAATAATAGGAATATAAACAATATTATGGGAGAACTACGTATCATCGCAAGCACAAGTGTATGAGCCAAACACAACATAAATAAAGTAATAAAGAAAAATAAATTCATCATTATCCAGAAGGAACATGGTGTTAATTAGCAAATTATCTCTCGCTCCAAACAATGACACAAAATTTAGTTCTAGATTAACACAAACAAAAGTCAATTGTCCTCGATGCTCCAAAAAATTAAGAAGACACTATACAAAATGAAATTAAAGTAAAATGAAACAAAGGATAGAACACAAATTAAACAAGATAAACAATGTGTAATGGAAGTATTAAATAAATGATACAAGACAAGTACCAATTTTCATAAGTACTTCAATATTAATAACTATTTCTTTTTAGAAACAAGTGATGTTCATGATCTTCAACACATTATTACAATAAATGCATTCTGAAAAAAAATTCTAACTCTTAATTTCCTACAAAATACTTAGCAAAGTTTCTCCTACAACTAGGGGTTCCCAAAAATTACAAAACATGGAAGAACCCTATAGTAATTACTAGGGTTCTTTCATTGATGAGTTCAATAGAAACTTTAGTATATATTCTTCTTAGCAAACAAAATATAATTAAATCAATGTTAAGAAACTTAGTCACCCAAAAGATATGTAGGATCTAAAAGCAAGTTATTTGTATCAAGAAATGAAGTAGTACTTTTCTCATAGCCCTTTTTTCAATGACACAAAAGATATGATGTCGAATCTCTTACATTCCATTTGCACCTAAAATTACAAATAACAAAAAGAAAAAGTAAACCAATTAATACTATTATAATGTTGTGCATCACAAGAAAAATCTTCATATATTCATCATCATTATTGATATTGACTATCGAAAGTAACACGAAGTTTGGAATACTGAGTAGAAATTTTCAAGCAATTGAAGTTTTTCTTCTTTGAAGTGGTAAGTGTCAAATTCTCCTTAACCTTCTCTCGATTTACTTCAATGAAAGAGCATGTAATTTACGAAGATTAACATGACAAAGCTAATCTTTTCAATCTTTATCCCCTAGTAGTCATACTAACTATTACTACTAGTATGGAGTTTTTCGAAATTTAGAGAAGGAATGAAAATCCATGTGCATGACATGCTAATCTATTCAAAGAAAAAGAATAAAGATAAAGAAAACAAAGACAGAAAAGAGAACTTTTTGTTTTTGTTAATGCATTAGTAACCTAAAAATGTCACCTTTGGAGTAGACTGTCTCATCACAATAATGGTCATGCATTGAACGATTTAATCAACAAACAAGTGCCGGTCTTATCATGTTTTTTTTTTTTGGAGAAAAAACTCACCATTGCACCGAGATGAGGCAAGATACCATATAGAGCAAATATGACAATGCAATAGGCGCGTTTGAACCAAAGTGTCTTAAATGGAACAAGATATGTTGAATCGTCGGATTCGTTCAAAGAATAAGCGGCTGAAAAAGATATGATCTTCCAACGTCTCAATATATATAGAAATGTGCAAGAACATATTATCGCAACAAATGCATAAGAAAAGTGCTTAAGTTAATAATATTAACCTTACTTTCCAACTTAATTCCTAAGAAGGGACATACAAAATGAGAAGGAAAGATAAAATTAAAAAAAAATGAAAATGAAAACCCAAAAATATAGTGCACATGTACCAGCATGTAGCAACTTGGTGCAGAGGAATTGCATTTAAAATCCTTCCACTACCAATATATATATTTTTTTAGAAGAGTTCCACTACCAATACTTGGATATATTAATTGAGAGCACACGCCTATATGTATATTTTACCAATGTAAATCATCGCCGTGCTAATGTACATAAAAAACTCACCATTGCACCGAGATAAGGCCAAAGCTATTAAGTCCTAAGGATTTCCCCGTAAAGATACCAAAATAAAGAACTTAGGATCTTGTTGATGATAAGTAATGTAAAGGTAGTACAGTGGCACTTGCAATTTAAGTAGAAACATGAGAAACAAACATAATTATAGGTAGAGCTAGTCTTCGTCGAGAATTGTTCTACTTCAACCCACGTGAGTCGACAAAGAATTAAAGAGAACAATATCATATTATCATTGCAAGATTATATGGATGCTATAGTGAGCAAACGATGCAGCAATAAATGTGTTAACCATATAGTTCGGGTTAATGAGACAATGATCTTTGGAATGGAATGAGTTGCTAGCACAAATTGATTTTACTATTGGTTTATCCAAAAGGTTGCTTTGTGTATGATGATATAAAGATATGTAAAGCGAGAAAATGTTGGCATAAATGAGTAAAGAAAATCCATGCAGTTCATGCAAAAGAGGCAATGGTTTTATTAAGTAAATGGAAAAAACTTCTACGATGCACATTCAATCCAAAAAATCGTGCGAGAAGAAAGAAGGAAAGTCATGATAAAATTAATGGGCGACCTTGTATAAGTACTTCTTTTGAAGTTTAATAGCTGTGCTTATGCATTTTCTTACATTGATCTTCAATATCTTATCATTGAACATCTACAACATTTGAAGAAAAGTGAGAAACCAATCTTTCCAATTAAACCAAAAAAATTGCTACCAATAGAAAGTGTTGTATAATGCGCATTTGCACTAATTGTCGGAAAAAAAATACATTGCACTTAGAGCTGTCAATAAGAACAACTATACAACATGAAGAAAAAGAAAGATATGTAAATGTGATAAAATTATATAAGGTTTTCGACCCTTCCATATGTTTGCTAATTTTTTAATCAAAGCTTGTATGGTAAATGAGTCCTCCATATTCCAATTGGTAAGGACATAACCTGAACCACCCCATTTAAGACTGGTTCACCAAAGTAATGTCTTGAATGTTAAAGTTTTTTGGCACCTCAGCTAGTTGGCAATTGCTAGTCTTGATTACAACAATACAGGAAGCTAGTAGTAATCAGTTTCTTTATTTTTATTTCAATTAGCAAGTGACCATTGTGATTTGCTACTTATAAACATTTCGGTTTGTCATCCAAGTCAATGCGACTTTCTTTGAGAAAACTAAATCAATAAAATATAAAGACATGTGCATCAACTATGAAATTAATCACAAACTGTCCAAAGCAAGGTAGAAATCATAAGGGTCAAACATACACCATATGCAAAAAAAATATTCAACCTTCATTAAACCTATCATATAAGCCCAAAAAATAATAATACAATCGGGAAAAATGAAATAACCCTATAAAAGAGATAAGATAATGAGATCATTGCAAGCCTTGCAAAGACTTCATATATTCAGATAGACCCAAACTAGATGTGGAAGAAAAAGAAAACTAATGCGGGATAATGCCTTACCTTTATTAAATCATCAATTGAATTGGTTTCTTTGATGATCTTTTGACGATTGAGAATAAGAATTGCTCCTACACGAAAGTTGATAGTTCATCATCTCGCATTCCATGACGAAACAACACTAGAAATATGCATTCAATCATTCCTTGACCAAAAGCTTGTCGCCAAACCACAAAAGGGATAACTTGAAGCACTGTTTATTTACAACATTATCGAATTTTTTCCGCTATATATGCCCATTCGAGTCGTTTTGGTCACTGAGATATCCATCGTACGGGCAAGCTCGAGTAGTGCTAACGACATAAGTTAGGCATCGCTTGTAGTATAAATGAGTACACACGGCGATCGTAATGCTTCATTTGGATGAACAAGCAAACGACACACCAGGACGTAAATACTCCCCAACAAGTGATTGTATGTTTAAAATACACTCGTTGTCAAAACCCATTTCAATTCACACATAATTCACCACTCGCATTAAAGACCAATCCTTTCATCAACATTAATGACCCTCAAATCATAAACCCAAAAAAAAAAAACCCATTACACAAAATCAACTCCACCAACTAAAATCACAATCAAGCATCAAACTTTACAAATGAATCAAACGAATTAGACATTATTGATGATTTGATAGAGCAAAAACGCAACACATGAGAACCACAAACCCCAGCATCAACAAAACCTCTAACAAATTTCAAGGTTCGACATTCAACCTAACATCTATCCAAAAAACCTAATCGCATGAACAATCAAACAACACAAATGATCGAAACGCTAGAAATTGAAACCCTAAAAAAAGGCACAAACAACTAGCTAGGACATCGACAGCAATCTCAATAGAAGCATCGATTGAATATGCTTACCGAGAAATTTCATCAACGCGAAGGTTCGAGACGAATCGGAAACGGAATCCCCTGGACGAAGAGAGGAATTTGAGACGGAGAGAGTGAGAGCAGAGAGTGCTGCGAGAGTGAGAGAGCAGAGAGAGCGCGACGGTGAGAGAGAGAGAGAGCGGTGACGAGAGAGAGAGAGAGAGCGGTGACGGTGAGAGAGATCGGTGAGAGCGGTGACGGTGAGGTTTGTCGAGAAAGGGAGAGCGATGAGGGAGAGAGGTTTGTCGAGAGAGAGAGAGCGGTGAGGTGAGGGAGAGAGATTTTAGGGAGAGAGAGTTTTGTGTTTGGTCACCTTTTGGGTATCTAGATCAAAGCACGCACGAATCTCGAGACGTAATGGACGGTTGTAAAAAAAGAAAGTTTTGGTGGGAATGTTGGCGCCATTATTTAGAGACGGAATTAAATTCCGTCTCTATTTCCGTCTCTATTTCCGTCTCTGATCTCTCTCTATTCCGTCTCTGAATTATCCGTTTCAATTCCGTCTCTAACCATTTTTTCTTAGCAACGGAACTTAATTCCGTTGCTAATTCCGTTTCTAAATATCATTTTTCTTGTAGTGGGTTTCGCCTAGTTAAACGGGGGATAAAAACACAGTAAAGAATACAAATAAATGAATTTTCTAATAATTTAATTAATTAGTTGATGGGATATGGCGAGAAAATAGGAGCGGCGAACCAAATTTCCGAGAAATGCAGACCGAAGAAAGGTAAGAACAATATGGGAGTCGAATAGTCTCTAGCATACGGACTATGAAATAAAAAACTGTTAAAGTAACACAGCTCGATAAGGAGAGTCACTGGATTTTCATCGAGATGTGTATGTAAGTGGAGATGTGATAAAAAGGGTAAAAGACCCATAAGGGCATCTATTCAAAAAAGAGCAAGTGTTAACTTAAGGGTAAAAGGGTCATTTCACCTTTGTTATGTATATATAAAACAAGTAGAACCCTAAAACCCAAAATGTTACTATTCATCTTCTTCTCCCACCAACTGTCGTCATTGTTTATCCTCCCTCTTCTCGCCATTGCCACCTCGTTCCACCGGAGACGCCGACTCCGACGAGGCCAGCGAGACCGGAGAGCCGCCGTCGACGAGGTGAGACACCCTTCCCTCTCATTATCCCTCACCTCACGGTCTCTCTTACTCTCGACTGTGCAAGATCTCTCTCTCCCTTTCACGCTCGGCTGAACCATCACCACCTCCACCCACCACAGAACTGACCTCTCCACCACCATCGGAGACGCTTAGGTAAGCTCCTCCTCCCTCTTTCCTCTCTTTTTCTCTCGGCAGTTCACTCTCTCTCTCACTCTCATTCTTCTCGACCTCCACGATGTGACAGTTGCTCCTCCTCCCTGGACCGGCAACCATCCTCACCCTCACGACACTAGAAATCTCGGCCACCCACCTGAGACACCAAAGTGAGCCATCCTCGACTATCTCTCTCTCTCTCTTTTCCTTTGATCACTGTTTTGTCTATTCTTTTAAGACTATTGTGTGAGTTCGGTGGCCCTGGTGTGGATGACCGGCACTAGTGTCGGTTAAGGCTGACCAGAGGTCATCCTCCGGCGACTCTACTGGCCGGAGGTGATCCCATGTGTAACGTTATTGGTGTGTGTGTGTTTCAGTGAATATAGTGTTGGTTTGAACTGTGTTAGGTTGGAACAATTGTAGGGTGTGTGACGCAGTGTGTGCACACCCCGGTTGGGGTATGGGGGATACTATGTATGGGGTGGGTGATCATAAAGCTGTGCTATGTATGTGTGGGGTGTGTGGCTACAAATTGTATTATTTTATGTGTGTTTGTGTAACGGTTTTGGATGTGTGTGTGTGCATGGGGTGTACATCTCACTATGTGTACACCACAGTGAGGTGTACATAACATTCTGTGTGTATACACCATAGTGGGGTGTACACAACAGTTGTGTGTGTGCATTGAGAGAATCAACTAGTGTGTGTGTGTGTGTAGTTGGGGTGTATTTAGGTGTGGTGTGTATCATTACATGTGGGTATGTATTAACAATAAAATGTGATATGTGTGAATAGGTTATGGTTATATTAAGTATATATATATATATGGGCTTGCGATGAGGCCCAATAAGGGCCCAACAAGACAATTAAATGGTAAGGCCCATAGCTATTATATGATAGTGTTGGTATGGGCTTATGTGTTTAGGCCCAATAAGAATCCAACTAACAAAACATTTAAATGTTTATGGAGTTAGTGTTTGGGCCTAACAAAAACCCAAAGAGAGATAAAATAGTGTTAAGGCCCATTACATATGAAAGTGTGGGTATGTTCACTATATCAGTGGATCGTTCCCTAGCGGTTTAGGTCGCCTTAACAAAGGGTTTTAAAACAAATATATGCAAACCACCTTAAGACTAAATGCGAGCCTTAAACTAATATTCGAGATTCAAAACCTTATCAGGTAGTCGGGAAACTGTGGGAAACGCATTTGAGTCTCGGAGTGGTACCGGGTTGCATTAGTCAAGTAAGTACGTACGTACCTTGTATGTGTGTATGTTAGTAGGCCAATAAAGAAATGACATGTGATTTATATATTCCTCTATTCATTGAAAATGTTGAATTGAGCCTTATTTGAAATTTCATTCCATATTATTTGTTGTATGTTCTTGGCATGAGTGTATGTCTCGAAGGTATCGTGTGGTCCCGCCCTAGTTGGGACAACGAGGGTGCCTCCTGCAGGGGTAACTGACCACCCCTAGTGTTGTGTGTACTGGGTACTGGATTAGAGAGGTGTTGCGATGCCTCTCAATTTCACGCTACGTTAGTGTTGCAACATTGCCCGAAGAGATCTTGCGAGATATTTGCCGTATTGCTGTGAAATTAGACCACACTTGGGCCTCTTTTGAATCTTAAAACATGCAAATTTCAATTGTTTATCTATCAGTCTGTCTATCATGCACTTGATTTACTTACTTTCCTGCCTTTTTATTTACGCATGATATTTAGACTGCTTTACTTGTTAAATCATAAATTACTGTTATATTCTTCTGGCACTACTTTTGATTTCTTCAGTTGGTCACCGTCTAGTTTGTGATGGTGGGTGCAGATAGGGTGGAGAGCAGCAAGGGCAAGGGGCCCTGCCTAGGAGATATACTTTGAGGACTAGCAGCGGGATTGGAGAGACTCTATAATATATGTTTATGTTTTCCTGATTTGTATATCGTTTCATACTTATGTTTTTGGAATTATTGAACTTGGCATTTTTGGTGAGACTTGTATCATGTATATATGTTTATCGAATTGTACATGAATACTCGGGGTTTTCTACACTTATAGAATTCCTATATTTCCGTTGATTGAGTTATTTCCCCTTGTTATTACTGTTTAGTCTTCCGTTGTGTATTATTGCAATAACTCTTTCATAAACTACTCAATTGACTAAATCAAAGGCTGACTAGGCTCGTCAGGTTGCCAAGTGATGACTTGGGGCCTACACGGGTCTAGGCCAGGCATACCCAATTGCACGGGAAAATTGGGCCTGTCACAACCTGACTCTTGATTTAAAACACAATTCATTTAAACCAGCGGAAGTTAGGAACAGTTGAACTTAGAGTGGAAACCCTATGATCCTTTTTGAAACATAGATGGGGGAATTGGAGATGAGTCAGATTTAACTTCGTACATATTGTTCTTGTTGTGTGTACTATATGGTATGCGGTAGCTATGTATTGATCCAAAGTATTCGCTTCCTTGGTTCAGACAGCGATGGCAATCAGGGAGGTCGAAGTGACGACAGCGGGATCGCTGATTCTCGGTTCAATACTTCGGAGGAGTTTCACGCTTGGACACGAAGATTTGAAGAGTTAGTGCGGTCGTTAAAAACACCCAAACCAGCTACCACGACACCGTCGACCCCGACCATACCTATTCCACCCATTTCGACTACTCAAGGGACGGAGACGCCAGTGGCTACAGTTTCCATAATGCCGATTCTGATTACAGTGATGCCAGGGATGACAATTGCACAAATAGCCCAGACGGAGGGTGTTGCACATCCGGTCCAAATTAAGGAGGCACCATTGATACCCATAGCTGCGCAGAGACTACTCCAGTCACGACTCCAGAAAAGAGTCCCAGAGCCACTGCTGAGGCGAGGCAATGGAGAGAGTTCAAGAGGCACGACCCAGTCAAGTTCTTTGGTGGCACAGACATAGCCGTGGCAGAGCTATTCCTGAAGAATCATAAGAAGATTCATACCATCATCGCAACTAAGGACCACATGAGGGCGATGATTTCTTTATCTATGCTACAGAGGGAGGCAGATGATTGGTGGACGACTATCATTACTACCCGAGGCATTCCGAGAGATTGGATCGACTTCAAGGCTTAATTTAACCAGAAGTACTTCCCACCGACTGTTCTTCAAACGAAGAGGAACAAGTTCATGGCACTGAGGCAAAGCACCGATGAGTCAATGATGGACTATATGAGCAGATTTATTTCACTACTACCTTATGCTGGAGGATCCGCAGATACTGAGGCTGATCGAGTCTACTACTCTACCGAGGGTCTACTACCCATAATCGGAGGATTCGTTGTTAGGACTGAGCCTGAGAGCTTACAGAGAGCATACGAGCACAGTTTGGCGAGGTAGATTTACTTGCTCACGCATCCAGAGGAAGTTAGGGCGAACAGAGCAGATACCTAATCAAATAGTCACTATCAGCAAGACAGGAAGAGAAAAAGGAGCAGATGGGTCCTCATGAGCACAGGACATAGAGTGTAGGATCTGTGTCGAGTTTTGCCAGTCATCCACCGCAGCCTAGTCGACATGACTAGCAGTCGTAGAGGCAAACTACTGAGAACAGGGATACTAACTGAGGAGACAAGCAGAGGAAGATGCAGAGGTCTAATCAGACCCAAACTCATGGTTCTGCATAGGGACGAGGCCAGAGTCAGGCTCAGAGATCACAGGATACCCATACGTGTTACCGGTGCAGACAAGTTGGCCACATTCAAATGGAGTGCCCTCAGCCAGCGATAGCACCACTACAGCACCACCAGCACTAGAGAGAGCATGTTCAAGCTGCTGTTGAGCCAGACCAGGGGGCGTCCAGACATAGTGTTGAGGGTATGGTTTTCATTTGCGGTACTTGCATGCATATCATGTTCGATTCAAGTTATGTCGATTCCTTGATTGTTATGCGCTTGGTAAACATGTTCAGGTTGAAAACCTATT
Organism: Stephania japonica; assembly: GCA_039657345.1. Classification (NCBI taxonomy): domain Eukaryota; kingdom Viridiplantae; phylum Streptophyta; class Magnoliopsida; order Ranunculales; family Menispermaceae; genus Stephania; species Stephania japonica. The sequence continues at coordinate 24,574,975 of CM077558.1, read as the reverse complement.
AGACGTAGTAACAGACCTCAATCCTAGTCACGGTTTCCAGGATGCGATATACCTGAATGTGCATAGTTTTTACATTTCGGTAGAGTTAGGGGGCTATGAGTCGCCAGTAGACATGCGAGTACGGGAGTCGTTAGAGTTCGAGGCCATGGTTAGTGCGAACTAGTTATGAGCATTACATGCTTGGATCGGTTGATACAAGAAAACAAATTGGAGACCTTCGTGAGTTTCATACGTGCTATAGCGAAATAGAAGCATTGGCTTGAGTTCTTGAAGGGCTGCGACTTCTTGTTTGAGCACCATCCAGGGAAGACTAACGTCGTTGCTGATGCGTTGTGCCACAAAGGATTTGATGCTGAGGTAGTCGTGTGCAGAGGACCTACTAGTGTAGTTTACGTGAGGCAGCTGAGTTGATGAGTTTAGAGGACGTGCCGATGATTACCAGGACACAATTACGTGGTCAGACGATAATGCAGACCATCTCATTTGGCATTATGCGCGAGGGACAACAAGACGATGTGGCATACCAGCGGTGCAGTGAGATGGTAGATAGTTCAGATTACCCAAACAAGAGTCGGTCGACAGACTCATGCTAGAGGTATCGCGGACGATTGGGGTTTTGACGCGCGCCGAACGCGTCAATAAAATATTTCCTTAAACCAACTATTTGCAGATAGTGGCAAAGGGTCGATCCCACAGAGATTGGTAATCTTTCTAAGGTTCTAAAAGAAAGGAAAACTGGGGTTTTAGAGAAAATAACTAAATTAAATAATCTAATTACTATGAAATTAAATAACTAAAATAAACATATAAGTTTATGAACAATTAATTTAAATACCTAGGTCTATGGTTCCACAAGACAAGATCAAGATTCAATGGCATATCATGGTCGTCAATCTTTCCCAAAACAATTATTAATTCAAGTTCCCCTAGATTAGCTATGGAAAATCGACATCCGCCAGAAATTCCTAATTCCCCTAATCTCGATAGCTAGGACATCCGCCACTAACTACTTCCCTAATTAATGCATAACCCTAGACATCCGCCATAAGATTTAACACACTAACCGCAGTAATAAACTTCTATGGGAATACTAATCCTAGATAACCGAGTCGCGTCCGCTCCCGATTTAACCTAGATTCAATTGTTGCACACTCAAGAACCGAAAGGTTTTGACGGCAATCGGGTGAATGTTTGTTACATATATTGTCTCAAAAGTACAATTACGGATACTAATGAGTCAATTAACTATAGATTATCTACCTAAAAGCATGTACTGGCCATATACATACCCTAGATTTAAACCATATTCATTAAAATCAACAACAATGAAATAGAAGAAATTAAATTAAATTAAATAATAAAATAATAGATCTCACAAGTTATGCCATGAATCCATAATCCTGAATTGCTTCACCTCTGACCTAGGCAATGGCTTGATTAGCCGGACATGGCTACTCACAAAATAATGCAGAGAAAGAGTTGAGAGAGTTTTTAATGAATAATAGATGTTCTATTAATACCTAAATTCCTAATGTGTAAAACTACTAAGAATTGGGGTATGGAAGAGAGAGAAAACTACTTTTGGATGTATTTTCGTTTATGACACGTGGCCGAACTGGATTGGGTGAATTTTGGGATTTGCTGACGTGTCAGAAGGTGATTGGCGCTGAGGTGATGATGCGGCTGACGTGGCGAGACCGAATTGGCTGGGACTGGAATCTGTGACGTGCTGAGGGGTGTGACCGTGACACATGGCGGGATCTCATTCGCTGGAGGGTAATGACGGTGCTGCACTGGACGAACGAGGAGATGCCACGTGGCGCGCAGAGTGGTGGGAAGAAGTCGCGCGATTCTTACCAAAAATCTGGGAGTTCGTGTTGATGCGCATCTCGAGGCAGATCGACGATCTGGACTTGAAGAGAACCTGCGAGAGGTGACGTGGCAGATGCGGGTTGGTTGAGAAGCTGCTGGACAGGTGATGTGGCACTCTATGATTGGCAGAAACGGCATGTGTGACGCGGCTTGACGAATCACGAATCGACACGTGGCTTCCTGGATGAATCACACGATGACACGTGGCACTACTAGCGTATATTTAAAACGCTGGATCAGTAACAAAGTGACACGTGGCAATGCTGGACCCCAATTACCCCACTGTCAGTGTATTTTCGAGACAAAATCCTGCGGTATCCGATTAATGCAAATAAATACTCTATTTTGAGTATTTTTCTACCTCAGATTTAACCGTGCACTCCATTTCACCTAAAAACCAAAAGTAAAAATAATTAGATATATATTTTATAAACTTCCACACTAAATTATACTAAAATAGACAATAAAATCCTATAAATACCAACTTATCATATACCCCCAAACTTAAGACTTTGCACGTCCCGAGCAAAGGTATATTTGACAACACAAACTAAACTAAACTCCTAATGATTAACTAAACTAATCATAAAACTAAACTCATACCTATACCTATTCCTATACCTATACCTATACCCAATTCATAATTCATGGAGTTCCTTTGATTTACATAGTCGCCAAGTAACAAGCCACTCAAGAAATTTCAGAGTTATGATATGTCAAAACTCGCAACTCAAACACAGTTAAGATCACACTTTAAGGACATAGATTTAGTCAAAACAAAGGCCATTAATTACTCATGAGTTTTCTTGGTCTATACATTCAAGCATGCAAGTCTAAAATCTCACTTAATCTAGTGAAAGCACTCGAGCTAAATCTTTTTTATTTGAGGAGTTTTCATATACTTTCGCCTTTATTTATTCAATAAATACACTCTATTTTTTTCTCCATAATATTTTTTCAAGTAGTACGGTCCCTGCTCCATTTCCTATGGATCGATTTTCTCACTTTTTCCCACCACAAGATTCCCTGCTCCATTTCCTATGGAATCCTGTGGGACTCTCTATTTTAAGAAAACTCCTGTTAACCCTTCTCACTTTCACTATGATTAAGCAGATATTAAAAAAGAATTAAAGCACTATTACTTGCACAAATCTGACCGTCTACTCATTTTGGTATCTAGCACAAAGTTTAACCATCATACTAAGTCCCTAATCATGAAATCATAAAAATGTTGAGCTATGACTTGATTGAATGTTTCTCCTAATTTTTCCTGAGTTTCAAGTCAAAAAACAACCATAATATACTCATCCATAATCAAAGGCATGAAACAAAGTTTTGGGTGACTCTAAATGCAACATATGTCAACATGTAAGGTCTAAATACAAGAATAAACATACATAGACACATGTCTACTCCTAATAAAACTATACTAAATGCATGCATGAAAATGTATCATATCCTAGTGAAATGGAAGATGGAAGTATCAATGAAAAGAAATGGAAAAGAGAATGAGAATAACACCACCTTTACCATCCTTCAACCGCATAATTTAAAAAAATTAATGATCATACCTGCGATCTTTAGTAAGAAAATCCATCCAACACTATCCATAATACCTAAAATACCCCCAAACTTATTCCGAACCTTGTCCTCAAGGTTCAAAACAAGTCAAGTGGTCTATACACAAAAAAATAAACAAAAATAGTGAAAGAGCACGATAGTGATAAGAAGATGATAATGATAAGAAGAAGGAAATGATATAAGTTCATGCGTAATAATAATAAATAAATAAAATAAAAAATAAAAAAATAAACTAAATAATACTTATCAAAATTTGGGCTGCCTCCCAATAGCGCTTTTGTTTAAAGTCTTTGGCTCGACTTTACGTATGTTGTCTTCACGTGATGCCTTCCAATAATGAGTATCCAAGAATGATACTCTCTCCTTTAGCATTGGATAGTGAAAGAGACACGCACCTGTGCAGAAATGGGAGCTTATCCGGGACTTCTAACATATATGAATCTATAATTTTTGGATCGTCCAACACAAAGGTTTCGGCGGTGCAAAAAGTCTTCGAACGCTCCTTTACATCCACCTCCATGTCAAAATCATCAAATATATACGGGAGGGTGGGTGGATTTACTAATACAAAGGATTGGTCGTCCTTGCTCTCTTGTTGTAGATCCTCCGGCCTTGTTAAAGTGACTTCAATCTCTTTTTCGGCTTCTTCTTCATAAGTTTGTGCCATAACGATCTCCGGTCTGATTGAGACACTTCAAGTTCCCCCTCTGACTCTTCGTAATCACTCATATATTCCTCATCTTTCACCTCAACACTATTTAATGGAATTGCACTTATGGTATTCGTTGATCTTTTATGGAGAATTAACTTTATTTCCTCTTCAGCTTCTTGATTCTTTTCTTGAATCCATTGGTCTAATTCTTGCTCGTTGAGGTACATGTCCTGTTCAGTCTCTAAAAGAAACCTTATTTTATCCCATGAAGGTCGATTCCGCATGGAACTATATTTGTCAAGCTGTGGCGATGAATTACTCCAGTAGTTAAAGGGACATACATTAGGAAAATGATGACAACCACTAAAAAGATTACAAGCTGTGATAGGTTCCTGTTGTACTGCAAAGGGCCAGCTAGAAGAATATTGTGAAGAGGCGGCCATGGTGGAGTTTCTTGCAAACTTGCTAGAGACAAGGGTATAAAGAAACTACAAATAATAAAAATAAATAAATAAATAAAACCAAAGAAAGAAAAACCAATCCCCGGCAACGGCGCCAAAAATTGACGCGCGCTGAACGCGTCAATAAAATATTTCCTTATACCAACTATTTGCAGATAGTGGCAAAGGGTCGATCCCACAGAGATTGATAATCTTTCTAAGGTTCTAAAAGAAAGGAAAACTGGGGTTTTAGAGAAAATAACTAAATTAAATAATCTAATTACTATGAAATTAAATAACTAAAATAAATATATAAGTTTATGAACAATTAATTTAAATACCTAGGTCTATGGTTCCACAAGACAAGATCAAGATTCAATGGCATATCATGGTCGTCAATCTTTCCCAAAACAATTATTAATTCAAGTTCCCCTAGATTAGCTATGGAAAATCGACATCCGCCAGAAATTCCTAATTCCCCTAATCTCGATAGCTAGGACATCCGCCACTAACTACTTCCCTAATTAATGCATAACCCTAGACATCCGCCATAAGATTTAACACACTAACCGCAGTAATAAACTTATATGGGAATACTAATCCTAGATAACCGAGTCGCGTCCGCTCCTGATTTAACCTAGATTCAATTGTTGTACACTCAAGAACCGAAAGGTTTTGACGGAAATCGGGTGAATGTTTGTTACATATATTGTCTCAAAAGTACAATTACGGATACTAATGAGTCAATTAACTATAGATTATCTACCTAAAAGCATGTACTGGCCATATACATACCCTAGATTTAAACCATATTCATTAAAATCAACAACAATAAAATAGAAGAAATTAAATTAAATTAAATAATTAAATAATAGATCTCACAAGTTATGCCATGAATCCATAATCCTGAATTACTTCACCTCCGACCTAGGCAATGGCTTGATTAGCCGGACATGGCTACTCACAAAATAATGCAGAGAGAGAGTTGAGAGAGTTTTTAATGAATAATAGATGTTCTATTAATACCTAAATTCCTAATGTGTAAAACTACTAAGAATTAGGGTATGGAAGAGAGAGAAAACTACTTTTGGATGTATTTTCGTTTATGACACGTGGCAGAACCGGATTGGGTGAATTTTGGGCTTTGTTGACGTGTCAGAAGGTGATTGGCGCTGAGGTGATGACGCGGCTGACGTGGCGAGACCGGATTGGCTGGGACTGGAATCTGCGACGTGCTGAGGGGTGTGACCGTGACACATGGCGGGATCTTATTCGCTGGAGGGTAATGACGGTGCTGCGCTGGACGAACGAAGAGACGCCAGGTGGCGCGCAGAGTGGCGGGAAGAAGTCGCGCGATTCTTACCGAAAATCCGGGAGTTCATGTGGATGCGCATCTCGAGGCAGATCGACGATCTGGACTTGAAGAGAACCTGCGAGAGGTGACGTGCGGATGCGGGTTGGTTGAGAAGCTCGCTTTGGACGGGTGATGTGGCGCTCTATGATTGGCGAAACGGCATGTGACGACGCGCTTGACGAATCACGAATCGACACGTGGCTTCCTGGATGAATCACACGATGACACGTGGCACTCGCTGGTGTATATTTAAAAGCATTTGGATCAGTAACAAAGTGACACGTGGCAATGCTGGACCCCAATTACCCCACTGTCAGTGTATTTTTCGAGACAAAATCCCGCGGTATCCGATTAATGCAAATAAATACTCTATTCTAAGTATTTTTCCACCCCGGATTCAACCGTGCACTCCGTTTCACCTAAAAACCAAAAGTAAAAATAATTAGATATATATTTTATAAACTTCCACACTAAATTATACTAAAATAGACAATAAAATCCTATAAATACCAACTTATCAGGTTTTCCATTTGTGACTGATGCACGTGACAAAATACTTCGGGAGATTCACCGCTCCTGTTTCGTTATATATCCGGGTCGACTTAAGATATGCGCTGACATGCGACATCTCTTTTAATGGCCAGGGATGATTTCTGAGGTGTCGGAGTTGTTCGAGCGTGTGACATGCCAGCGCGTAGAGGTTGGGCGATCGATGACCTGAAGGACTGCTACACCACCTACCCATTCCTCGTTGGAAGTGGGAATGTATTGATATGGATGTCATCATTGGTTGCCCCAATCTTCTCGTGGTCACGATAGCATCTTAGTAATTGTGGACAAGTTTGTGGAATCTGAAGTACCTTCATATGTGCAAGGTTGCGCACGACAACAGTTGTCAGGCGAGTATCGGTATGGCACCGATCGAGGCGCTCTGTGATAGGCCTAAAAAATTTCCTTCCTATTGGACTAAGCCAGAGGATGTTGTGGCAGTTAGACACGAAATTGTTGATGATTATGCTGAGAAAGTACGGTAAATTTGCTTGGGACTTAAGAATGCCCGGGAGTGGCAGAAGAAATACTTGACGAGTATTACGATGAGCTTCAGTATGATTACGGGAGATTATGGATACCTGAAAGTCTCTCCACTGAAGGGTCTCGAACATGTCAGAGTGAAGGAATGACTAACTCTGAGTTTTATCGGTCTCTTCAGGATTTGTGAAGAGGAAAGGTAAAATCATTAGTATTAGATTACTTATTAGGTCAATTTCAATGACGAAATTCTAATAAGTGGGGAAGACTGTAACAACCCTCAATTTTTAACCCGACTAATATTGTAGTGATTTAGATCATGACCCAGCTACGTGATACTAAATAGTATTTCGAACTTCGGGAGTCGACACCAAAGTAATATTATGTTTCCGTGATGTGTGTATTAGTATTTTAGTCTAATACGGGTCTCGCACCATTCGGGTGAATATTAGACTGAGTGAGGCTTTGCCTAGGTAAACGGGGGTGTATCATAATTAAAAAAATACAATTAAATGAATTTTTGTATAATTTAAGTAATTATTTATGAGACAAGGTGACACTATGCACGTGACGGAGAAATACGGACCGAGGAGTGCAAGACTAATGTGAGAGTCGGATAGTCTCGCAACATACGGGCTATGGGATAGAAATTGTTAAAGTGATACATCATAATGAGGAGAGCCATGAGATTGGCATTGAGATGGGTATATGTGTTGAGATAAGATGATGAGGTAAAAGACCTATAAGGGCAACTGTTCAAAAAATAAGCAAGTGATAACTTAATGGCAAAAATGTCATTTTGATTATATATATACAAAACGTCTCCTAACAAACTTACTATTCATCATCTTCTCCAAACCACCGCCACCTCTCTCCTCCTACTCTCCCCACTTAGCCTCCTCTGAAACTGATACGCCGGAGGTCCGTGAGGTCTCTCTCTCTCCCAACTCTATCAGTTTCCTCTCATTGTCACGGTCACACCTCTCTCCCTAGTTCGCCACCATCGACCACCGAATGCCAGTCATTGGACCTCTCACCGGAGGTAACTCTCTCACCCTCTCTTTTGATATTTCTCTCTTTCTCTCTATTTCTCTCTCTCTCATTCTCACTGGTCTTCTCGTCCTCACTATTGTCTGCCTCTGGCCGTCGCTGCCGTGGGTGACGGTGGTTGGGGACGGACCCTCGTGGCCCACTGGAGCTCCCATATCCCTGGGAGACCTCTGGACGTTGGATACATAGAGTGGATGGTGTCCATTCTCTGTTTTCACATGTTGGTTATTATTTTATGCCCTCGCCAGAACTGCCATGACCGGGGGCGTTGCGGGTCGGATCGCTAAGCGTGGGGGTTGTCGGGGACCTCTCCATTACCTCGATGATGCCTCGCTGCCCTTGTTGTGATTGATTTCGTCGTGTTGAAACTATTTTAGTGTCTTGGATCTAGGTGATGTTGTTGTCATGTTGTGTGGACTATTTTTTTTAAGTTCTGATCGGAAACTGCCCCTAGGGGCGGTACCGCCACTGGACCACTAGGACTGGAGGTTGTTGAGGACCCCACTAAGCCTTGGCTTAGGTCCCATAGCCCTCCTAAGTGGTCAACAACAGTGAAGCAAGCACCAATTTTTGATATTTCATGTTTTGTTCATTTCATGAATGTTATGCTCCTCCTCGCCGGAATTCGCTGTCGTAGACGACACCACCGCTGTGCCACCATGACCGGGGATGTCGGGTACCAAGCTAACTCCATGCTTGTGTCTCCTGACTCTCAGAGTGGCCTAAAATAGCGGCATTATTGTCTATATTATGTTGTTATATGTTGTATGCATGTGTACCTTCCTCGTCGAAGACCACCCATCGTGGCGGCACTGTCGTCGACGCAATGACATGAGGGACTGCCGGAGACCTTACCATGTCTGTCTTGGAGTCTCCCAGCCCCGGAGCGTCCATATCAATGGTGATGAGTCGTAATGGAAAAGTTATGCGTGAGTTATTTCTATCACGACGAGAGTCATCGATGTGACGTAGGGCATGCACATGACCTTCCCATGTTGTGTTGATACTCTACAGACGTTAGACCACACCCGCGACGTTCCCAAACTCGTTGGTGCATGGTCATTTTGAGTCGTGTTGTTTTACGGATTTGCATTTAAAAGTCGAGAATTGGTTATAACGTCGTGGTCACACTACTGGTCCTCGAGGCTATGGCGTGACCCACATATGACTGAGCCGAGCCTGCGATTCATGAGTAGGCTTACATGTGTCATGGTTATCAATGTTGTAATATCGTAGTCATGGTTATTGTTGTGGTTTTTCAAAACTGAGAGAGAGTATTCATTATTTTATCGATTTGACGAGTTGTATGAGTCCTTAAAACGTTGGGAAAACACTAGGGAATTAACCTAGGGTTAGTTGATGACTTGAACCATTAATTAGAGTTTTTGAACTTGTCAAATAGCGGGAAACTTGGGGATATGCGTTAGGACTCGCGGGAGTGTTGTTATTCACGGGTTGCGATTAGTCAAGTAAGTACACTTGCCTTAAAGCTTGTGTATGATTTGTAAACCAGTAAGAAAATGCCATGTGATTCATTATCATTTATTCAGATTCGTTATACTCTATTATTGGTATTCCATTCCATTCCTTGTTGTGTGCTTATTGGCGTAAGTGTTTTGTCTCAAGAGTACTAGGACCTGCACTAGAGGGATAAAACACAGGCACTCTTATATAGGAGTGCGTGACCACCCTTAGTGACCGTGTGACACCGAATACAGTGTGGGTGGGCTTGTGTCCCTCCCATCATAGTTGTGCCTTCACTTGTGTCGATGCCCGCAAAGATCTCGCGAGGTTTTTGCCATTATGCTATGATTTAGACCACTTATGGGCCTTTTTTTATTCTTTAGAACACAATTGAAAATCGATTATTATCTATTAGTCTGTTTATCATGCACTTGATCTATTTAAATTGATGTTTTTCTATTACCCCATGATATTTAGACTGTTTTACTTGTTATATCATGAATTACTGTTATCTTCTTCTGGCATTACATTCGATTTCTTAAGTTGTTCACTGTCTAGTTTGTGACGGTGGGTGCAGATAGAGCGGAGTGCAGTAGAGGCAAGGAGCCCTGCGTAGGTGACTTTTTGTGAGGATTAGCGAACGGAACTTGGAAGACATTATAGTAGATGTTTATGTTTTGCTTACTTGTATATCGTTTCATACATATGTTTTAGGATTATTGAACTTGGCCTATTTGATGAGATTGGTATCATATATATATATATATATGTTTATCGAATTGTACATGAATACTCGGGGTTTTTCACACTTATAGATTCCTACATTTCCCTATGATTGAGTTATTTCCCTTATGTTTAGGTTATTTACTTTCCGCTGCGTAAAACTTGCAATAACACTTTCATAAATTATATAATTGACTGATTTGAGGCTGACTAGACTCGCTGGGCTCGCCGAGTACCGACTCGAGGACTTGTACGAGCTTAGGCCAGGCGTACCCAAATGCACGGGGAATTCAGGGACGTCACAGGGCTCCTGGTCCTCAGTACACATCTTGGATAGCTGGTTCTCACCCATTTGTATATCTTTGTGTTTATATTCATGCGATGAGCTTTGAGCAGTTGTCTGCATTTTTCCTTGTTTCCGCATGTTTATTTAACATTATTTATTGATTGTCATTTACATTCTTTAATTATGATGCACGGTGGTTTTCCTTGGGATTTTATTCACTGGGACATCTGCCTTTTGTGATGGCTGAGCGCAGATCCTAGTACTAGCAAGGGTAAGGGGATTCTTGGCAATTACATCTGACTTACCTACGTCGAGGCCTGCTTGTACGTTTGTTAGTAGTCATACTTTTGATATTTTGTATTATCTTTTGGGTTTGGGAGACTATACTTCACACCTGTACCTGTATATATAGCTATTATAGTTGATCGCCTATATGTATAGTACTGCCGGGATTTCCATAGTAGGTTTAACAAATAAACCGTATATGTTCTTTTGGAAACGTCAAGACTTCCGCTGTTGTTCGTTATAAGTGTTTAATTAGCTTAATGTTAAATCTAAAACTACATGTGAATTAACGAATCAATTGACAAGAAACGCCAAGGTGTCAAACAAGTGAGGACTATGAGTGACATGGCAGAGGCTTCAGGTGCTGAGGCAGGGAAGTGGCTGACCACGGAGTTGCCTCGGTATTTGGGGCCGCCATACATTTTCTTTGGACCTCACTTTAAAAAAAACAATTGACCCATGGGTGAAATGACCTACCTACATATAAAAGGCTTATTTGCTCACCCATACCTGAACGAAATCCGGGCGAACCAACATTGATTTGACACCGTTAGTTCATTCTCCACCTCTTCTCGTGTCCATTTCTATATTTTCTTGGGTTTTTTTTGCTAATTTTGAGTCAGTTTTTGTGGTTTTGTTTTTGAGTTTAAGACTTCAATTGGTGGTTTGAATCTCGTATTTCTGACACAGAATGTCGATGGAATCGAGAATATCTAGCGATTTTGAGCAAAGCCCACTAATTCTTTTTTAGGCCAACTAAGTGCACCCAGCAAAAAGGTCAAACATACAAAAAGTCAATTCTGCTGCAAAATGACTCTCATGCCCCTTATTGTGAGTGGTGCACCACACCACCATTTACATTCATTTTGTGCACCCCACCATCATTCCTCAACACACTCTCTTCATGTGATTTGTAGGGCATCATCAAGTGGCCCGAGCTCACAAATTCGAATCTCTAGTTGAAATCTCGATCAGAGCCCATCAAACCTCTAGTTGGAGAGTTGGTCAAAGCCTGTCGAACATTTAATTGGAGAGTCGATCAGAACCTATCGAACCTTTAGGTCGGGAATTGTCAACAAAATTTCACTAAAGAGGTTTGGTTGGACATCACCAAACCTATAAGATAAGTCTCGACTATATGTTGTCGAACCTAAAATAGATGTCTCGACTAATATTTTTGGAGTTGGGTGTTTCAGTTGGTATGAAGAGGTATTTTGGTAAAAATGTGAGGTGCCCTTGTAAATTAAAATTTGAATTTGGAGTGCACTCATAATCGGAGTGCCCCTAGTAAACACTGGGGTGCACTTATGAAACGACCCTTCCCCAACTTAGGGTTGGGTCGTCCAGCCCAGACCGCCATTTAGACCCAATACCTTAATTAGGCCCAAATAACGGTCTAGCATGCCTAAACTACATGCAAAATGACATATAGACAATATGGAAGTAGTATGCGAAATTTAAATTTTATTAAATATCATGTCACCATAAACCAAAATATTGAATAATTCAAATTCACCTAATCAAATCAAAAGAATATGAAGTCTCCAAAACCTTTAAATGCTCATAAATGTACCAAACTAACTAAATGAAAGGTTTATCTACCCAAAGGTCCTACCTAGATTACAATCCTTATTAATAATTTTCAAATCAAAATAGTAAATAATATTCAAGCAAGGCTCACACAACAAGGAGTCTTCAGACGAGGACTTTCCCCTTGCCACGGTCTACTGCACTCGTTGATGGATTTGTATTGTAAGTGGGGTGAGCTAAAAGAAGTAACGGAACCCAATAAGAAAAAAACCACGCTCAAATATCAAATATGCAAGTAATACCTATAAAGCAAAATAAAGCTAGCATACATTTGAAATCATGACAACTATTGACAATTTGTAGCAGGGTAACAATTTTATAAAGAGTAAACATTTCATGTTTCTTAAAGTATTTCAAACACTGATAAATAATTCAAGAGTTGTAAAGCATAAATAATCAAATTTAGCAATGCAAAGGGGTTACAAAAGATATACATATGAAGTAATAAATATAAACGCAAGTCCATGGTTTCATTTGTCATTGCCTCCCCTTGTTGACCAATAATAAAGAATATAATAAATATGTGTGGGTGACTTGATTCCACCGTGTGTCCACGGCTCCTCAAAATGCTCGAGTGACTTGGTTTCATCGTGCATCCACAACTCCCCAAGAGGCCCTTGCAATAGGTGACTTGGTTCCATCATTAGCTACAACTCCCCAAGAGGCCCTTAAGCATGTAAGGTGACTTGGTTCCACCATATGTCTATAGCTCCCCAAGAGGCCTTACATGAGGTCAAACAAGGTAGGCAACAATCCCATCCCAAGTCCTTTAGTTAAAATCGTGATTCTAAATATACTAGTAGCAAGCCACATTTGATAGATGAGCGGAGCTCCCCACTTACTTGGATTTGCCGTGAATCCTAATCTCGATCCTCTCGCGTTTTGGGGTTCGATGTGAACCGTCTCGCGAATCTAGACAATTCGAAATAATAATTGCTTAGTGTATATAAAACTATACAAGTATAACACCAATTTCTAGACCTTAGGGATTCACCCTATTTTATAGCTAATTTTGCTAAAGGTCACTCACGACTCTAAAATCGACACTTAAAATTAGAATCGATGATTCGAGTAAAGTAAGAATGTGGTGATGTAAAACAAGAAAAATTCGCTAGGACTTGGTTTTTCCAACATAAATCGAAGACGTTCAATTAATTATAATTAAAAAGATCCAAATCACCATATAAGAGTCAATTTAGACATTAAATTCTCGAATGACAATATTCAATCAAAGTCTACAAATTTATCGAGTAAGTTTATTTCCCAAAGAAAAGATTCAAAGTCCTTTTTTAAATCTCGACTTAACCTTAAATGCCAAATCCATATCAATAAACTTCAACCGTGTTCAATTTGCTAAAATCATGGGGAAACCCTTTCATGTACCGTCAAACCATAACAAACAAAATTGATTCATCCATAATACTCATTATCATAAAGCTTAAAATTTTGTATAACCCATTTCAAGACTTGATCTAAGAAAAACTGAACAAACTTTGCAAATCATTAACTCTCATTACCAATACCAACACCAAGACAATAAATCTAGGGAGTTAGAGTCTCACCATGCCTTCAATGGAGTCTTTGACTCCAAACCCTTCGAGAGTACTAATCTTGGCTAAATCTACTCTTTCGCGTACAACATCATTGTTATAGGACTTCATCGGTGTCTTCGTTGTTGGTTCGTCAGAGTCGACTATCTGTAATGGTCCTCTCTCTCCCATGCTTAGTCGTCACTTCTCTCACAATGCGTTCTCTCTTGTGTTGTTGTGAGAAGAAAATTAGGGTTTGATATGTTTGCGGGGACTTAAATTTGGGTTACAATTAGGGTTTCCAATCCCTTTTTATATGGGCCTATTTCCCCACTTACTTGTAACCCTCCTACATTATCATACTTTGTGCATAACCCATTGTCTATGCCTTCAACCAAATTAATTGTCAATAACTTAGTAACCTGAGATCTCGTCACCATGTGCATATAATTTAATTAGGTCACTCCAAGTTGCAAAACATATAATACACATAACAGCACCCCAATTACAAATAAAATATTAAATTTCCAAAATGCCCTCGAGTCGAGTCAGGTAAAGATTTGGGTCGTTACAACTTAGTTGGGCTCTTCATTTTTTTTTATTGTTTTCATGTTTTATTATTTTAGGTTTTGAAATTTTTTTGTTCGTTCTTGTCATCCGTAGGTTTCGTACGCACTGGAGCCAAGAACGTTTCGGAGGTCTCGATCAACTCCCATCGAGATCAAGACCAAAATTGAGGACCCTTTAAAGGTCTCAGTGGAATCAAAACCCACGAGTGACACTTCCTCACTTCTATGGCACCAATGAGACCAAATCCAATCTTGTTTGACGAAAAAAATACTAATGCGCCACTTCTGACCTAATCAAGTGTCTTAAAGTGGCAAAAAAAATGAAGAGGATTTTGGGCCTGATGGTATGAGAAGGAGGGTCATAGAGTAAGCAAGGGTATATTGAGAATTTCGAAAAAAAAAAAGGGGCTAATTTAACAAAATCGTGGGTATGCTTGAGTAATGGCTTACGGTTTGAAAAGAAGTGGCCAGGTTTCGTTTCCTTTTGTTCTCATTGCTTGGTAAAAAACACAAACACCATTAAATTAGGAAAACCTCTTTTATTATTATTTTTTTATTTTTTTTATTTTTTGGGATAGATAGTCGAGGGTATTGGAGCCAATGACACTTACACCGAAGTGATTAATTCCTCATCACATGGGTGAAAGAGAGCGTCACTACTATTAACTCAGAGGTAGAAAGAGAAATAGCTCAGTTGTTGCGAACCGAACGACCAACCCATTAGTAATCATGCATGACCACCACTTTAGGGTGTGCTGACGTTAAGAGGACCTATAAAAGTTACTGAGTGATGTCAAGATGACCTATAAAAGTTACCGAGGGACTGAGTTGGTGAAGGAGTGAGAGTTTAGGGTTTGGGGTGCGAGTCAGGAATCGGAGTGAGTGTGTTGGAGATCGGAGATTGGAGATCGATCGATCTCGAGATTCGTGTTGGAGGTGGTTGTGTGCTACAAGACTTGAACAATGCCGCCGCCGCCGTCAAGAAGCCGAAATTGGACGGCGCCGGATGGGAAGTGGTGTCCAACCCTGAGGTGGACTTCTTAGCTCATTCCTTTGTCTTATACTTCTGGATTCATTAATTTCGATCGTAAAAGCTTCATGCCGAATAGAATTGATTGTGTAAATTTTACTTGCAGTGCATTACATTGCTAATCCATAATAAATAGTCCATGAGAAACGTGATTTTTTATATTTTTCTGCAATCCAAGTGCAGACATGCTTCTCCATGAATCAGAAATGGAGAAGCATTGCACACTGCACTGCAGATTATGGAACTTCCCTCTTTAATTATTTTTTTTTAGCACATTTAGGTTTTTTGCTTTATGACGCTTGTTAATGATTTCATGTGAATCTAAAACTTATCGTTGATTTAATGCTGATTAGAACTTAGAAGTTTATCCAAAAACTTCATGATAGTTTAACTGACCCTATGTTTTAAACTAAAATTGGTTATGCATTAAAAAAAGATAAAAATAACATCGATTAATCATGCCAGAGATGCAATAAATAATGACAATCCTAAAATTAATATTGCTTAGGATACTTGGAGTGCTTTCAGAAAGTTGTTTAATTGATTTATGGTATTTTATGTTGAAGGTGATTTGTTACTAGAGTATTCGAAGGACATGTTACATAGTTACAACATAGCCTAAATCCCAAATTAGTTGGGTTCGACTACATGGATCAAACTCTTCCATTTTGCTCAAATTAGTGCAATTGATGGTTTGCCTTCCTAGTCATTTAAATCTCTCCTAATTAATGCGTCCCAAGTTAACTTCAGTCTACCCCTACCTCCTAGACTTTCTTTTGTTTGTATTGAATATCTATATATCTTTGTCTATCTTTATGTGTTTTACCATACATCCACCTAAGCATTTTCATTTCTGCTATGTTCTCATGTTACATAGATACTGGTTTCATAATTGAATACAATGAAAGTCAATTGTTAGGTGGTTTTATGGTAAATGCCTAGAAGATAGTGGACTCATAAATCATATTTTACTCGGCTAGCAACCTCAACAGAGAATATTGCTATTAATGCTTTGAAACTTATTGCTAGTTCTTGTAGAATATACGTGGCTTCAGAATCAGATGAGCTAAATTTTATTCTAAAATTGTATTTTTGACTGTTAATGCTTTGAAACGGACTCTGAAGACTCATACAAACTATGCTGGTTTATTATTTGTCTTTTTTCTTTTTGGCTCAATCATTAGATTTTCAACTTCAACTAAATCACATCTCCTTTCTTACTCTCTTATGTCTCTATTCAGGTTCAGTGGCATGTGGATGGCTATATTCTTGTGATGTCATTGGGCATTGTCTCCATCAGTAAGTACCTTCTTCAATATCTGGAATATCTTATTTGGTCAGTCATATTAGTGTCCTTTTTCTGCCTCATCACTATGCAATGAAATTAATTAATATTCACTCCATATCTGCAAATGAGAATGATGAACATCTACACTTGTTTGAAGTAGTTGCAGAGATCTAAATTCTTGGAATGGACATCTTATACGTTTAGACATTTAGGTATCAAAACTTCCAATGGGAATGATGAACATCTACCCTCACAAATGAGAATGACGGACATCTACCCTCGCAAGTGCTTTGTTCTAGCTTAAAGCAGAATTTTGTTTTCTCATCATTAGAGCAGAGATTTTTTAGCATGATATTTCAAGATGATACAATTATAAAGGTGTTGGCCACAATATGATCTCTTTATTAACTCCAACCTTTTTCAGTAGATAAAAAACGTGTTATGAATTTGTAGAATCTGTGTCATCCTATTATTTTGTTAGTGGTTCGTCTTTGATTTTCTATGATTTTTTGGGTATGATTCAGTATGAATCTAAAATTTTATGTTACAACTCTTACTGAAGTAATCAGCCTTCTTTCCATAAATCTAATTCCCTTAATTAAGCTTGGTGCCACTTTGCTTTTATATTAACTTCCATGTATCATTGAACAATGCCTCTTTCTTTCTTGGTGCATGAACAGTGTCTCTTTTCTTAACCTAGCTGAGGGATCCAAATTTTCTGAACGAGGAATCCAGACATTCATGTCTATAGATGCTGATCGAACTGTGAACTTGTGTAATTGCTTCCATGACTTGTGGAGGTAATATATATATATATATATATATATATGTATATATATTTTTATTGTATACCTTAACTGCATATGCTATCTTAAACTGTGTCATCCTATTATTTGCATACTGATCTAAAGAGAAGCCAATATTGAAATAAGACTGTGTGCTATAACCTGCATATAGCATCCCTGTTTGCTTCTCATTTGGTGATAAATCTAAGATTATCTTTTTATTTTCAAATTTATTCCAGCGCCTCCCAATGTTAGTGTTTTGCAAGTATCCTTATGTATCCGAACCCAACTAATTTGGGATCGAGGCTTTGTTGGTGGTGTTGTTGTCGTTGTCCTTATGTATCTTTTAAGAAGTAAGTCTTTATGTAATTAGATGGGATTATCAGATAACTTTCATGTAGCATTCATGTATTCTTCTTTCATTCTATACAAATTCTGATGCTAATATTTAGTTTCGAAATTCATCATCATGTGATGGTTTGATTAAAACAACTTACATTACCTAATGGTACCATATTACACATATCCTTATCTATTTGCTGGTTTAAAAATTACATTTTCGTGTTAACAGGTCTTTTTTGGATACTCAGTACGCTTCCCATCTTTCTTTTTTTTATTTGCAAACACACTTCCCATCTTTCTTAGCTAAAGTGAAAGTTAAGATCTAGCGTAACGACCATCATCTAGCAAAAGGCGAGCTAATTCTTTCATCTTTATATCAGAACTAGTGGGTTAATGGTCATTAAATTATGACAATACACATTATCTAGGATGTATTTGGCTTATGATTTAAAAAATCTATATCATTCTTGGTTTTCGTTGTTCACTTGTTATTTCGACCTTTTGTGAGTCTTCACGTAGGTTTAAAGCTCATCTGTAATGTTGTTCTCTGCTTCAACTTTGCTTGAGCTCATTGGCGTCCATGGGACTATTTTATGTAGGCACGTCATGGGGTGAGAGCACCAAAGTCCATGGTAGCTAAGAATTATCATTTGCTGCCCTGAAAGAATTCAGCCACAACAATTTGATGTTTATTTAAAATAATAAAGTTAGCAGTGACTGCTATGTTTGTCATCATCAGACCAGAATTAAGTTTTTTGTTTCATTTTCTTAGTTGATTAGTTTGCTTTGCTTTTCTTACCTCTCTATATAATTTTATGTAGTGGTAGGAAATGAGTAAATTAGTGGATATTGAGTTCTTTATAATCCAAAGACCTTTAGCTGTGCCGAGGATTGGCTCTAATATCATCAGGTCTTGGAATGTTCACGCGAATCTTGTTCTCTGTTTTTTGTTAGTGGTGTGTCTTTGATTTTCTAAGATTTTTTGGGTATAATTCAGTATGAATCTAATATTTTATGTTACAACTCTTACTGGAGGAATCAGCCTTCTTTCCATAAATCTAATTCCCTTAATTAAGCTTGGTGCCACTTCGTCTATATATTAACTTCCATGTATCATTGAACAGTGCCTCTTTTTTCTTGATGCATGAACAGTGTCTCTTTTTTTTTACCTAGCTGAGGGATCCAAATTTTCTGAAGGAGAAATCCAGACATTCATGTCTATAGATGCTGATCGAACTGTGAATATATATATATATATATATATATATATATATATATTTATGTAAGATTAACCCAATTAATTAGAAATTGTGGCTATGCTGTTGTTGTTGTTGGATTAAGGGTAATAAATGGTTGAGTGGTGTGATAAAGTGATCGATTACACTAAATCGAACTCAATGAAAGAGTTTGATTCATAGAGCCAACCACAATTAATTTGGGACTGAGGCTATGTTGTTGTTGTTGCTGTAATTTGTTTCTGATGTCGACCTCAACTGACTCTTGTTTGTACTTTGTTTCTGGGAAGTCCTATCCTACACTTTCTTTCAAACAAAACCGATAAAGCATGGTTTCTAAAGGTGGATTTAGCATGTGTGCAAGGAGTTGGTGAGTGTGGGATCAAAGCTCTGCAGAGATTTGCCATATGTGATTCCATCTTTAGTGAAAAATTTGGGTTTGATGGAAAGCTTTCATGGTTAGTGCAATTTGAAACTTCAGATGGATTACATTAAATTTTTCATGAATACAAAATGTTGATTCTTACATGATATGGGTTTTTGTGGTCTATGAATTGGTGGTTGTTTCACTATTTGAGATGCCTAGTGTGGCTTATGGTATCATTCTTAATGTGTAAGCTCTTTTTCTTTTCATGCTTTAAAACAGTAAGCTAGGGCTAAATTTGTTCTTTACGTATGTGAGCATTGATCCAACAATGTTTATTTAGTCTTTCCTCTTAATTTGAGAAGAGCTGATATAGTTTTATTGAGCGTTTCTTAAGTTAAGTTGGGAGAGTTATTGTGTTACTGTGGTAATTTGAATAGTTAATGTTTTGAGCTCATGATTATATTGAATGGTTTTCTTAAGTAGATTCTTAGGTTGGATTGAGGCTGAAGTGAAATTTATTGTTGAAAGGATTATAGGATAATCACTGAATCACATGGAAAGGCGCAAGTGTGATTAACGCAACACAAGCCAGCCACGCAATTGGGTTTGACGGCATCGAATTTCATCAGATTTTGTGCTTCTTAAAGCAACACAGTCCCGCCTTTCATTATTTCACTATATTCTTTATGTTTCTGAATTAATGTTTTGATAGTGATGGACGTGTTATGTTGTTAGTTCTTATATAATTTCAGAAATTCTTAGTTTGCTCTGATAATTTGCCATCTATTTTTCGTTCAATTGTGGATACAGAACCTGCATTAGATTATGGGAAATTTTGTAAAATCACTTTGATGTGATGTCTTTGCACAAATGGTGGAGGAATCAGCACCAGAGAAGTGCGACAAGTACTATGAGTATCTTTGAAGAGAATTCGACGTTGCAACAATCTTACTATCGGAGAGGATACATTTGATTAGAGTTCTCATGGGTTTGTGAACGTGGCAGGTATATATATATATATATATATATATATATATATATATATATGTTAATTAATTAGCTCTGTTGACGTCTTCGATGTCACCACCATTAGGGGTATTGGTGGGTTACTCAAAAGTGCTTATTGGCGGGTGATTTCCCCGACCTTGTTCTCGTGGTGCATAGGTGTCTGCCCTTTGTTGACTGTGTCCTCCAGCTGCATCATTCAAAGTATCCCTCAACTGTTCCCATGCACTTTTCCAGTCCTTTCCCTCCAGGACCAGAATCATCTTCCACCCATTGGAAAACATTTTCCCAATCTTTAAAGCTTTGCCCCTCAAATTTTCCAGGCATCATCATGGTGACCCCCTCTCCCTTCTCATTCTCTCTCCTCGGA
Organism: Stephania japonica; assembly: GCA_039657345.1. Lineage (NCBI taxonomy): Eukaryota > Viridiplantae > Streptophyta > Magnoliopsida > Ranunculales > Menispermaceae > Stephania > Stephania japonica. Next base: position 24,554,129 of record CM077558.1, on the reverse strand, counting down.
TCCTGGATTCTGAATAAAAGTGTGTGACTGCTTCGATACTCCACCTGACAAAACCCTCCTCTATGTCAATAGAAAATGATTTGTTGGAGGAATTGGTAAGTGTTTAGGGTTTAGGGTTTAAGGTTCATTTGGGCATTATCTAGTATAGGTTATTAGATGTAATTAGACTATATTTATCTTGTTTTGTAGTGATAAGTGCTTATTTTATGGATTTAATGGTTTATTTAACATATACTTTAATATGGAATGTAACTAATATATATATATATATATAATTATATTTAATTTTTGTTTTTATGTGAAATGGAGTGCACGGTTGAATTGGGGGCAAACAAATACTCAGATGGAAGATTTGTCTCGAAACTCACACTGCACAGTTAAAGAAGTGGATTCCAGCAGTGCCAAGTGTCATTGTCTCATTGGTCCAGCCACGTCAAACCCTCTATGTGTAGTGTTTCCATTGGTCAGACCGCGTCACACAACTACCGCGCCAATCAACTCGTGCCACATCACCAAGCACACAATGCCTCGGCCAATCACGTACCACCACGTCGTACAGTCCACAACTGCTTCTCTCCAGTCAAGCAATTTGCCTTAGGATGCATACCGGTGCTGACTCCCAGATTTTCGACGGCTCTCTTCCGCGTGAACATGTTCTGCCAACCTCCACGTGTCAGCTACCCCTTCGCTCCAACACTCAACAACAGTAGCTTCATCCAATCATACGCCGACACATTTGTTGCCACAGTTTCTCCACCAATCCAGCGCTGCCAAGTGTCTTGAACCTGCAGAAAACGCCCAAATTAGTCCCAGATGCAGAAATCACTCTCTTAACTATGAAAATTGGTTTTTCTCACCAAATACCAAATTTTAGGATATATATTAGGACTTAGTGGTTGTTTAGAAGAGGATCTTTTATTTATTTTTCTTTTGGTTTTTAGTTTAATTATATCTAGCTAGTTTCTCTTATAGGTTGAAGGTGGATCGGTCAAGCCTACGACTTGGGAATCCTTTATGAGGTTTATTTATCTTTATTATTATTGATTCTTCTATATGATCTATTTCATTTGATTATGTTTATAATATTAGGGTAATATTTAATTGTATGTAAAGGTCTGTGCGTGCATATTAGGTTGAAATCCTCTGTCATTGAAGTCGAAATGTTCGTCCTTAAATGGTAGACTCATACTTGTGGCAGTTGGTCATACTGATTGGTTAGTCCCTTTCGGGACCGGTCAAGTACCTTAGGGATATAGGCTAAATCGGGAGCACTAGCAATCCGGTTGTCTAGGTGTAGTGCCTTCACAAGTTGAAGTAATGCGGCCAACACGAAAAATTTGGCACACTAGCGATCAGGTTGCGTGTTTGATTAGGGAAGTAGTCAACGGTCATACCTTGGTTGCCGATAAAAGGAAATGCGAGGAACCGAGTGCGTCACCGGGTCTATAGTTGCACTAAATCATAGATTAGTTTCATAATTTTATAAATTGATGATTAATAAATCCATTCCTGAGTTGTATCGCAAAAACCGTGAAGCTGAATACCTAGATTCACTCCCATTAGATCTTCGTTCCATTTAATTTCTTTATTTTTAAAATATTTATATATTTTCTCTGAAACTCGAATTTTTCTTTATTTGTATTTTTCTTACCTTTGAAAGACCACCAATCTCTGTGGGATCGACCCTTTATCGATATCTACAAATAGTTGATGTAACGGCCCAATTTATAATTACCGTTAATTATGACGTCATTGCAGATGTGGATGCCAGCGAGGACGGTCGAGGGTCCCACAGCGAGGCTGGAACACACTCGAACTATGTATACAGTCCGTTTTGTATGCTTGTTGTGGTAAATTGTGATGAAAATGTACAAATTAGCTAATTTCATTACAATAAGTGTGTTAATGTAGTTTATTGACGAGTGAGGAATTGCCTCGGGGTGCGTGCGAACACGGGACACGGGGCACGGGGTGCTGGGTAGTCGGGGAAACTACGGTGAGCTTACTCATAAATTTTGGAAATTTATTGAATGGAATAGATAATTATTATATGCTAAATCAATTGGAAATAAATAAGTCATATAGTTAAGCTGAATAAAATAACAACAGTTGGATGATTCTCGAGATGCACAACAGGGCCATTAGTGTCAAGTTAAGATGTATGGAGTTGGAGTGACATAGGGTGGTCAGGAGGCCTCGGATTGTTCTCGAGATGGGCACACACACTTGATCAAGTGTCAAATATATATATATATATATATATATATATACATGTTGACTGATCAAAAGGGAGAGTGTGAGTGTGGTGTTGAGAGAGAGCTTGAAGGAGAGAGATCGGTGAGAAGGAGAGGGAGAAATCATCAGCCAAAGTGTGAAGGGAGTGAATCAAGGCATCCAACGACAAGATCAAAAGGTGAGATTTATGAACTTCTCTTAGTTCTTTCAAATTTGTCGTGATTTTGGGCATGTTGGTGTTGAATTCGTGGTTGAGTGTAGAGCAGCTATTTCCGGTGATAATTTGGTGTATTTTGAGTACTATGAAGGTGGAGAATGTGTTTTGGTGATTGGTTTTGGTGTTGGGTGATATTCTGAAAATGGGTTTTGAAAATATGATTTTGATGATTCTTGGATTTTGAGTTTAAGCTTGATGAATTTGTGTTTAAATGGTATTTCTGAGGTGGATGATGAGTTTTGGAGGTGTTGGAATCAAATGAATGGGTGTATGAAGTGGTTTGGAATGTGAATTTTTGAACTGAAATTTCTGGACAGAGCGCAATTAGCGCGCTAATGGGTGGACCTAGCGCGCTAATTACCCTTTGAAAAACGATGAACAATGACTCAGATGAATTAGCGCGCTAATTCATCTCATTAGCGCGCTAATAGTTCACTGGAACTCAAAAATTGGAAAATGAAGAAATGAGTCTAAACAACATTATAAACCCATTAATTGACTAATAACTCTCATAAATGAATTCCAGGAGTCTTGGAATAGTAATTAGAGTCGGGGTTTAGTCGAGAATCAGACCGGGAGAAATATCGGGAAATTGAAGGAATCGAGCCGGGGGATTTAACTTGTGGAACGAGGAGTGCGAATTGAGGTGTGTAGTATCCCAATTGAACTTCACTTTAAGTATTTACCGTTTGACTTATTTGAATTCAGTTCTATTTATTCTTTACTTCATTTCGTTATTGCTTTACGGTGGTTGAGTACTCTCACTGGTGACTTTACGGTAGTGGAGTTACTCCTACCCTGGTGTCTTTACGGTGTTGAGATCACTCCCCACCTGGTGCTTATTCGTTACGGCCATAGAGTCCACTAAGTCATAGCACTTGTCTAGGCATACGCCGGTGAATAGGCTACCCGGGTATGGTAGGCTTGTGTGGGTGTGTCGTGGGTCTACGCCGACCACCTAGAGGGTCTAGGGCCAACCCATTGGTGTGTTTACGGGCGGTGCCTGGGGCAAAAACCCGAAGTATGACTTGGTCTGATTTTTATGTGCACGTACTTTGTTTCATCACTATATTTATGCATGTGATGGTCCTTTTTACAGTTGTCTGTATTTCTCTTATTCCGCATGTTTAAATTATAGTATTTTAAATTCCAGTACTTTTACTTCCGTAATTACTTGGTGAATTTCCTTGGGATTACTCACTCTGGACTCGTCATCTGTCTTTTTTGATGGTCGAGTGCGGACCCTAATAGCCGGGAAAGGGTAAGCTTGAGGACTACATCGATTGACAGCTCTAGCCCTTCTCGTACGTATGTTTATATTTACTTGTTTTATGTTGGGTGTTGGGACTTGAGAGATAGGTTGTATATTTTGATATTTTGAGGATCTTAGATGATATGTATATGATGTATATTTGATATGGTTTCCACTTAGGCGTTATGCTCATAATATACATGATGAATCTTTATATTGTTCATTTAAGTTTCCGCTGCTAACTTGAGGTTATATGATATTAATAGAATCAAAGTTAATAAGAATTGATTGATGATGGATAATCGGGCGTGGGACACAACTGGCGGTGATGTGGTCAGTTGTGGGCCCGCGTGGCCTCCCGTGGCGGACCAATGTGGAAATTAGGGCCGCCACAGTTGATTTAGGTTAATATATTTTATTGACACGTTCGACGCGTCAATTTTTAACGCCATTGCCGGGGATTGATTTTTCTTTCTTTGGTTTTATGTTGTATATTTATTTATTTATTATTTATTTATTTTTGTATCTAGCCCCTTATTCCTAGTACGTTTGCAGGTAATTTCTCAATGGCATCTTACTTCCATAATTTTGATTGATTCGAAGACTCATACTGTCATTATATGAATGGGGTAGGTATGTCATATAATGGACATAAATTTTCTAACTCGCAATCTTTTATACGATAGGTCAGGGTTCGTGATTTTTATGGGGAATACTTTCATCTCACATATGCTTGTCCTTATTATCCAAGCTAAGAACCACTGTTTCAGAATTTGGATCAACAAAACACCTCCTTGAAAGATATGATGAAATGATTACTGGCTAAGGTGCAACAGATACAGGAAAATTTTACAGAACTTCAGCATTCAAACTCCAAGTGGAAAGATTTAGGAACTCAAGTTAGTCAAATGACTGCTACACTTAAGAATATGAATGATAAGGAAGAGTTGTCTCGGCAACCAATTTTTGATTCAGAGGAGAACTTGAATGCTGATACATCAAAAACTGTAATGTTGGATTAGTTATCGATTATGGACGAGTATTGGAGCGAACCATAGGAAACAATTGAAGTTTCTTTCCATGAGCTGGACATTATTATTGCACAGAATAAAGTGAATGAAGCCAAGAAATAAATTGAAGTCATTTTAGAAAGGCCGGAGGAACCACAAAAGGAGAGCAAGGAAGACCAACCTCTGGTGTTGGTGAAACCACCCACCCTCCTATACATACTATTAAGTTTAAATAGGGGTGATAGTAAAAGAGCGTTCACAGATTTTTTACACTGCTGACACCTTGGTGTCAAACGATCATGATATGACAGAATCATATGTGTTAGAGGTTCCGAATGAGCTCCTAAATCTGAAGGAGGGCATGCCTGATGAATTTGCCCAAAGCTATAAATGTGTCATTTGTTGTCGACATCTCTAAAGGAGAGGGCATCACGTGATTATTCACACTAAGTCGAGCTAACGACTCTAACCAAAAGCGCTTTTGGGAGGTAGCCCAAGTTTATATCCTTTTTCTCTTTAATTGCTTGTTCTTATTTAGGGAACTCACCATTATCCCGTTTGTGACTATTTACAGGTGTTTAATACTTATTTGTTGAAGCACTAGAGTTGAGAGCCCAATTTCACTGCTGAGGTTCTCTGGTATATATGGTTAGTCTAATTAGAATTTGGTAAGTTCTTGTTTTTAGGTCATTAGGTTTAGTTTTAGAGTCTGTTGGAGGTGTTTTTTTTATCTATATTCTCATAATCCCTTGATTTCCAGAGTTGAGCATTTTTTGTCACTATATTCTATATTTTATGTAATATTTTAGTCCATTTGGTTTTGCATATTCATTTTAGCATCTCATTTCCCTATTACTTGTTTCTTTCACTTCCATGTCCTTTTCACCTCTTTTTCTTTCATTTTGTAGTTGATAGCCTCATTCTTATTTTAAACCTTGACGACAAGGTTTGAGATAAGTTTGGGGGTGTTTCATGTATAGTGGATTGTTGAATGATTGGATTAGCACGACATGTATGATCGTTTTATTATTTTTTATGCTTATTCCATGGGTATGGTAAGTTATGGTGGTGTCTTTTTTTACTTTTCACCTCATTTTCTTGTTATTACATGTTATGCATTGCATCATTTCGGTTAGTAGTAGTTTATATTAATTCATGAATTTTGTAGTTATTTAGTTGCATTATTTATTCTATGCATGTTTAGGAATATTTTATTACATATAGAGTTGCCTAAAACGTTGTTGATTATTTTTATTGTGGATATGAGCTCAAATTAAACTACATTTGAGACTTAAACCTTTTTGAATGTTAGGAGTTATACTTAATCTAGAGTGTTGTTCAACATATTTGAGGTTGCTTATTAGAGAGCTAGTATGAAGTTTAAGCATTATGCTAGATACCAAAGAGGTAAGCGGTCCTATTTTGCAAGTTATCAGATTTCTAGGATTCTAGAACAAGAATGTAGCTCACTTGAGACATTAATTCATATGACTTGACCATTTTTTAGGAATGATTAGACTTGAACTTGCATTGGATGACTTGTTTGATTATAGTGAAAGTGAGAATGGTCAACAAGAGTTTTCTAAAAAATTTTAGAGAGTCCTACAGATTCCATAGGAAAAGGAGCAGGGAATCTTGTGATGGGAAAAAGTGAGAAAAGCGGTTTCTACAGGAAATGAAGCAGGGACGGTACTACTTAAGATTTTTAGAGGAAAATAGAGTGTATATTTTCAAATTTTAAGGTCAGATTGTCTCTCTTTGGTGAAAGTCTCTAAAAACTCTTTAAATTAAAAGATTTGACCGAGTGTTTATTGTTTGATCAATGGAGTTATTCCAATGTGATGTTCTATATTTTCAAATTTTAAGGTCAGATTGTCTCTCTTTGGTGTGTTTAGTCTACATTTATGGATAGTGTGTTGCATTTTTCATTCATAGTCCCTTTTTTCAGTGTTGATGCACTAATATTTAGAAATTCTGAACTTGTATGCTTTAATGTAATGACTCTGAAAAATCTTTAGTAGTTGATGGCCTTTCTCTGGATTGGTTCTAATTTTTGAAAGGGTGATTTTCACTGATGTTTGGATTTCATTTTCACAAAATCTTTACTCTAAATTTCTTTTAGGTGATGGTTGATTGAGTGACATATTTAAATAAAAAAGGGACTCAATTTGACTTGGTGATGGGCATAGGTTTGTTAGGATTATTCATTGTAGTTTAGGAGTAAAGTATAGGTCTTCATTCATTTCTTTACTTGGGACGAGCAAAATCTAAGTTTGGGGGTGTTTGATAAGTGTTCATTTACCTAATTGGATTATATTTATTTTGTTTTGTTGTGATAAGTGCTTATTTTAGGGATTTAGTGGTTTATTTAATATATAGTTTAATATGGAATGATTCTAAAATATATATGTATATATATATTTATATTTAATTTTCGTTTTTAGGTGAAACAGAGTGCGCGGTTGAATACGAGGCGAAAAAAAGACTCAAAATAGGGTATTTTCTTGCAATAATCAGATGTCGGAGGATTTGTCTCGAAACTTCACACTGCACAGTTGAATAAGTGGATTCCAATAGTGCCACGTGTCGCTATCTCATTGGTCCAACCGCGTTAGAGCCTCCACGTGTCTTGTTTCCATTGGTCAGACCACGTCACACATAGTTACCGCACTAATTAACCCTCACCACATCGCTAAGCACACAACACCTCGGCGAATCACGTGCTGCCACGTCGCACAGTCCACAACTGCTTCTCTCCAGTCGAGCTATCTGCTTCGGGATGCGTGCTGGTAATGATTCCCAGATTTTCGGCGACTCTTCCGCGCGAACTCGTGCTGCCGCCCTCCATGTGTCAGCCACCCATTTGCTCCAACACATCAGCGACAACAACTTCATCCAATCAGACGCCGACACGTCAGCAACCACAATTTCTCTACCAATCCATCACTGCCAAGTGTCCTGAACGCCCAAACAATCCCAGATGCAGAAATCACTCTCCTAACTACAAAAATTGGTTTTTCTCACCTCCAGAGACCAAATTTTAGGATATATATATTAGGACTTAAGGGTTGTTTAAAAGAGGATCTTTTATTTATTTTTCTTTTGGTTTTTAGTTTAATTATATCTAGCAAATTTCTCTTCTAGGTTGAAGATGGATCGGTCAAGCCTACGACTTGGGAATCCTTTATGAGATTTATTTATCTTTATTATAATTGATTATTTTATATTATCTATTTCCTTTGGTTCTGTTTATAATATTAGGGTAAAATTTAATTGTGTGTAAAGGCTTACGCATGCATATTAGGTTGATATCCTCTGTCATTGAAGTCGAAACGTCCGTCCTTATGCGGTAAACTTATACTTATGACAGTTGGTCATATTGATTAGTTAGTCCCTTTCGGGACCGGTCAAGTACTTTAGGGATCTAGGCTAAATCGGGAGCACTAGCGATCCGATTTTCTAGGGGTAGTGCCTTCACGAATCGAAGTAATGCGGCTAACGCCTTAAATCTAGAGCACTAGCGATCAGGTTGTGTGTTTGGTTAGGGAAGTAATCAACGGTCGTACATTAGCTGTCGATAATAGGAAGTGCGAGGAACCGAATGCGTCACCGGGTCTTTAGCTGCACTAGATCATAGTTTCATAATTTTATAAACCGATGATTAATTGATTCATTCCCGAGTTGTATGGCAAAAACCGTGAAGCTGAATACCTAGATTAACTCCTATTAGATCTCCGTTCTATTTAATTTCTTTATTTTTAAAATATTTTTATATTCTCTACGAAACTCAAATTTTTCCTTTAGAAAGACCACCAATCTATGTGGAATCGACCATTTACCACTATTTATAAAATAGTTGGTTTAAGTAAATATATTTTATTGACGCATTCGGTGCGGGTCAAGAATATTCATTGATTCGCAACCCCCGGTTGCTGGTCCTTTCCAGATTCATCTGCTTCTTGTCCGCAGTAAAACACCGTCCCATGTTGCTGGCGCTAGTGTTATTGTTGACCGCTGCACTCCTCCGTCCATTACCGTCATTGGCCGACTGAGACTTCTTCCTCACCACCTCTACCCACGTTTCCGCTATGCCTTAGCCTTAACCACTCCGCATGCTTAGCTACTATCGATTCTTATAGTAGCCGACGTAAGAGAGAAAAAGCAAGACGATGGCAATGAGAGAGTTGTGTTGCTGATAAGAGGCGACTAGGCAGAGTCTCAGCGGCGAGGTGGACAACTTGAGGAGGGAGAAGACATAACTTATTTTAAGAATACTTTACAGTTTTTTTGTTGTATTCATTCTGAATGTTAGGAACACGTCAACGCAACAATATGACAAAAAAATAAATATCGAGAGCACTATTTCAGGATTTAGTAGTTGGGGGGGTCTTAGGCATTGCTAAAAAGATGCAATAATAATAATAATAATAATAATAATAATAATAATAATAATAATAATAATAATAATAATAATAATGTCTCAATTTCTAGCTTTGTAGACGACAGTTTTATTGTCTCATATTTCTCAATTGTCACAATAACTAAGAAAAAAATAAAAATAAAAGACTAATTCTGACCGAAAAAATTAACAACGGAGTTATTCCTTGCTAGTTTGCGTGCCGCGGGATAATCCAGGCAGGTCGGGGATCGTCGCGGTTCCAATTATTGACTTTAAAAAGAGTTGAAGATGGTTGGTTTGCTATAAAGCAATCAGCGTCAGGGGAACGAATCACTTCGAACACACAATCAAATCTATCATCATCTGATGGCACTTGCAACAGACTTTTAATATAGATGCAGGACATATTAGGGATTATGGTAGACATAGATGCATCACATGAACTCAAGAACAATGAATAATTATGAAATCCTACCTCTTGCAATTTTCTCTTAGAAAAATCAAGCTTAAAACTCGCATAGTGATATGTAGAAGGATTATTTGAATTTGAGTACTTCAAAATAAGCATCAAGTCCCCCTTAACTTCCACCAAAAAGTGATGTGAGTCATGATCAACCTCCTCCTTCAAATTTCCAACTTCATGTATATAATCAATCAGCCTTATAGCCTTGGCTGGACATCGATAATGATAATCATCGTAAGAAGGAGCATGGACGTCTTCCTCGCAAACAAAAATCATCCCAGATTGATCCACTGCATAAAGCTTACCCCGATAGAAGACAATATCATTGATTTGCAAAATTTGTGGCGTGGAAGGTCTTGGCACTTGTAAGAAATCTATTTCTACATGTGTCCAAGCTTCATCACCTAACCTTATAAATGCTAACTTATCTGGGTAGAAAGCAGCAAAAACCATGTCATCCTTGATAAGGGGGCCTCTACAAGAGGCAATGATTTTACACCATGGCACTGGTATCAACGGCAAAAGAATATAAACGGAAGACAAGGGGTTCCACACTCGAATCTTATTCTCTTTACCGTCAAAGAAGATCAACCAAGTCCCCGAACAACAACAAAATTCATATTCCCTGGGAAGCTCAAATTGAAAAAATTGTCTTCCACCGTCGTAAGTATAGAGATTATATATCCTTGAAGGTGGGTCTACGGAAGCAGGAAACATGAGCCATGGGGGTCGGGGAGGCACAAGATGAGAATAATATCGCAACGAAAACAATCTCCATACCCGGCATATTGATCTGAATGCGGAGTGACAAACCAAGGAACGGAGTTTACGAACGATGACATGCAAAACATTATCTGGAAGCTCCGGTGTTTTGTTGGCGATCAATAACCTGCTAGTTGAATTAACTGATTTCAAACAGGTTTTTCTTTTCTTCATTTTTTCTTCTTCAAAGAAGCTTTTCTTTCTTCAATTTTTCTCTCCCACTATGTTTTGGTTAAGTTGCCAATTTTGGCCAATCCCGTGTGATTTCTATTTCAATATATAAGTTTGTAGATTTAGAGTTGACGTTTAACTTGGTAACCTAGTTAGATAAGGATTAGTACATTGTTGAGCAGGTTAAGAGCCAAATCCGTGTCGAACTCGAACCCTGTTATTAATAGTGCGCCACTTATTCGGACCCTCTCTCCATCTCTCATCGATTTGACTGAGTTTCTAATTTGTGCTTTGATGGCATTGTGTTTGTGTTTTGATGGCATTGTGGCAAGTGTTGCGTTTTGATAATTTGATTCGTGTAATTGGTTGATAGTGTGTGCATTTGTTTGGATTCTCATAATAAGAATTGTTGATTTACAGATGCTACTCCAATTTAATATTGTAAATAATGGGGTTGCAATTGTGAAACTTCAGTTTATATTAAGGTATGATGGAATTTTAGTATGAAACCCCATTTAGACAAATCAGTTAGGTATGCTATTTTTCTTTCAGATTATTGAAGATGTGTGGACCGAAAGTTAGTCTCACATTGATTAAAGAAAACTTCATAATGAAGTATACAAGTGGTTTTCGCCTACCAATTAGAACTGATGCCTTTTGAGATAAAACCCCAAACCTAAAGTTCAAAGGTGGTAAGTTGGGACAATAACAGTGCTTGTGCGCACGTGTGTACGGTATCGCCATGAAAAATTAACATAGTATCATAGCTTGATTTCTAGTTAACATGGTATTATAGCTTAGTTTGTAATTCTAGAGGAATCGACTTTTGAGTCAACAACCTCTTCATTGTTCAACAACCTCTTCATTGTGTTTGCTTTCGAGCACGGAATACCACACTCATTAAAAGAATTCATTAGTAACTCGCGATGTGTCGGCGGTCGGCCCAACATCCAAATTTTTCCTAATTTAACTTGGTAACCTTATTAGTAGTAGTCCTTTTTTTATTTTTTCTTGCCATATAAACAGTATCTTGTACAGTTGCACTATGTTGCTTAACTTGCTTGCTTGTTTTACACGCCCGTATGTACGTGTGCTTTCCTAAATAAGGGCGTCTTGAGTTGAGCAGATTGAGAGCAGCATGGAAACCTGTTATGAATAATGCCGCACCATATTCATCACGGACATGCGGTCATCAGCCCTCGGACCCCTTTTCCGCCCTTCACACACCTATGCTCTCGCCAATTCTCGCCTGCTCCTTATTGTCGATGCTTTTTCAATAAAATAATTGATCATATTAATAATATATTGTCGCCTTTTTACAAAGCCTAAACGGGTCATATACATATATAATAGTATTTTTGTAAATATATTGAGCCTAATTTCATCAAAATTTGATAAAACTCAATTTCGAATTGCGGTTAGAAAGTTGTAGCCAAAATAACACTTAATTAAGAATGATAAAAAAATTAAATTTAATTATCAAATGTCTCCGTAAAGATAAAGTTTAAGAAGTTCTTAAACTTCATTTTTTATTGTTTCAAATTATAAAATAATTAAGTAAAAGCCAGAGAGAAGGAAAAATAATGGAGAAGTGTTCTAATATTTTTTTCCCTTCTCATAGAATTTTGTTTGCATCTTATTAATTTAAAGGGTGCCGCTATTTGCATTCCACATATTTGAAAGGGCAAGCAAAAAATTTTTTGGCCCCATAATTTCAATTATGTCCCCATAAGAAAATACCCACTTACCCCTTAGAAACCAAATAAAGCCTTACATGCACTCTCTCGTTGTGTACCATACCCCAACCCATCTACACCGCCAATTTCGACCACCTCATTTGACTATTGGCGACGCAACCTTGCAATTTTGAAGCCCAAAAATCCTTTCAACTGCCGTATGTATCGTTTGTGTTGTTTTGGTAGTGGGTGCCCTTGTAAACTATAAGGGTAGTTTAGTACATCAAACATTACAAAGGGGTGCCTTAATAAATAATTGGGGTGCCCTAATCCAGTGACTTGTCCTTACAAATATGTGTGGTGCACATAGCGGCACCCTAATTTAAATAGCAAATCATTATGATTTGGCTTGAAATTCGATTTTAGGCAAACCCAAGTCAACCTTGTCTTTGATAACTTATTTTTTAAAACAAACCAACTCTTTTTTTTGGTTTCCCACATGGTGTCTGGAACTAACCCATCGATTAATCTGCGCTCAGGCATTATTGGACTTCATATAGGGCACCGACTAACTCATTTTGCAGTAAATATTAAAATATTTTTTTAAGTTTTGCAAGGTCATATCTTGAGCCAATAAATACAAATTTAAACACATCCGCTAAATTATTGGGCTGTAGCACTCATAAATAGAGTTAGTTCAATATTAGCTTTACAACTTAAGCTTTACTAGTGTGTGGACCGAGCTAATAAGTATAGGTCTACGTAAAGTTCTCCCCCCTAATTAAATTTTTTTGGTTCTGACATTGATGGTTACCATTCACTCCCATTAAGGAATTCACCCTCATCCCCACAGCATCGAGCCCTAAAGTTGAAATATATCCACACTCGAAAGTCAGACAAGGGGTGCACATGGATTAGATCCAGTCAAATTATAGCCAATCCGTAATCCAATCCAATTATTGTGAATTGAAAAATTACAGTCCAATCCAGTTCAAATAATACATCAATCCAACTCAATCTAATTTGCAAAATGCGAACTAAACTGGATCAAGTTCCACGGATTGATGTTTTCTTATCTAAAGATTTAAGCAAATGAATCACAAAAATCATACATATCATGAATGACAAATTTGCACTATAAACCCTCATAAAAGAACAAAAAAATGTGCACTTGCAGCATACAACTTACAAAAAAGATTTGAAGCCTAATAAAATAGTTAAGAACAAACATAATCTTTGAGATACTATAGTTTAGAGTTGATGCTCTTCGAGATACTGTAGCACATATGATAAGATTTTGTATATGTGTTGATGTGATAAACGGGTTGGGTCGAATTGGATCCGCAGTTTTTAATGTAGGATCTATAATCTTATCCAATTCAAGTGCTCAAAAAATTAATCCAATTAGTGATAATTGATCTAAATTAGACCGGATCCGTGGATTAGTGCAATCCATGTGTACCCCTAAGTCAAACCGCTTTGAATAGGAGTTGAGCCTCAAAAGTATATAACATGATTCCATAGCTAACTAAGCAAAGTTAAGAGAGTTTGCAACTTGTAAGACTATAAAAATGAATGTGAGTGGCATCCAAATGAAAATATGAAACAATGCAAGGAAAGCTACAAAAATTATTGCAAGTTGTTCAGACAGCACTACTGCAAAACTAAAAAAAGGTATCAAGTCTTCAATTGCCAATGAATGCATAAATGCAACTAATGGAATAAAATGAATGGTGAATGACATGGGATGTATGTAAATGAACTAAAATGCGAGAAAAAAGTCCCTTAGAAAAACCATTGAAAGCTTTTAAAAAGTGCACAAAGCAAGGATTATTTGCATCTTGCCTTGGCTAATTAAGACGCATATGCCTCATCATTACCGATGAGATAAAGCTAAAATCTACGCAGTGTCGAAAGTAGGACAGCTTTGAATCGAGGTGAGCCTCAAGGTGTTTGCCTTAATTTGAATGAGAAAACATAATATAGATTGAAAATGAAAATGGGTAGTAATTATATGTGCAATCAATTGACTAGATTGACATAAATAGAGCAACCTCTTGACCATAATTATGTTTAATATGGTACCATCAAGTAATTTAAGTTTTTTTTAATCAAAGAATCACATGATGATGATGAAATTTGAAACAACAAATTAGCATCAGACACAATATAGAATAATAGAAGAAAACATGAATACTACTCATAGTTCCATTGTGACGACCCTAATTTTTAACAAAATAAGATATACCATTTTTGTGTAAACTAGGAAAACCTAATTCAGTTAAAAGCTTGTGGGGCCCACAGAGTAAGACTAGGAGGCACTAGGGTTTGGAGTGGTCAACACTTTTGATTTTAAACAAACCAATATGGAAAGTGTGACGGCCCCAATTTCCCTGTGTAATTGGGTACACCCGGCCTAGACCCGTGCAGGCCCCAAGTCATCAATTGGCAACCTGACGAGCCTAGTCAGCCTTCAATTTAATCAATTTAGTAATTTATGAAAGAGTTATTGCAATAATACACAGCAGAAGACTAAACAATAAATAACAAGGGGAAATAACTCAATCAAAGGGAAATTAGGAATTCTATAATTGTGGAAAACCCCGGGTATTCATGTACAATTCGATAAACCAACATACATGATACTAATCTCAATAATAATACCAAGTTTTATAAACCAAAACATACATATATAAAACGATATACAATTGAGCAAAAACATATAACCTACTCTAGGGTTCCTCAAGTCCAGCCGCTAATCCTCACAAAAAGTCGCCTAAGCAGGGCTCCTTGCCTTTACTGCACTTTGCTCTATCTGCACCCACCGTCACAAACTAGACGGTGAATAACTGAGAGAAATCGAAAGTAATGCCAGAAGAATATAACAGTAATTCATGAATTATCAAACAAGGCAATCTAAATATCATGCAGGAATTGAAAGACAGGAAGTTAAATAAACAAGGTGCATGATAAACAGATTAGAAATAATAACAATCGAAACATGCATGTTCTACGAGTCAAGAGAGGCCATAAGTGGTCTAAAATCCACAACAAATCCACAACAGCGATGTCGCAACATCGATAACCACAACAATATCCACAACAATCCAGTACATGGTATCACACAATCACTAGGGGTGGTCAAACACTCGTGCGTACGAGTGCCCGCGTTTTATCCCTTCTAGTGCAAGTCGCATGTACCTTCGAGACACAAACTTATGCCAAGAATACACATACAAGGAATATGGAACGGAATGCCAACAAGTAGATAATAGCTAACACAACGGAATGAAAATGAATCACATGGTATTTTCTTAGCTGGCTTACTAACGTACACAAGTTTTTAAGACAAGTGTACTTACCTGACTAATCTCTACCCGTAGACACTCTCACGTTTCTAACGCGTATCTCCGAGTTTCCCGCTACCTGACAAGGTCAGAAACTCTAATCAACGGGTTGAGTCATTAACTAAACCTTAATTTAAACCCTAGTGTATCCCCAATGTTTTAAGTATTTACATGACTCGTCAAATTGTTACGAAAACGTATACTCTCTCGGGTTTGAAAAACAGTGACAATAATCACTACTACGGCATCACAACGTCGGTACTCACAATGCATATAAGCCTACTTATGTGTTGTAGGCTCGGCTCAGTCGTATATGGGTCATGTCATAGCCTTGATGAGTCGGCGACGTGACCACAACGTCAAAACCAATTCCCGACCTTCAAACGCAAATCCGTCAAACATGACTCAAAAAGACTATGCACCAACGAGTTTGGGAACCTTGCAGGTATGGTCTAACGTCCGTAGGGTATCAATACGACATGGGGAGGTCATATGCATGCCTTACGTCATGTCGACGACTACTCGACGCAATATAAATAACTCACGCATATCTCCGCCATTACGACTCATCATCATCGATATGGATGCTCCGGGGCTATGAGACTCCATGACGGACATGGTAAGGTCTCCAGCAGTCTCCCATGTCATCGTGTCGACGATAGTACTGCCACGACGGTTGGTTTCTGATGAGAAGGTTACAACACACATAAAATTTCATAAATGACATAATATATCAATGACGCAGCTGTTTTAGGCCACTCCGAGAGTCATGAGACATAAGCATGGACTTAGCTTGGTACCCGACATCCCCGATCATGGTGGCATGGCGGTGGCGTCGCTCATGGCAACGGAATTCGGCGAGGAGGAGCATAACACCCATGAAATGAACATAACATGAAATACCAAAAGTTTGTGCTCGGCTCACTGTTGTTGACCACTCCGGAGTGCTATGGGACCCAAGCCAAGGCTTAGTGGGGTCCCTGACAACCTTCAGTCCCGGTGGTCCAGTGGCGGCACCGCCCCTAGGGGCAGTTTTCGATGAGGGCTCAAAACAGTCCCACACAACACGTCAACAATATCACCTCAGTTCAAGACACTAAAACAGTTCCAACACGACCAAATCGAACGCAACAAGGGCTGCGAGGCATCATCGAGGTCATGGAAAGGTCCCCGATAACCCCTACGCTCGGTGGTTTGGACAGTAGGGCTGCCCAATCATGCATATTTCGGTGAGACACAAAACCGCCACCATTGATAAGAAAAAACAGGGCACAACATGTAAATAGTTTATTCTACGTCCATACCACGAGATTGGGGAGGGGTTTCATGACTGTTAGGACGTTAGAGAGTTGTCTCCAACCAGTTTTTGGTCAGGACTACCACCACCTCTGTGGACAGACGCAAAATAGTGAGTTATTTGTGCTACAGTGCAAGAAGAGAAAATTCGTTACCTCTACTGCTATGCCATGATATTGGGGTGCTCCGAGGATGTAGGGACTCTAGTGAACCAATAAGAACTGTCCCCGACTGGCCTCGATCATCGCCACCCTCACAGTAGTGGCAAGTTGCTAAAAACCAGTGAGCCCGACACTAACAACTGTGAGGGAATACGAGATAGAGAGAAAGAGAACTCACCAACTCTGGCGAGCTCTCGGACCTCCGGCAAGTGTTTGATCACCACTGGACCACCTAGGGACGGTGGCTTGCTCACCAAGGGACGGAGGAAGGAGGAGGAGAGGAGAGGTGGAGGAGAGAATCGGTGGAGAAGGAGATGAATAGTGATGGAATAGTAAAATTAGGTGGGTGTGGTCCTATTTATATCCCCTTGTTTGCATCTCAAAACACACACGCATTTTGAGGCCAATCTGATGGTTACTTCTCTTTGGGCTATGTCACTTTAACAATTCCAATCCTATAGCCCATATGTTGTGTAATTATCTAACTCCTACGTAAGTCTTGAGTTCCTCGATCCGTATTTTTACGTCAATTGTCTTGCCGCGACCGTTTTCTCGCCACATCCCGTCAACAAATTAATTAAATCATTAGAAAATTTATTTATATGTATTCTTTATTATGTTTTTATCCCCCGTTTACCTAAGCGATGCCTCACTCGACTAAAATTGCCCGAACGGCTCGAGAACCATAAAATACTAAAATACTAATACACACAATCAAAGAATCATAAAATTACTTCGGTGTTGACTCTCGAAGCTCGAAATACTGTCCAGTATTCATGTAGCCAGGTCACAATCCTGATAAGTGTAACGCAAGTCAGTTAAAAATTTGGGGTTATTACAGTCTCCCCCACTTATTCGAATTTCGTCCCCGAAATTAACTTAATAAGTAAACTAAACTAACAACTTTACCGTTCCTCTTCACAAATCCTAAAGAGACCGATAAAACTCAGAGTGAGTCAATCCTTGACTCCGACCCGTACTTAACCCTTCAGTGGAAAGACCTTCAGGTATCCATAATCTCCCCAAATCATACTGAAGCTCATCGTGATACTCATCAAGTATTTCTTCTGCCACTCCTGGGCACGCTTACGTCTCAAACAAATCTATCCACAATTACCCAGATGCTATCGTGACTACGAGGAGATCAGGGCAACCACTAACGAAATCCATATCAATGTGTTCCCACTTCCATCGAGAAATAGGTGGAGCTGCAGTAGTCCTCCAGGTCGTCGATGCTCAGCTTCTACGCGCTGGCATGTCACACGCTCGAACCACTTCGACACCTCGGAAATCATCCCTGGCCACCAAAAGAGATGCCACATGTCGGCGCAAATCTTAGGTTGACCCAGATATACAACAAAACGAGAACGGTGAATCTCCTAAAGTACCTCGTCATACGCGTCAGCCACTAATGGAAACCCTAGTTGCCTGCGATACCTTTAGCATGAGTCTATCGACCGACTCTTGTCTGGGCAATCTGAACTATCCACCATCTCATTGCACCGCTGGTATGACGCATCGTCTTGCTGTCCGTCACGCACAATGTCAAATGAGACGGTCTGCAACATCGTTTGACCACGTATTTAGGTCCTAATAGTCGTCGGCACGTGCGCTGAACTTATCAACTCGGCTGCCTCACATAAACCACGCTCGTAGGTTCTTTGACATATGACTACCTCCACATCCAATCCTTTGCAGCGCAACGCATCAGCAACAACGTTGGTCTTCTCGGAATGGTGCTTAAATAAGAAGTCGTACTCCTTCAAGAACTCAAGCCAACGTCTCTGTCTCGCTCCAGCACGTATGAAACTAACAAAGATCTCCCATTCGTCTTCTCGTATCAACCAATCAATGCACGTAATGTTTATATCTAGTTCGTACCAAACAAGGCTTCGAAATCTAACAACTCTAGTACTCACATGTCTACTGGCGACTCGTAACCACCTATTTCAATAGAAATCTCAAAATAAGTCACGTTTAGGTATATCTTACCCCAGCCAATGTGATAAGGATTTTTTTGGGGTCTGCTAAGTCTAACTGGTTTCAACCCTAACATATCTACCATGCGCACATCAATAACTGAAATAGTGGAACCAGAACATGGTATGCATGAAAGTACCGTAAATAAAAATCATACCCTCATTAATGTGTCTGGACGCCTCTCGGTCTGTTAGGTTTTGGGGTTCATGCGCAGCGGAGATTACAAAACAATTTTGAAAAAAAATGCCAACAGGATCCGAATCTGATTCCATTAAAACATGTTTAAACTATGAAAACTTAATCATACCTCAGTCGCAATACCTCTCTGAAGGTTAATCAATCTCTAAGGCGCTACCAATGACGAACGCCCTCTACTAGCTGTCCACACACGAACGGCGGCCAAGATTCAAAGTGCTAGCTTCGAGAGAATACCAAACTTTTTTTTCTCTCCAAAACGATTCAGAGGATACCAAAAACTCTAAGTCGTTTTAAAACGAAAATAGAGTTTCGGCCCTTTTAAAATCTTTCGTACTTGTATTCTAACTCAAATCGTCTATTTATACAACCCTTGTATACAGATGGTTAAGTAAATTACACATAAACCCCTACTTAAAGAAGTATAAGTGTAATACACTACAAGGACGCTTCTGTCATGAATTTTATCATATAAAATTCATTTTTCTGAACCATCTTAAAATCTCGCAAAACCATTCTCAGTATGCGACCCAATAGGCTCATACAACGTTGACAGTGTACCAAAACACATTTTGGTATACAAGTCATAAGCGGCCTCTAGCAAGACATTATGACTACCCAAGTTGTACGAATATCAAATCGATATAACCTAATCAATAGTGTATATAACATCCTTTTGTCACACGATATCCTTTTGATCAAACATAAGGCATGGAATTGTCATCTAACATGTTCAATCGTACTAGTCTCGATTTCTAGGTAGACTGAAAACATCTAAGTAACATTGATCAATATCAATTCACTTAGACTAGGCCTTTTAACAGTCTAACACATCGAGGGATCCACTGGATATCTCTCTTTATATGAGAGGGACAAATTCTATCTCGATTACACAACTTCACCACATTATTCACATAGTAACCAATCACAACCTTTATAATCATCCGGGTTAAAGACAACGTTTGATTGCGTCAAATCCTGTATTCCTAATGTTGAAGTCTCTGGTAATCTCAAGTCGAGGATTGAAAAATATACCTATCATGAGAAACAACTATGACTTAATCCATGTGATGTTCTCATAGCGGGTCGGTCCCAGTACTTTGTTCCCTAACAAGTACTCATGATCTTGATTCGTATTCCTATACGTATGATCATCATATAATCATCAATCAAGACTCACACTAGTCTTAATTCATTATAGTTCCTAGTATAATAATCGACTAGGGACATTTAGGATATTTCTGTAAATACCCATGGATCTTATTATAATGTAAACATGCAAATCAATTATAATAAACAGCAAATGAAATCCTCTATTTTATTAACTAAAATGTATTCATAAAGACTGTTAATGGATTGACCTAGGGCACATTTCCCAACACGGTTTCGTTCAACAGTAGCCTGAACACCATCCCTCTGGTGCTGGTGGTGCTGTGGTGGTGCTCTCGCTGGCTGAGGGCACTCCCTCTGAATGTGGCCAACCTTTCTGCACCTGAAACATGTGCGGGTATCCTGCGATCCCTGAGTCTGGCTCTGGCCTCGTCCTTGTGTGAAACTCTGAGTCTGAGTCTGACTAGACCTATGTGCCCTCTGCCTGTCTCCTCGATCCGTACCCCTACTCTCAGAACACGCCTCTGCGACTATTGTCCTGGTCGACTAGGCTGCGGTGGATGAATGGCAAAACTTGGTACTAGCGGAATGGTCTATGTCAGACGAGTAATCTGATGTGCAATGGACCCTACACTCTGAGTCCTACGGTCACGAAAATTCCACCTGTTCTTCTTCCTCTTCTTGTCCTGATGGTGCTCCTCCGATCGAAACTTTGATCTGACCGGTCTGTCCTCCTCTGGATGAGTAAGCAGATAACCCTCTCGTGCTAGACTCCGCTCATACGCAATCTGCAAAGTCTCCGGCTGCGTGTGACTACAGAATCTCCAATCGTAGGTAGCAAACCCTCAGTGAAGTAGTAGACTCGATCAATCTCAGTATTTGTAGATCCTCCAGCATAAGGTAATAGTGAAATAAACCTACCCATATAGTCCATCACTGACTTATTGGTGCTCTGCCTTAGTGCCATAAACTCGTTCCTCTTCGCCCGAAGAACAGTCGACGGGAAGTACTTCTGGTTAAACTGGGTCTTGAAGTCGATCCAGTCTCTCGGAATGCCTCAGGTAGTGACAATGGTAGTCCACCAATCATCTGCCTCCCCCTGAAGCATAGATGAGGAAATCGTTGCTCTCATATGCTCAGTCGCGATAATAGTATACATCTTCTCGTGATTCTCTAGGAAAAGCTCTGCCGCTGCTACGTCTTGTAACAACCCCAAATTTCTAACTGACTTGTGTTGCACTTGTCAGAAATTATGACCCGGCTACGTGAATACCGGACAGTATTTCGAACTTCGGGAGTCGACACCGAAGTGATTTTATGATTTTTTGATTGTGTGTATTAGTATTGTAGTATTTTACGCGTTTCGAGCCGTTCGGGCGGTATTTAATTGAGTGAGGTTTCGACTAGTTAAACGGGGGAGAAAAACGAGTAAAAAGTACAAATAAATGAATTTTTCATTAATTTAATTAATTAGTTGGCGAGACAAGGCGAGATTACACGAATTACGAGAGTCGGAACAAGGAAAAATGGACCGAGGAATGTCGTTTAAACGCGGAAGTTATTTAATTACGCAACATATGGTCTATGGAATTGGAATTGTTAAATTGACACAGTTCAATGGTGAGGAACCATGAGATTGACCTCGAGATGTGGTTGTGTTGAGGTGGAGAGTTATGCAAGTGACAACACACACACACTTTAATGTGTAATAAAGAGAAATAAATAGAATGGTTACACTCTTTAATGTGTAATAAAGAGAAATAAATAGAATGGTTACACACTTTAATGTGTAATAAAGAGAAATAAATAGAAAAGTAAAAAGACCCATAAGGGCAATGGTTTAAAAATGGTGTAGGAAGTAAGTTGGGGGTAAAAAGGTCATTTGACCATATAAATATAACAACAACAAACAAAACCCTACACTATTCATCTTCTTCTTCAACATAACCGCCGCCCACCCTCCTTCTATTTCATTTCGGATCTCTCCCTCACTCTCGGCCTCTCCATCTCTCTCTCGGCCACGCGATATCTCTCTCACTCACGATCTCTTCTCTCTCACTCTCGTTGCTCTCTCTCTCGAATCTCTCTCTTCTCGGCCTCACCTCTCCCCTCCTCTTCTCGGCTTCACGTCGCCGCCACCTCCCTCGCCGTCGGAGACCCCACGTCCCACCCTAGGTGAACCTCTCCTCCTCTCTTATCTCTCGGGTTCATGATTTTATGTGGATTTTTGTAATTTTTGGGGTGTATGCATGACGGTTTGGTGGTGGGTTGGTGTACATGGGGTGCATGAATGGGGGTATGTGTACACCACTATGGGGTGTACACACCAGCGTGTATGTGTACACCACAGTGGGGTGTACACAATGGTTGTGGGTGTAAAAGAATAGATTAATGTATATTATATAGTTTTAAGTAATAAAGTGACATTAACACATGTAAATATGGGGTGTAAATAGCAGTGGGGTGCACACAATAGCGGGGTGTTGTGTGCACATAACCGTGGGGTGTGTGGTGAGTAGGGTGTACATAACAGTTATACATGTGTGTGTATAATGAAAATGTATGTGTGTGTAGGATGTGTGTATTATGTTATATTTGAGAATAAATAAAAAGGATAAAAAGTATGGATACTTGTTTAAATGAATATGGATTTGTATTAAGGCCTAATACACTCATGATAATATGGGTTTATAACAAGTTACAAATAGTGTGTTTATAGGTTATGTAAAGCCCAACAAAGGCCCAATAGAATAAATACAACTTGAGGTCAAGACGAAGGCATAAAATATAAGAATAAGTTTATGTGTCTAGGCCTAATAAGTATTCACATCAAAGGCTTACTTAGATGAGTATAAAACTTGATAAATAGACCCAACAAGAGTTATGTTTTGTAAAAAAAAAAAAAGAAACAACCGTAGAGATGGTTTAATCCACAACGGTTTGGGTCATAATCAACAAATAATTGTAAAACAAACATTTTAAGACTAAATGCGAGCCTTAAACTAATATTCGAGATTCAAAACTTGATCAGGTAGTCGAGAACGCACGGGGAACGTATTAGAGTCTCGGAGTGAATACCGGGTTGCGAATAGTTCAGGTAAGTACACTTGCCTTAAAAAGCATTTGTATGTTTGTAAGCCAGTAAGAAAATGTCATGTGATTCATTATCATTTATTCAGTCTTGTTATACTCTATTATTGGTATTCCATTCCATTTCTTGTTGTGTGTTTCCCGGCGTAAGTATTTCGTCTCAAAAGTACTAGGACCTGCACTAGAGGGATAAAACGTGGGCACTCGTGGCCACGAGTGTGTGACCACCCTTAGTGACCGTGTGACACCGAGTACTGGGTGGATGGGTTCGAGTCCCTTTCCAGTCATAGTTGTGCTTTCGCTTGTGTCGATGCCTGGGAAGATCTCGCGAGGTCTTCGCCGTTATGCTATGGTTTAGACCACTTATGAGCCTCTTTTGATTCTTTGGAACACACTTGACTTTCGATTGATATCTATTAGTCATTTTATCATGCATCTTGTCTATTTAATTTCCTGTCTTTTTATTACCGCATGATATTTAGACTACTTTACTTGTATTATCATGAATTACTGTTGTTTTCTGTTGGCATTACATTCGATTTTATTCGTTACTCACCGTCTAGTTTGTGACGGTAGGTGCGATAGGGCGGAGAAGCGCAAGGGCAAGGGACCCTGCCTAGGGGATCTATTGTGAGGATTAGCGGCTGGATTTGGAGACTATTTTATAGGTTTCCTTATATTTTGCTTTTATGTTTATCGTTTTATATATATATGCTTTGGGATTATTAAACTTGGCAAATTTTGATGAGATTGGTATCATGTACCTTTGCATTTCGAATTGTACATGAATACCCGGGGTTTTCCACATTTATAGAATTCCTCTACTTCCTTTGATTGAGTTATTTCCCCTTTGTTTTAATTGTTTAGTTTTCCGTTGTTTAATTTTTGCAATAACTCTTTCATAAATAACTAAATTGATTAAGTTGAAGGCTGACTAGGCTTGTCAGGTTGCCAAGTGATGACTCGGGGCTTATACTGGTCTTGGCCGGGCGTACCCAAATTGCATGGGGAAATTGGGGCCGTCACAGTTGGTATCAGAGCTTAAGGTTATAACGACCTGACTCTCAAGTTAAAACACAAACCATTAAGACAGCGGAAGTTACGAATGGTTGAACTTAGAGTGGAAACCCTATAATCCTTTTAAAAACTTAGATAGGGGAGTTTGGGATGAGTCAGATTTAAATTTGTACATATTATGATTGTTGTGTGTACTATATGGTATGCGGTAGCTATGTATTGATCCGAAGTATCGCTTTATTGGTTCAAACAACGATGGCAGATCAGGCAGGTCCGAGCGGCGACAGCGGGACGACTGATTCTCGATTTGTCACTTCGGAGGAGTTTCACGCTTGGACACAGAGATTTGAGGATCTAGTGCGGTCATTGACGACACCCGCACCGACTATCGCGACACCATCGACCCCGACCACTCCTATTCCACCAGTTCCGACTACTCAAGAGACGGAGACTCCAGTAGCTACAGATTCCACCGCCCCGATTCCGTTAGCAGCAATTCCCGAGGGTACAGTTGCTACGACAGGTACGCAGACCGAGACGGAGACACCTCAGTTACAGACGGAGATAGTACAAGCGACGGAGACATCGACTATGCCGATTGTTGCTACAGAGAATACTCCAGTCACTACTCCGGAGAAGAGCCCTAAGGCCACTGCTGAGGCGAGGCAGTGGAGAAAATTCAAGCGGCACGATCCAGTCAAGTTCTTGGGTGGTACAGACGTAACAGCCGCAGAGCTTTTCCTAAAGAATCACGAGAAGATTCATACTATTATCGCGACCGAGGATCACATGAGAGCGACGATTTCCTCATCTATGCTTCAGGGGGAAGCGGATGATTGGTGGACGACTATCATTACTACCCGAGGCACTCCGAGAGACTGGACCGACTTCAAGACTCAATTTAACCAAAAGTACTTTCCTCCGACTGTTCTTCATGCGAAGAGGAACGAGGTTATGGCACTGAGGCAGAGCACCGATGTGTCAGTGATGGACTACATGGGTAGGTTTATTGCACTATTACCTTATCTTTGGAGGATCTACGAGATCGAGGGCGATCGAGTCTATTACTTGCGAGGGTTTGCTACCTACGATTGGAGGTTCTGTAGTCACTACACAGCCGGAGACTTTGCAGATTACGTATGAGCGAAGTTTAGCTAGGGAGAGTTACTTGCTCATGCATCCGGATGAGGTTGGAGCGAACAGAGCGGAAACCCGATCAGATAGTCATTATCAGCAGGACAGGAAGAGAAAAGGAGCGAGATGGGATAATCATGAGCATCGGGTGCAGAGTGTAGGATCTGTTGCACAACCGACCACATGTTTGGTACAGGCCGTTCCACCCGTGCCAAGCTTTGCCAGTCATTCATCGCAGTCTAACCGACATGACCAGCGATCGTAGAGCGGATGCGAGAATAAGGATGCGGCGAGGAGTTAGGAGAGAGGAGCACGCAGAGGTCTAGTCAGACCCAGACTCATGGTTCTGCACAGGGACGAAACCAGAGTCAGACTCAGAGGTCGCAGGATACTTGTACGTGTTACAGATGCGGACAGGTCGGTCACCTTTAGAGGGAGTGCCCTCAGCCAGCAAGAGCATCGTCGCAGCATCACCAGTACCAGAGAGAGCGTGTTCAGGCTGCTGTTGAGCCAGACCAGGAGGCGTCCAAACACATTGATAAGGGTATGCTTTTCATTTGTGGTACTTGCATGCATATCATGTTCGATGTAAGTTACGTCGATTCCTTAATTGTTGTGCGCTTGGTAGACATGTTAGGGTTGTGAACTTAATAGATGTAGCAGACCTTAATCCTAGTCACAGCTGTCAGGATGCGATATACTCGAATGTGCATTAGTCTTGACATTTCGATAGTGTTAGGGGGCTACGAGTTGCCAGTAAACATGCTAGTACTAGAGTTGTTAGAGTTCGAAGCCTTGGTTGGTGCGAACTAGATATAAACATTACTTGCGTTGATTGGTGGATACGAGAAGATCAACGTTGTTATTGATGCGTTGCGCTGCAAAGGATTTGGATGCGGAGGTAGTCGTATGTTAAAGAACCTACGAGCGTGGTTTACGTGAGGCAGTCAAGTTGATGAGTTTAGCGGATGTGCCGATGACTACCATGACCTAGATACATGGTCAAACGATATTGTAGACAGTCTCATTTGGCATTGTGCGCGAGGGACAGCAAGGCGATGCGTCATACCAGCGGTGCAGTGAGATGGTGGATAGTTCAGATTGCCCGCACGAGTCGGTCGACAGACTCATGCTAGAGGTATCACGGGCGACTGGGGTTTCCATTGGTGGCTGATGTGTGTGAAGAGTTACTTCAGGAGATTCATCGTTTCGATTTTGTTGTGTATCCGAGTCGACCTAAGATGTGCGCCGATATGCGACATTCTTTTGGTGGCCAGGGATGATTTTCGAGGTGTCAGAGTTGTTCGAACGTGTGATATGCCGGTTGGGCATCGATGACCTGGAGGATTACTACAGCCCCACCCATTTCTCGATGGAATTGGGTACATATTGATATGGATTTCGTTAGTGGTTGCCCCGATCTCCTCGTGGTTACGATAGCATCTGGGTAGTTGTGAATAGTTTTGTTTGAGACTTAAGAGTGCCCAGTAGTGGCAAAAGAAATACTTGTCGAGTATCACGATGAGCTTCGGTATAATTAGGGAAGACTATAAATATTTGAAGGTCTCTCCTTGAAGGGTAATGAACGGTTTGGAGTCAAGAAATGACTCACTCTGAGTTTTTATCGGACTCGTTAGGAGTTGCGAAGAGTTGCTAATCTAGTTTACTTATTAGATTAATTTCGGGGACAAAATTCTAATAAGTGGGGGAATGTGTAACAACCCCAAATTTTTAAGCCGACTTGTGTTGCACTTGTCGAAATTGTGACCGGCTACGTGAATCTTTGGATAGTATTTCGAACTTCGGGTCGACAGAAGTGATTTTATGATTCTTTGATTGTGTGTATTAGTATTGTAGTATTTTACGGGTTTCGAGCCGTTCGGGCGGTATTTAATTGAGTGAGGTTTCGACTAGTTAAACGGGGGAGAAAAACAAGTAAAACATACAAATAAATGAATTTTTAATTAATTTAATTAATTAGTTGGCGAGACAAGGCGAGACTACGCGAATTACGAGAGTCGGAACAAGGAAAAATGGACCAGAGAATGTCGTTTGAACGCGGAAGTTAGTTAATTACGCAACATATGGTCTATGGAATTGGAATTGTTAAATTGACACAGTTCAATGGTGAGGAACCATGAGATTGACCTCGAGATGTGGGTGTGTTGAGGTGGAGAGTTATGCAAGTGACAACACACACACACTTTAATGTGTAATAAAGAGAAATAAATAGAATGGTTACACACTTTAATGTGTAATAAAGAGAAATAAATAGAATGGTTACACACTTTAATGTGTAATAAAGAGAAATAAATAGAAAAGTAAAAAGACCCATAAGGGCAATGGTTTAAAAATGGTGTAGGAAGTAAGTTGGGGGTAAAAAGGTCATTTGACCATATAAATATAACAACAACAAACAAAACCCTACACTATTCATCTTCTTCTTCAACATAACCGCCGCCCACCCTTCTTCTCTTCCATTTCGGATCTCTCCCTCACTCTCGGCCTCTCCATGTCTCTCTCTCTCTCGGCCACGCGATATCTCTCTCACTCACGATCTCTTCTCTCTCACTCTCGTTGCTCTCTCTCTCTCGGATATCTCTCTTCTCGGCCTCACATCTCCTCTCCTCTTCTCGGCTTCACGTCGCTGCCACCTCCCTCGCCGTCGGAGACCCCACGTCCCACCCTAGGTGAACCTCTCCTCCTCTCTTGTCTCTCGGGTTCATGATTTTATGTGGATTTTTGTAAATTTTTGGGGTGTATGCATGACGGTTTGGTGGTGGGTTGGTGTACATGGGGTGCATGAATGGGGTATGTGTACACCACTGTGGGGTGTACACACCAGCGTGTATGTGTACACCACAGTGGGGTGTACACAATGGTTGTGGGTGTAAAAGAATAGATTAATGTATATTATATAGTTTTAATTAATAAAGTGACATTAACACATGTAAATATGGGGTGTAAATAGCAGTGGGGTGCACACAACAGCGGGGTGTTGTGTGCACATAACAGTGGGGTGTGTGGTGAGTGGGGTGTACACAACAATTGTACATGTGTGTGTATAATGAAAAAATGTATGTGTGTGTAGGATGTGTGTATTATGTTATGTTTGAGAATAAATAAAAAGGATAAAAAGTATGGATACTTGTTTAAATGAATATGGATTTGTATTAAGGCCTAATACACTCATGATAATATGGGTTTATAACAAGTTACAAATAGTGTGTTTATAGGTTATGTAAAGCCCAATAAAGGCCCAATAGAATAAATACAACTTGAGGTCAAGACGAAGGCGTAAAATATAAGAATAAGTTTATGTGTCTAGGTTTAAATAAGTATTCACATCAAAGGCTTACTTAGATGAGTATAAAACTTGATAAATAGACCCAACAAGAGTTATGTTTTGTAAAAAAAAAAAAAAAAAAAAGGGAACAACCATAGAGATGGTTTAATCCACAACGGTTTGGGTCATAATCAACAAATGATTGTAAAACAAACACCTTAAGACTAAATGCGAGCCTTAAACTAATATTCGAGATTCAAAACTTTATCAGGTAGTCGAGAACGCACGGGGAACGTATTAGAGTCTCGGAGTGAATACCGGGTTGCGAATAGTTCAGGTAAGTACAATTGCCTTAAAAAACATTTGTATGTTTGTAAGCCAGTAAGAAAATGTCATGTGATTCATTATCATTTATTCAGTCTTGTTATGCTCTATTATTGGTATTCCATTCCATTTCTTGTTGTGTGTTTCCCGGCGTAAGTGTTTCGTCTCAAAAGTACTAGGACTGCACTAGAGGGATAAAACGTGGGCACTCGTGGCCACGAGTGTGTGACCACCCTTAGTGACCGTGTGACACCGAGTCTTGGGTGGATGGGTTCGAGTCCCTTTCCGGTCATAGTTGTGCTTTCGCTTGTGTCGATGCCGGGAAGATCTCGCGAGGTCTTCGTCGTTATGCTATGGTTTAGACCACTTATGAGCCTCTTTTGATTCCTTGGAACACACTTGACTTTCGATTGATATCTATTAGTCATTTTATCATGCATCTTGTTTATTTAATTTCTGTCTTTTTTTATTACCGCATGATATTTAGACTACTTTACTTGTATTATCATGAATTTATTGTATTTTCTTTGGCATTACATTCGATTTTATTCGGTTACTCACCGTCTAGTTTGTGACGGTGGGTGCGGATAGGGCGGAGCAAAGCAAGGGCAAGGGACCTGCCTAGGGGATCTATTGTGAGGATTAGCGAATTTGGATTTGGAGACTATTTTATAGGTTTCCTTATGTTTTGCTTTTATGTATATCGTTTTATATATATATTTTATATATATATATGCTTTGGGATTATTAAACTTGGCAAATTTTGATGAGATTGGTATCATGTACCTTTGCATTTCGAATTGTACATGAATACCGGGGTTTTCCACACTTATAGAATTCCTTTACTTCCTTTGATTGAGTTATTTCCCTTTGTTTTAATTGTTTAGTTTTCCATTGTTTATTTTTGCAATAACTCTTTCATAAATAACTAAATTGATTAAGTTGAAGGTGACTAGGCTCGTCGGGTTCTTAGAGTGATGACTCGGGGCTTATACGGGTCTAGGCGGGCGTACCCAATTGCATGGGGAAATTGGGGCCGTTCGTCCGAATCAAGAGAGTGATACTTCGGATCAATACATAGCTACCACGTACCATATAGTACACACAACAATCATAATATGTACAAAATTAAATCTGACTCATCCCCAACTCCCCCATCTAAGTTTCTAAAAGGATTATAGGGTTTCCACTCTAGGTTCAACAATTCCTAACTTCCACTGGTTTAAATGGCATGTATTTTATGAATTTAAACCTGGTATGCTCTAATACCAACTGTGACGGCCCCAATTTCCGCGTGCAATTGGGTACGCCTGGCCTAGACCCGTGCAGGCCCCAAGTCATCAATTGGCAACCTGACGAGCCTAGTTAACCCTCAATTTAATCAATTTAGTAATTTAAGAAATAGTTATTGCAATAATACACAGTGAAAGACTAAACAATAAATAACAAGAGGAAATAACTCAATCAAAGGGAAATTAGGAATTCTATAATTGTGGAAAACCCCGGGTATTCATGTACAATTCGATAAACCAACATACATGATACTAATCTCAATAATAATACCAAGTTCTATAAACAAAAACATACATATATAAAGCGATATACAAATGAGCAAAAACATATAACCTACTCTAGGGTTCCTCAAGTCCAACCGCTAATCCTCACAAAAAGTTGCCTAAGCAAGGCTCCTTGCCTCTACTGTACTCCGCTCTATTTGCACCCACCGTTACAAACTAGACGGTGAGTAACTGAGAGAAATCGAAAGTAATGCCAGAAGAATATAACAGTAATTCATGAATTATCAAACAAGGCAGTCTAAATATCATGCAGGAATTGAAAGGCAGGAAGTTAAATAAACAAGGTGCATGATAGACAAACTGGAAATAATAACAATCGAAACATGTGTGTTCTACGAGTCAAGAGAGGCCAACAAATCCACAACAACGATGTCGCAACATCGATAACCACAACAATCTAGTACATGGTATCACACAATCAGTAGGGGTGGTCAAGCACTCGTGCGCATGAGTGCCCGCATTTTATCCCTTCTAGTGCAGGCCTCATGTCCCTTCGAGACACACACTTATGCCAAGAACACACATACAAGGAATATAGAACGGAATGCCAACAAGTAGATAATAGCTAACACAACGGAATGAAAATGAATCACATGATATTTTCTTAGCTGGCTTACTAACGTACATAAGTTTTTAAGACAAGTGTACTTACCTGACTAATCGCAACCCATAGACACTCTCACGTTCCTAACGCGTATCTCCGAGTTTCTCGCTACCTGACAAGGTCAGAAACTCTAATCAACGGGTTGATTCATTAACTAAACCTTAATTTAAACCCTAATGTATATCACCAATGTTTTAAGTATTTACATGACTCGTCAAATTGTTATGAAAACGTATACTCTCTCGGGTTTGAAAAACAGTGACAATAATCACGACTACGGCATCACAACATCGGAACTCACAATACATATAAGCCTACTCATGTGTTGTAGGCTCGGCTCAGTCGTATATGGGTCATATCCTAGACTCGATGAGCCGGTGACGTGACCACAACGTCATAACCAATTCCTGACCTTCAAACGTAAATCCGTCAAACACGACTCAAAATGACTATGCACCAACGAGTTTGGGAACCTCGCAGGTGTGGTCTAACGTCCGTAGGGTATCAACACGACATAGGGAGGTCATGTGCATGCCCTACGTCATTTCAACGACTACTCAACGCAATATAAACAACTCACGCATAGCTCCGCCATTACAACTCATCATCATCTATATGGACGCTCCGGGGCTATGAGACTCTATGACGGACATGGTAAGGTCTCTGGCAGTCCCCCATGTCATCGCGTCGATGACAGTACCACCACGACGGGTGGTTTCTGACGAGAAGGTTACAACACGCATAAAATTTCATAAATGACATAATATATCAATGATGCCGCTATTTTAGGCCACTCCGAGAGTTATGAGACACAAGCATGGACTTAGCTTGGTACTCGACATCCCTGATCATGGTGGCATGGTGGTGGCGTCGCCCATAGCAATGGATTTCGACGAGGAGGAGCATAACACGCATAAATGAACATAACATAAAATACCAAAAGTTTGTGCTCGCCTCACTGTTGTTGACCACTCCGAAGGGTTGTGGGACACAAGCCAAGGCTTAGTGGGGTCCCCGACAACCTCCAGTCCCGGTGGTCCAGTGGCGGCGCCGCCCCTAGGGGTAGTTTTCGATGAGGGCTCAAAACAGTCCCACACAACACGTCAACAATATCACCTCAGTTTAAGACACTAAATTAGTTCCAACACGACCAAATCAAACACAACAAGGGCTGCGAGGCATCATCGAGGTCATGGAGAGGTCCCCGACAACCCTTACGCTCGGTGGTTTGGACAGCAGGGCCGCCCACTCATGCATATTTCGGTGAAACACAAAACCGTTACCATTGATAAAAAAATAGGGCACAACATATAAACAGTTTATTCTACGTCCATACCACAAGATTGGGGAGGGGTTCCATAACTGTTAGGACGTTAGAGAGTTGTCTCCAACCAGTTTCCAGTCAGGACAGCCACCACCTCCGTGGACAGATGCAAGACAGTGAGTTATTTGTGCTACAGTGCAAGAAGAGAAAATTTGTTACCTCTACTGCTATGCCATGATATTGGGGTGCTCCGAGGATGTAGGGACTCTAGTGAACTAATAAGAACTATCCCCGACTGCCCTCGATCATCGCCACCCTCACAGCAGCAGCAAGTTGCCAAAAACCAGTGAGCCCAACACTAACAACCGCGAGGGAATACGGGAGACAGAGAGAAAGAGAACTCACCAACTCCGACGAGCTCTCGGACCTTCGGCGAGTGTCTGACCACCACTGGACCACCTAGGGACGGTGGCTTGCTCAACATAGGTGGGATGAAGGAGGAGGAGAGGAGAGGTGGAGGAGAGAATCGATGGAGAAGGAGATGAATAGTGATGGAATAGTAAAGTTAGGTGGGTGGTGTCCTATTTATATCCCCTTGTTTGCATCTCAAAACACACACGCATCTCGAGGCCAATCTAATGGTTACTTCTCTTTGGGCTGTGTCACTTTAACAATTTCAATCCTATAGCCCGTATGTTATGTAATTATCCGACTCCCACGTAGGTCTTGCGTTCCTCGGTCCGTATTTCTCTGTCAATTGTCTTGTCGTGCCCATTTTCTGGCCACATCCCATCAACAAATTAATTAAATCATTAGAAAATTTATTTATATGTATTCTTTATTATGTTTTTATCCCCCGTTTACCTAGGCGATGCCTCACTCGACTAAAATTGCTCGAATGGCTCGAGACCCATAAAATACTAAAATACTAATACACACAATCAGAGAATCAAAAAATCACTTCGGTGTCGACTCCCAAAGTCCGAAATACTGTCCAATATTCACGTAGTCGGGTCTCAATCCTGACAAGTGTAACGCAAGTCAGTTAAAAACTTGGGGTTGTTACAAAAAGTAAGATTAAATTTCC
Organism: Stephania japonica; assembly: GCA_039657345.1. NCBI lineage: Eukaryota > Viridiplantae > Streptophyta > Magnoliopsida > Ranunculales > Menispermaceae > Stephania > Stephania japonica. The sequence goes on along the minus strand of CM077558.1, from coordinate 24,520,472 downwards.
CATTAATGGAGAAGACCGTTACTTTTAGAAAGTAATGGTTTGAAATCTCATTATTTAAAAAGTTAGCGATCTTAAATCTTCAAACCCCTAAAATTCAAGGTACATTGAATGTGGTCAACTTGGTGTGAAATGGAGGGAAAGAAAATTTAGGAAGACGTGATTTTGGGGTAAATTTAGGATTTTGATTGATCTCCTTTTAAAATAATAAACATGTGCGGAAAGGCTTCACACAAAACGAGAGAGAGACGACAGGGAAACGAGGGAGGCAACCTTTGGAGTTCCTCACGTTAGGTAATCTCTTTTAATTTAGCTTTTAAATTTGTTCTATTAATGTTGAGGTTTAATTAGATTTTTATCGATCTACTCAAGTATTGTGTGAGATCTATATGTTTTTAAGATATTCAAATAAGTTTCCCTGTTGATTGGAATTCTTTTAAACTAGAAAAGTTTCTTCGAAAGATTTATTATTGATAAAAAAAATAATAAAAAAAATGGTGAGTTTTCAAATATGAATGAGAATGGTGGATTTTCAAATATGAACGAAGAAGTGATTCTTCCAAATGTTTTGAATAAGTATTTCTAAAGGTGTTTTTCAAAAGATTTTCGAAATTAGTTTTATTATAAAAAAATTCAAGTCAACTTGTATAGTTAATTAGCATTTAACATATTTAGGTTGATTGAACTTCGGAGTACACTTGTGAGTGGCAACAAGACATTTGGAAATTAGCGTACCAGGTAAGTTGGGATTTAAGTTATTGGTTTTATGATTGTTTACCTTTCTACTAGACTATATGATAGGAATCATGTAAGTAGAACATGCGGGTATATCGGGGTGCATTGTTAGACATTATATGTAGACAACCTAGTGGAGCTTGCTAGAAGTCCTTGAACCAGATGCTACCAGTTCGACCAGGAGTTCGGGACAGCTGGACCGTATAAGGGAGAACAACATAGGGCAGCTTGCCCAGAATGAATATTTAATAATTGAGAATAAAAATAAGATCCAATATTCTCAATAAATTTTGGTAGTAGGTGTTATGTCCAGTTGTACGATATGTGGACTTGGTGATAGGTGAATCTTGCAGTGTAAGGGAATGGAGTGTTGATACTGCTACGGCTGTAGTAGGGTCAACCTTCATGAACTTTAATGTGTTTGAGAAGTCTATCACAGTAGTTCATACATGTCTAGCATTTGCACATTTTGATGCATTGATAAATATTTTGTTTATATATTTTCTTGTTTATTCCTTTCGTCATATTAAATATTTGCAAGTCATGCCATTTATTTAATTTGGCATTTACTAAATGGAATTTTCATAGCGCCCATAATTTAACCCGACTTACTAAGCATTGTTGAACTATTTGTGCTCACCCAACATTTTCCACCACGGGTTCTTCGTCAAGAGTCGATAAAGAGTAAAGAGTAGCTTTAGTTGTCTACAGGAGTATTTTTTATTCTTGATTTGGTATGGTTCGAGATCAAACCATTCAACTTGTTTTTATTTATATTTACTATCATCGGGTTGGGATTTGAATAATTTGAATTAGAGAGGTATTATTCTAGTTGAGAACTATTGAAGACCATAAACAACTTTTGTGTCAAAACTTTGATTAAGTTTTATTTAATAATATTCCGCTGTGATTATGATTCATTTATTAAATCTTAATTGTTGATAAATGATAAGGGGTTAGTGTTGATAGAAGGCTTACTAGTTTGGTTCATAACTCAAGGTTGCCGAGTTATGGATCGGGCTAGGCCGGTTGGGATTCATCTAGAAAATGGGTCCTAACAACATGGTATCACAGCGGTTAAAACATAAATTTTGAAAAGTTAAGATACCAATAACGTTGGTTTCATAGGCTAAGCTTAATGCCTAGGGAAAATATAAAATGAGAAATTTAAGATACCAACAACATTGGTATCGGAAGGTTTATTGAAAGTTGAAAAGTAAAGAAAGATTATTTTGAGAATAGATTCAATAACCTATTGAAAGTTGAAAGTTGACGCATCGACTCCCATACATTAAACTTGTGAGAAAGTAGTGAAGAGTGTACTTCACTACGAGGCGATAATGAGAGGAAACAACGAGCTCTAAATTTTAGTACAACCGAACTAGGGTCAGGGTAAAGGAAGTGAAGACGAGAGTTTCTCAAAGTGTCTAAAATATAAGAGGTATGGAATGGGCAACTAGAGAGTGGCAGCTTCAGCAGCACCGACAATCATTATGTTGGCCATGAAACTGCTAAAGGCACCAGAGACTCAGGTGAGTCAGAGGTTCGAAAGTAGGCGGCAGATGCCACGGGTGGGATAGCCAGAGTTTCAGGCATACTTGATTTAAGTGCGGGAGGCAGAGTCACTACCAGAGTCAGTGCCTGAGTGCTCCAATGATACTGATGGACAGTGTGGCCTAGTCGATCAGAGGACAAATAAAAACGGTAGTAGAGTCAGATCGAGAAATAGCTATTAACTCGTTGAAGATATGAACTACTTTTCTTAAGGATTGCAGTGAGTGAAAAAATATACCTAAATCTTATCTGTTGAGACTGTGTGGTCAAGATTGGTAAGCATGACCTACCCTTGGACCATAAAGTTTTGGAGTTCCTTGATTATGATGCATTGTTGGGAATGGATTGGCTTGTCACTTATTACACCCACATTAATTGCTTCAGTAAGACAGTCATTCCAAAAGTCCCAAATCTACCTCTATTTTTATTCAAAGGCGGAATACTTCCTTGGCATACCACTTTAGGAAAAGTGGCGACCATTTGGGATATTGAACGAATGATGGGAGTAACCACTTTTAAAAAAGAAGGTCAGGAATATGTGATTTAGAATATACCTATTGTGAGAGAATTTCCGAAGGTATTTCCCTCCGATCTACTTCGTATTCCTCCACATAGAGAGCTTGAGTTTATCACCGATCTTATTTCTGGAACGAAACCGATATCCATACCTCCTTATCGTATGGAACCTAAGGAGTTGCAGGAGTTGAAGAGCCAATTGGAATAGTTGTTAGACAAGGTTCCATAAACCCAAGTATGTTACCTTGGGGCATTCCAATCTTATTTTGTAAAGAAAAAATATGGGAGTATGAGAATGTGTATAGATTATTGTCAGCTAAATTGAGAAACTGCGAGAAACAAATACACATTACCGAATATTGACGATCTATTTGACAAGGTATGAGGAGCTAAATTTTTCTCAAAGATTGATTTGTGATCAAACTATCATCAGTTAAGGATGAGGGAGGAAGATGTTTCAAAGATGACATTCAGTATGAGATATGGTCATTTTGAGTTTATAGTTATGGCTTTTGTACTAACGCACCTGCGAAGTTCATAGAACTCATGCATCACATGTTTCGACCTTATCTGGATCAGTTTGTCATCGTTTTCATTGGTGACATAATGATATACTCAAAGTCTCGAGAAGCGCACGAGACACATATCAAAATTACCTTACAGACATTAAAGGATTGCAGATTGTATGCTAAGTTCAGTAAGTGTGAGTTATGAGCGACAGAGGTGAAGTTCTTAGGACACATCATCAGGGTAGAAGGGGTAATAGTGGATTGTGATAAAGTTGAGGTAGTGATTAATTGGCCTAAATCGAGTTAAATGATAGTGACCAGAAGTTTCATGGGATCAACAGGTTATTACAAAAGATTTGTTAAGGGTTTCTCCAGTATTGTTGCCCCCTTAACATAACTGACACGGAAGAATGCACCATTCAATTGCAATGATAAGTGCGAGAATGCTTTTGTAGAATTGAAGCAGAAATTAACCACCTCCCTAGTATTGACACCACTAGAACTAAGATTGGCACTAACAGTTTATATAAACGTTTCGGGGACCGGCCTTGGTTGAATATTGATGCAGTGTCAACACTCCATTTCTTTATAGATTGGCACTACCACATCTCGTCTAACTAAACATAACACCTACAACCAATATTTATTGAGAACATTGGAACTTATCCCTTTTACGGTCCAACTATCCCGAACTCCTAGTTGAACTGGTAGCATCTGGTGTAAGGACTCCTAGCGAGCTCCATTAATTTTTCTATATATAATGTCTAACAATGCACCCTGATCTACCCACATGACTTATATGATTCTTATCATATAGTCTAGTAGAGAGGTAAACAATCATAAAACTAATAAATTAAATCCCAACTTACCTGGTACGCTAATTTCCAAATGTCTTGTTGGCACTCACGAGTGTACTCCAAAGTTCAATCAACCTAAATATGTTAAATGCTTATTAACTATAATTGACTTGAATTTTTTTTATAATAAAGCTAATTTCGAAAATCTTTCGAAAAGTACCTTTAGAAATACTTATTCAAAATATTTTAAAGAATTTCTTCTTCGTTCATATTTGGAAACCCATAATTCTCATTCATATTTGAAAACCCACCATTTTATTTTATATTTTTTATCAATAATAAATCTTTCGGCGAAACTTTTCTAGTTTAAAAGAATTTCAATCAACAAGGAAACTTGTTTGAATATCTTAATAACATATAGATCTCACACGATACTTGAGTAGATCGATAGAAAATCCAATTAAACCTCAACATCAATAGAACAAATTTAAAAACTAAATTAAATGAGATTACCTAACACGAGGAACTCCAAAGGTCGCCTCCCTCGTTTCCCTTTCGGTTCTCTCTCGCTTTGTGTGAAGCCTTTCTGCACACGTTTATTATTTTAAAAGGAGATCAATCATGATCTTAAATTTTCTCCCAAAATCACGTCTTCCTTAATTCTCTCTCCCTCTATTTCACACCAAGTTGACCACATTCAACATAACTTGAATTTTAGTGGTTTTAAGATTTAAAATCTCTAACTTCCTAAATAATGAGATTTCAAACCGTTACTTTCCGAAAGTAACGGTCTCCTCAATTAATGCAAAATTTAATTCTAACTTTTCATATTGGTTTGTTCAAAATCAAAAGTGTTGGCCACTCCAAATCTTAGTGCCTCATAGTCTTAATCTGTGGGCCCTACAAGCTTTTAAGTGAGTTAGGGTTTCCTAGTTTACACAAACATGGTATATCTTATTTTGTTTAAAATTAGGGTCGCCACAACCTCCTCAACTAAAGAAATTTCGTCCACGAAATTTAAAAGTAAGTTGTACCTCGATTTATAAAAATTTTGGGAAGTACTCATACATATAGCTCTCCTGCTCCCTAGTCGTTTCTTTGTCTTCTTGAAATTGCCATTTCACTTTCACCAGCTGTATCTCTCTCCTTTCGAGCTTCTGGACCTTCCTATCTAGGATCTTGACCAGTTGCTCGCTATAGGAGGCATCATTCTGTAGCTCGAACTGAGCCCAATCAATGACCTACAGTGCATTTGAGAATGACTTTCTCAACATCGAGACATGGAAGACGTTGTGCACTGATGTTAATTGTTAAGGGAGCTCAAGCTGATATGCTATCAGACCAATCTTCTCGATAATCTTGAATGGCCCAATGAATCTCGACGCAATCTTTCCTTTGATTCCGAGCCTTTGGTGCCCTTTTCGTGTAGAGACCCTCAATAGTACCCATTCGTCTTTCTTAAACACGATGGTCCTATGTTTCTTATCTGCATAACGCTTCTACCTTTCTTATATTGCACTCATGCGTCGTTGAATCAGTTTAATCTTCTCTATATAGTCATGCACTAATTTTGGTCCCAACAAGGTTGCCTCATCAACCTTGGTCTAACAAATTGGCAAACGATAAGGTGTACCATAAAGTGTCTCGAAAAGAGCAATTATGATGTTTGATTGGTAAATATTATTGTATGCAAACTCGCACCAGGGCACATATTTTTCTCAACTGCCATTAAAATCTAAGACACAAGCCTTAAGCATGTCTTTCAAAGTCTGTATAGTACACTTTGTCTGATCATCTATCTGATAATGAAATGTTATGCTAAGGTGTACCCTAGACCCAACTATCTCTGCAAACCTTGCCACATCATTAATGCGAATCTAGGAGCCCGATCTAAAACGATGGATACTAGTACTCCATACAACCTCACAATCCAATCAATGTAGAGTTTGCTCAGCTTCTCAAATGTTTCTTGGGTAGCGAAGGGTAGACAATGAGTCAGTTTGATCAAGGGATCCACTATGACCCAAATGACATCATTTCCCTTTTGTAATCTTAGAAAACCAACCACAAAGTCCATCGAGATGTGCTCCCACTTTTATTCAGGAATGGGTAATGACTGCAATTGACCACCTAGTATTTGATGCTTTACCTTTACCTGCTGGCACGTATCACATCTCCTAATGCACTCTGCAATATTGATCTTTATCTTCGGCCACCTATACGTCAACTTCATATTCCGATACATCTTACCTGTTGGATGAATGGTGTATTTGGACTTGTGTGAATCTCAGAGTAGTTTTTCTTTCAACTCTTCCTAAGTGGGGATCCATAATCTTTCTCAATATCCCAAAGCTTCATCTGCCAACTCTCTCCAATCTGGATAATCTGCATTGTCAGCCTAAGCCTTATGATAATCATACTCTGAGTCTGTCTTCTGACACTCGATGATTCTGGTGATTGTCTCTGGCTCGGCTCTTAACTATGCACACACTGAGTTCCCTGGCAAGTCATTATGAATGCTAAACAATGACATATCTTCAAGTAGTTGGTACTCCCATGTCATCAATGAGGCAACTATCTCCGTCACTCGTCTCTGTTTACTCAAAGCATCTGCTACCATATTCACCTTCCCTAGATGGTACTCTAAGCTGAAATTATAGTCCTTCAGATATTCAAGCCATCTTTTTTGTCTCATGTTTAGCTCACTCTAGTAGAAAATCTAATTAAACCTCAACATCAATAGAAAAAATTTAAAAAACTAAATTAAATGAGACTACCTAACACGAGGAACTCCAAAGGTCGCCTCCCTCGTTTCCCTCTCAGATCTCTCTCGCTTTGTGTGAAGCTTTTCCGCACATGTTTATTGTTTTAAAAGGAGGTCAATCAAGATACTAAATTTACTCCCAAAATCACGTTTTCCTTAATTCTCTCTCCCTGCATTTCACATCAAGTTGACCAAATTCAATGTACCTTGAATTTTAGAGGTTTCAAGATTTAAAATCTCTAACTTCGTAAATAATGAGATTTCAAACCGTTACTTCTTGAAAGTAACGGTCTCCTCAATTAATGCAAAATTTAATTCTTACTTTCCATATTGGTTTGTTCAAAATTAATAGTGTTGGCCACTCCAAATCTTTGTGCCTCATAGTCTTAATTTGTTGGCCCCATAAGCTTTTAAGTGTGTTAGCGTTTCCTAGTTTACACAAACATGGTATTCTTATTTTATTTAAAATTAGGGTCGTCACATAATTCTTAAAAGATATGTAAGGACAAAGGCTCAATTGCAAATTAGTTGTGGTCAAATACGCAAAGATATTTGTAAAATAATAACATTGAGAGGTGCTGGGATAAATTGGAAAATCAAAAGATAATCTTAGATTCATCACCAAATGAGAAGCAAACAAGGATGCTACATGCAGGTTATCGCTATCTCATTATGGGGTTCTCTCCATATCAATATGCAGATAATAGGATGACACAGTTTAAGACATCATATGCAGTAAAGGTATACAATCCAGATTCTACAAATTCATAACACATTTTTTATTTACTGAAAAAGGTTGGAGTTAATAAAGAGATCGTCTTGTGGCCATCACCTCTATAATAGTATCATCTTAAAATCTCATGGAAAAAAAATCTCTACTTCGGTGATGAGAAAACAAAATTTGGCTTTAAGCTAGAATAAAACACCTATGAGGGTTACCTATCATTAGAGGTTTTTGATACCTACATGCCTAAACTTATATGATGTACATTCCAAGAATTTAGATCTTTGCAACTACATCAAAAAAGTGTATATGTTCATCATTCTCATTTGCAGATAGGGAGTGAATGTTATTTAAGCCCAACAGCCAAGTAAGAATAGAAAGCTAAATTTAGGACCAACCTCTAGTTACTAGCAATAGCATCTTATTATAGAATAACGATTCCTCCTTTACCATCTTTCAACAGAAACATTAATTCCAGGAAACCATTCACCAATAGCCTGAGATAATATATTCTAGGAAAATACTAAGATAACCCAGTGATAGGACACCCAGGATGGACATCCAGTTAAGGTTTCCATCCATCGTGCATCGATGTGTGTGTGCACATATCCCGATGCGTAAATGGATTGACATCATTACTCGGCTGTCCATCCCAGGTGCCCCATCAGGGTCATTCTAGCATTACTCTATATGCATAGATGAGAAACTAGAATGAATCTCACCTTAAACAATGTCTGTGTATGATGGATCACAAACAACAACATACACTACAACATATTTATACTATAATAACAGACTCATTAAGGACGATTTAAGCAAAACCGTTATTAATGAGAAGCAGATATAACGGTGGTCGTTATCTATAGTTTTTGATAACATCAACCGTTATTAATGAGATAAGTCTTGGATCATATAAAGCTGCTGCTACTTCCTCCCCTTCCTTCCTGCTTCAATCAATTGTATTTCCTTCGTGAAAACACTCACGACCACTCTCTCGACCGCTCGTCTCTCTCAACGACCTCTCTCTCTCGACGCCCTCTCTCTCGACCCTCTCAATCCTCTCTCTCAACCGCTCATCTTTCTATGCATCTCTCGAGCTTGTCTCTCTCAAGGAGGACTTTGATTTAGGGTTTCATTTGGAGGTTCGAATTCGCCTCTCTCACTCTCTCTGTTTTGATCTAAGGTTTCACATGTGTGATTTTTTCGATCTGAATTTTGTTGTTGTTGTTGTTGTTGTTGTTTTGAAGCATTGATTGATCGATGCTAATATACGTTGTGAAGAATCGATTCGTGATTTGGAGGTTCGGTTGATCGTTCATTTGAGGATGAATGTTGGTTTGTTGATGATCATCTAAGCTCGACGAGTGGAGGAATTGGGAATGTGCTATGATTTTCGATCAGGTTTTGTTTATGCCTCTCTCTCTTCGTTTAATTTTGTTTCATTGATTCAAAGCATTGATATTGAGAATTGCGTAATTGTTTCTATTTGGTTCCATCCACTTCTTCATATCTCCAACTCCTTTCCTCAATGTCCATTCTTCCAACCCTTGCTCAGTTTCATGAATCGATGCAAGAACTCTTTAATTTCACCAACACTCTTTTCCTTGGGCTTAATCAAAATATTGCAACACCCTTCCGATATCGATGAAAAGTCGCAAATGGCACAATTGTCAATACAAGAATCATCGATAAATCAGTAATATGAAAATATCAACCAAATCATCCTTTATGCCAATCTCCAACAAAGAATTTTGATCGTTACATTTATATCTCTTTTTCCCCAAGTTAATCCAAGACAATCACCTTTCATGTGAGGCGGTAGCGTAACCAATCTAAATGACACACCTATACTTCCTACCAAAATTGTGGCAATTTGTGTTCCATGGATGATCCATATTGACCACTTGTAGTCCGATGACCCGTTGCATAAAAGCATTAGCCCCTTATGAGTAAAAGATCGAAATGCGACTTTGCACTAGAACAACCAAAGAAACAATGCAAAGCATGACGATAAAAATAGAATCTCGCATCCTTGCATAACTCGAGTTGAGGATTAGAGTGATAGGAACACAAATAGCAAGACTTAATTCTCTCTAACATGCTCCCTTTCCCCTTTTTGAAAATTGTGGTTATGGTTTCAATGATAATTGTTTGAGGGTTTTTTGTTGTTGTTGAATTAGTTTCGCTTTTCAGTTACGTGTATTAGCTAATTGGGGTGCTAAAGGATCTGACTTGAATAATTTTAGATTGAGTTTTTATCTTCTCAATGAAATGTTCATAAAGGGTGTTTATTGATGCATCTCATTTGTGCCAATAATTGGGCGCTCGTAGAGTTACTCAATCACTTTACTTGATGAAAGATCGAATTAAGGCTCTTTAGTTTTTTTTTGGATTGTCTTGGATTATGAGATTTAGTTACGAAGTTTGGACACCTTGGAAACTAAATTTCCAATGTTTTCCAAGCTTTACACAATTTAATCTCTTTGATCTTCAGTTCATGATGAATCTAATATGTTATGGAGACTGTAGATACTTGGAAATTGATGACCAAGTCGGGCTCCCACATAGAAACCCATTGTCTTATGAGAGAGGAAGCGAGTTAATTCTGATGAAATCTGTTGTCTTTGCAATCTGTGCCCAAACATGGTTTGCTCCTCAGTGTGGAACAATCAAGAAGATCTAGACAGATTTTACAACCATGGATGTACTTAACATACACAATGCTATTATTCATGAATGTGCAAGTAATTGATTATTATTGTAAACCTTGCATCTATTCAATAAATTCCAATATCTTGAATTCGTGTGTATGGTCATATCCAACATAATTTGAGTTGTATCAATAATTGTTTGGTCTTATCTGATCCCATCCAATCCTTTTAGAGTCATCTGATGATTTGTCACTGTCTTTCAGTTTCAACACCCCATTATATGTAGAAGCAACCATTTCCAAGTCAATATCACTCGTACTAGAAAGAGGTGATTTTTCCATTTGAAGATCTCTCTTTCTCACACTTTATTTACCTCTCTAATCTTTCTAATTATGATGAATTTTCAGTGGGAAATTTTACCAAAAATAGAGTATAATCAATCAAACTTTGAATATTTATGTTTATTGTATCATGTTGTAGTTGTTGTCTAGGATGAATTGGGGCTAGATAGTTTTGGAGTATGTAATGTAAAGTAATCTCGAATGAAAGTTGGAATGACCACAAAAAATATATATACATACACATGTGACACATCACATAAATGAGACAACATTATAAAATTATATCAAAATAGAGAGAAATAGAAATATTGAACTAGGTTTTCATGTCAACTTATAGATACAAATTTTTATGTGGTTAGTAATCATATAGTTATTAGTATGTTCACTAAATATCTACATTTGGGACAGTGATCAATCTATTTAAGTTGTATTTTTTGAGAAAGTGCCCATATATAAACTTAGCTGTTAACACTAAGAAATCTGTTGCTTGATTGGTCTCTTTTTATGAGTTTGTCTCCAAACTATATGCTTGGTCTTTTTATCTTCTCAATCTCTTTGTTGTTAACTGTAAGGCTTTGCTAGTTGATTGGTCTCATTCAAAGTGAAAAGTTGTCATGATGTGATATCTCATAATGCTTCTCTATTTTGATCTTTCAACCAAGTGTATAGTCTAACTAGAAAAATGGATTGTATTATTTAAACATGTGTGGTAATTGCCCCTTAGATGGATATTTAAGAATAAGTGTTGAGAAAATTGGTGGAACACTGTGCACATTCTTGTTACTCAATAATGCGGAACTGAAATTGACTCTATACATCATTTGATACGTCAAGATAAAGACTTGAGCTAACTTTTCATTTGTTTGATGTATGTGCTTTCATGTGTTGGTAAAAAAATAGTCTTTGCAAGGAAACCTATAGAGGTCATTCATTTTGAGAACTATGAAATAGCTTTTTTTCTTTGGAGTTCTTAAATAATGACATCAACCACTCACAAGCAACCATTGGTCACTTGAAAAGTGTTCAATGATAATGTGAAACTTCTGATGTGGTTGTTTCCCTATTGATCACAAATCCCTACAAAGAGCGCTTCTTTTCATGCCCTTCAACCTCTAACCCTCTTCTTCTTCTTTTGAAAGAAATTAAGTTTACGAGTTTTGATTGATTATTGCTCCAAGACATCGAAAATGATGAAGAACTTCGAGACTATAGTTTGCGGTTTTGTATTTGTTTGGGTTATATTGTATTCTAATGTAGTTTTTAGATTCTTTTTTGGTCGTTATAGGTCATTGCCTTCAAATTATGATTCCTTTTGAGGGTCCTTAGTAGGATCTCTCTCGACTTGATGAAGTAGTAGAAAAGCTACACATCATTCTTCTCATCAAGACCTATGAAATGAGTATTGAAGTCTTAACTTTCTCAAGTTAAGATCTCATGATCAATATGGATAAAGATTGGGTCAAATGTTCCAGGTCATTAAGTTTTTTGATCTCTACTTCATTTAGTGTTTGAGGAATTTTTTTTCCTTTTCTTAATTCCCCTCGATTATTAATGTTACCGTCTATCCGATTTAATCACAGGTCTGCTATTTTTGAAATGGAGATTACCAAGGTCATTGCCGTAGTATACGTACCTTATTTTTGGCAATAATGAAATCAAGTCTTGTTCCTATAAAAGAAAAAATTAAAGTGTGGAATGTGATTTCATAAGCACTATATTACTATGCTACCTTTGTATTTAGGTTGTTTCTTCTTTTCATCGATATAAGATTGTTGCTACTGCTTTAATAGTTATGAAGTCTACAATTTTATTTTTTTAGTTCCAGAATTGGGGGCAACAAATTAATGACCAAGCACCGGTAAATATCTTTGTTGGAGTCTCAATGGTTTACTCGACTTCCATTCTTCTCTTTATTCTAATTATATTTTATGCAGGTATGTTGTGAGTACAGCGTGGCTAATTTCAGCATTGGGGATCAAGTGAGGAGACCAAAGGGCGATAGGTTTGTCTTTCTCACCAATTTCTAAAACACAGTTGTGAATGAGCGGTTGCATTTTTCATTTCCTACATTACCTTGGTTTTGCTACTAGTGAAAATTACATTACCTTGGTTTTGCTACTTATCAGGTTAATTCTCAGCTTTCTAATGAGGCTCTTGCTCTCCTTAATGTTTCTTTTTCTAGGGAGGATGTTACGAAGGTTGTATTTGGGATAAGAGACACAAAGGCCCGGGTCTAGATGGTTTTCATGCTTTGTTTTATCAAAAACATTGGAATGAGGATCTTCATTTTGTACTTCATTGCTAGGATTGTAATGTATAATGAGAAAAATCTGATTCTTATTTCACTTTATATGCAGGTTGGAGCTGAAAGAAAATAAGTACCTTCTTGGAGTTTTTGCAGTTTAAGGGAAAATATGATGATATCAGCAAATTAAGGAATGTATAGAGATCGAAAGTAAGTTGATTGGAGATGCAGAGATCAACCATGTTTGGCTTAGGTAAATTTAAACCATTCAATTTATTATTGATCTACTAGATACTTTTCATATACTAATTAAAACCAATGCCTAAATCTACATCTCTACTCAACTTAACAACGTTTCATTGGATCAGGTCATTCAAAGTTTCAAGTTAAATTAAATTTTATGTATGCCTATATTTAAATTAAATTTTATGTATGCCTATATTTTGCTTTGAGTTTTAAGAGCTTATAACAAAGCTACACTCTGTGAAAAGACTTTTTAAGATGTGGCCTTCTCTGTTCTTGGTTTAGATTCAGGAAAAAACTCTTGGAAGTAAAGTGTTGCAGAATTGCTAGATAAACTCAAACCACCTTATTGGTTTTTCGCTCATCTTCATTGCAAATTTGCAGCTGCGGTACAACATGGGGAAGGTGGTTCAGTGACTAAATTTCTCGCACTTGATAAATGTCTTCCTGGGTGCCAATTCCTGCAGGTGGTACTTACTTCTGGAAGTTGTTTGTTAGACCATTGAAAGATATCATATCTGACAACATGGAGGAGGATACTGATGATGAGAGCCATGAAGAGGATGAAGATGAGTATGTTTCGAAATGTTTGGGAGCAATTAGTGTTTCTCAACTCGAGATATGTTGTCAACTGCAGTGTATATATCAAGTCAGTCTTGGATATCAAAAAAATTTAGTGGTAGGAAACACAAGGATTTGTGTGGTCTGCTTATATTGTTTGTTGTATAAGTTTCAATTTCTTTTTTAATAATTACTGTTTATTATTATTATTTTTTGTAAAAGAAACTATATGCACCAATGACCTTTTTTTTAATAATTACTGTTTATTATTATTATTATTATTTTGTAAAAGGATTTGTGTGATATGGCACCACAACGGTCTTTTTTTTAAATAAAAAATATCAAACCTTTTAATGACAGTTTAAAACCGTCATTAAAAGTCTTATATGAAATTTTAGAAAAGATGACGGTGCAAAACCGTCACAAAAGGCTTTGAACATTTATTACTGCTGATATGTGACTGATTTTCACCGTTATTAAAAGCTTTTAATGACGGTTTAAAAACGTCATTAAAAGCCTTTTCTCTTGTAGTGGACAAGGAAGTTTCATCAAAAATGGCAATCAAGGAGAACACTTTCAAATTATGGTGACAGGCAACAGGTCACGTGGTGAACCACCCATTGGCTCTACTCATAGTTTGTTAATTATGAGACCGACAGAAGCACTACCTCAGGTGCATGAAGCAACCCAAAACCACCTTGCTCAGCCACAACTAACAGATTGCTTGAATATGAGATGTACGAAGGACTGGATTTTCCTGCATTTATGACCTGTTGATCGAACTGACCCAAAAATATGACGCGCCCTTAGCCCAAAATATAGGTCCTATGGCAGGAAGGACAGAAATGCAATGCTCTTAGGGTCCAGAAATTGCGAAGGCAAATGAAGAGGCATGTCGAGCTTATGATAAAGGCCCAAATGAAGAAATTTGAGCTATGGTTGAAACCCGTGATGATATACCAAGCCCAACAATTTTATGGGGGACTCGTGGAGCTCTGCTACCACACGGGCCATACTAAATAAGGTCCAAGCATTTGAAGCATCTGCGAGGTCCAACCTAAACTAAGCCCAGATAGATTTAGGCCAAATTTTGGCGAGGACAGGGCCGACATTGCAGTAGAGGAGACCATGATTGAAACACATGCGTAAACCTCTGATCCAATTGTGCATGGGGATGTCAGTGAAGAAGTCATAAACACACACACCATTTTCTCAACTGAAGGGATTCTTCAGCCAGGGGAGAGCGAGACAGCGAGGACAAAGGTGCATGAAATGATGGCCCAGACCAATCCACCTTCGCCAGAACACCTGTCCACTTTAGAACGTTTTATGAGTTTGCCTAACTCATGTCAAATTAATATTGATTTTAGGCGGATTTTCTTGGTCACCCATGAAAATTATGACCTGGAATATTCGAGGTCTAAGAGCAGCAGTCAAGTGCTGAAACATCGAAAGCATTGTTAAGAAATATAATCCTGATTTATTAATTTTACAAGAAACGAAAATGGAAAGCATAGATAGAGCAGTTATCTCTGCAATTTTGGGGAGCAATTTTAAAGGTTGGGCGACATTACCATTCGAGGGAGGTAGGGGGAGTCTTTATTGTGTAGGATGTGCGACAGGTAAGCATAATCAACAACATGATGTCATTTTTTCGATGTCATTACATATTGAGAAAGTTAAAGGTGAATCATGGTGGGTATCGGGTAAGTATGGGCAGTGCACAAAGAAGAGAGAATTTTTGGGAAGAGATGGGAGCGTTAGGGGGTGTGTATGGGCCGCGATGTTGTGTCGCGGGTGATTTTGATGTCACTAGATTTATGTCTGAAAAAACAAATTGTACTCGAATCAATAGGAGCATGAGACAGTTTGATCAACTAATATATGAATTGGAATTGGACTTAAACTTAATGAATGGGTGTCACACTTGGTCGAATATACGACATGAGTCGGTATATGCGCGGTTGGATCGCATAATGTTCACCAAGGAATAGGGAGACCATTTTCAGTATGGAAGACAATATTTGGGAGAGAGAGTAACATGTGACCATTACCTAGTTATTTTGGAGACCAGAGCATCCATATGTAACGCAGAGGAGATATTCCAAACTGATTATTCGATATTACGAATAATGCAATTCAGGGCACAAAAACTTAATCAAAGTTAGAATTCATTCAATAATTAAAAAAACATCTTATTTATAGCAAAAAAGGTGCTTTAAATAGCAAAATCCTAAAATTTGCAAAAAATAACAAAAAGGTCCAAAATATCCTAAATTGAAAACTAGACGAAATAGGAAGCTAATGCTACAAACGACACAAAAAACGAAAACTTCTACCTAAAGTAGTAATTAAAGTAAAACTTGCTAAAAATAGAAAAATTGTTAATTCGGATGGCTAAATGAGGGAATTTGGCTAAAAACGTCCTAATCACAATGTTAGTTGTGAATATTGATCATTACACGGTTTCTAATAAAACCATGTCATCAGAACTGCTGAATTTCATAGTCGGACCCTTCAAAAGTCAACCAAAATTATTTTTGATTAAGCTTTTTTCAAAAAAGTGTTTGACGTTTCTTGGACTGCATCATTCTCCCCAGGGTGGAGAGGATTCGCCCTCGAATCTTCATCCTCTAATGTATCTCCAAAAAAAAGGAAATCAAATGCTTAACATTGAAAATATCCGTTGTACGAATATGACTCGGTAACTTCAACCGGTAGGTATTAGTATTTATCTTCTCAATAATTTCAACCGGGCCAATCTTCCCTGTCGAGAGTTTGTTGTAATCACCTATTGAAAAATGATCCTTAGTAAGGACTGCCCAAACAAAATCACAAACTTCAAATTCCACATGACGTTTCTTCTGATCAGCAAAATTCTTGTACTTGCCACTAGCCGTCTGGAAACTATCCCTAATAGTTTGATGAACATCCTATAAACCGAGCACAAAGTCTTTTGCCTTTCCATTCAACCTTTTTTTACTTGGTAAGGATATCAGATCAAAAGGCTTCTGAGGAACTAAGGAATAAACAACTTGAAAAAGACTAAATCCAGTACACCGGATAACACCATGATTGTGTGCTAATTCGGCCTGGCTCAACTTCATATCACAACTCCGGAGATTTTCACCCACCAAACACCATAAAAGATTTCGTTGAGAGCGGTTGACTACCTTCGTTTACCCATCTATCTGCGGATGATAAACACTACTAAATTTTAGCTGAGTGTTCACCATTTTCCACAAACTACGCTAAAAGTGACTAAGGAACTGAGTATCTCTATCTAACACAATTGAAGTAGGAAAACCATGCAACTTATAAACTTTCCTAAAGAACAATTAGCCACCTTCATAACATCTGTAGTCTTCTTACACAGAATAAAATCAACCATCTTATAAAAACATTCAACCACTACATAGATAGAATCATGACCCCATTGTGTTCTAGGCAATCCCAACATGAAATCCATACTAAGATCAACCCATGACTGCTCTGGAACTAGTAATGGCATATAAAGACCCGCATTAGTCGTTGTACCCTTCGAGACTTGACAGGTCTGACAACAATGTACACATTTCTCCACCTCTCTGCGAATGGTAAGCCAAAAGTAGGAAGCCTGAACTAATTTGCAAAGTCTGTCACAAACCACATGACCCTCACAATGTAGCTCTATGATGATATTCAATCGCAGACCGCAATTAAGAACACAAAGTTAGTTGCCTTTAAATAGAAATCCCTCACACAGTGCATAATCTATACATTCGCCACTACGCACTTTTGCTAGAATACCAACAAAAAAAGGATCAGTATCACATAAATCAGAGAAAGATGAGAAATCATGTACCTCCACAGTTAGTCATCCGACTCAATAGACTTCACTTTCTACTTAAAAGCATCAGTAACCCTATTTGTAACTCCCGATTTGAGTTTTACCACAAAAGTAAAACGCTCCAAGCACGTCACCCACTAAGCATGCCTAACCGATACCTTATCTTGCCCATGCAAATGTCGTAAGGCATCATGATCAGTAAACAACATAAAACTCCATATCGTAAGTACTACTTGCACTACAGCGTAAAACTCCACATCATAAGTACTGTAATGCGACTTAGCCCTAGATAGTTTTCGCTAAAATATGCACAGGTCTACTATTTTGACTCAAAACAACCTGAATGCCCACTTGAAAAGCATCACAATGCAACTTAAAAAGGGAGATGAAAGTCTGTGTCACGGCCCAATTTTGTTAATCTTGATTAATTGCTTAATCAGGATCACCAACCCATGATGTAGGGCCCGCAAGAGATGTGCAAACAGACCGAAGCATGTGGTCGAGATAAATTTTATATTTGTATTGATGTATTCCTAGTGTTTTGTATGTGTGTAGAATGACTAAGTCAGTACTTGCAGCTATCAACGCCGAGACGTAGTCGGGGACACGCCTCAAGTCACGCGCAAGCTGAGGTACCGAGTAGAGAAACTTGTGGTAAGTCTAAACTTAGTTAAGTGCAATGTAATTAAATTAATGCACATTAGATCATAGCCTATGGTCATAAATTAATAAAATTGAATTGGACACATTTATATTTATATATATATAATATAAATATGTATATTTAAAAATCAGAAATAAAAAATTGTGAAATGACAAAAAGGGGTTTTGACTCATTAAGAAAGAGGATAAGATTGAGGGGCATTTTGGTAATTTGGCTACCTTTTTATTTAACCCCAAAACCACCACCACCACCACACACAAAACACATCCCAAAGAGCCGATAGAGAGAGAGAGAGTCCGAGAGAGAGTGATCATCGGAGGAGGAAGATCGGAAGCTTCGAGGTGCGGTGTCGGCAATTCGGAGGTAAGACATTGTTGTTGTTGTTGTTGATGTAATGTGGTGGTCGGTGATGGTGGTGTCAGCAGTTCGTCCGAGGAGGGCCCTCCCTCCCATCTCGGATTGATCGAACGAAAAAATAAAATAAAATTTATACCCGCGCGAACCAGAGACGTTGGGGAAGAAGATACACACGGGCTGGACCCGTGTGCACTTCTTCTTGGGTCAGGCCAGAAAGGAGTTAGGATCGGGCCATGGGGCGAGCCGACCCGGTACCCTGGCCAGGGTCGTCTGACGGCCCCAATTTTCCCGTGCAATTGGGTACGCCCGACCTAAACCCGTATAGGTCCCAAGTCATCACTTAGCAACCTGTTAAAGGTTTAAACCTCGTATATTGATTTAGAGTTAGTACCTCGTCTTAGGGTGTTTCTCGTATGTTTAGTTTAAATACATTTAATTAAGGCGACTCAAACCATTGTGGATCAATCCATCTATATGATAATTGCCCTTTTTCGTAAGACATAACTCTCTTTGGGCTCTTGTTGGGCTCATGTATCAAGCCTATACCCACCTAAGTAGGCTTTTTGAGTGGACACTTATTGGGCCTAGATATATATGTCCATCTTTATATTTTATTCCTTTGGCTTTGGGTTTCAAGTTGTACCTATTTTATTGGGCCTTGATTGGGCTTTTGTTTGGGCCCTAGTGGATGGCCCCAATTTCCCCGTGCAATTAGGTACGCCCGGCCTAGACCCGTGCAGGTCCCAAGTCATCATTTGGCAACCTGACGAGCCTAGTCAGCCTCCTATTTAATCAATTTATTAATTTATGAAAGAGTTATTACAATAATACACAACGAAAGACTAAACAAGAGGAAATAACTCAATCAAAGGGAAATTAGGAATTCTATAAGTGTGGAAAACCTCAGGTATTCATGTACAATTCGATAAGCATGTATACATGATACCAGTCTCACCAAAATACCAAGTTCAATAATCCCAAAGTATATATATGAAACGATATACATAAAAGCAAAACATAAGGAAACCTACAAAATGGTCTCCAAATCCAGCCGCTAATCCTCACAAAAAGTCGCCTAAGTAGGGCTCCTTGCCTCTACTGCGCTCTGCTCTATCTGCACCCACCGTCACAAACTAGATGGTGAGCAACTGGAGAAAATCGAATATAATGCTAGAAGAAGATAACAGTAATTCATGATATAACAAGTAGAGCAGTCTAAATATCATGTCGTAATAGAAAGAATGAGAAATTTAAATAAACAAGGTGCATGATAAACAGACTAATAGATATCAATCGAAAGTTAAGTGTGTTCCAAGGAATCAAAAGAGGCTCATAAGTGGTCTAAATCATAGCATAACGGCAAAGACCTCGCGAGGTCTTCCCGGGCATCGACACAAGCGAAGGCACAGCTGTGACGGGAGGGACTCGAACCCACCCACCCAGTACTCGGTGTCACACGGTCACTAAGGGTGGTCACACACTCGTGCGCACGAGTGCCCGCGTTTTATCCCTCTAGTGCAGGTCCTAGTACTTTCGAGACGAAACACTTACGCTGGGAAACACACAACAAGGAATCGAATGGAATACCAATAATAGAGCATAACGAGACTGAGTAAATGATAATGAATCACATGGCATTTTCTTACTGGCTTACAAACGTACAAATGCTTTTTAAGGCAAGTTTACTTACCTGACTAATTGCAACTCATAGACACTCTCACGTTCCTAACACGTATCGTCGAGTTTCTCGCTACCTGACAAGGTCGAAAACTCTAATTAGTGGGTTGAGTCATTACTAAACCTAGGTTGTTACCCTAGTATTTTCCTAATGTCTTAATGACTCGAACAATTCGTTAACTCAATTGGTAAATCAAACAAAAAATACAACGAAACACAATGACTCTCTTGGGTATTATAACCACACCTATGTAAGCCTAATTATAGGTCTTAAGCTCGGCTCAGTCGTATGTGAAATCACACTATAGGCTCGAGGACCGGCGGTGTGTCCACGACATCACTACCATTCAACCAACGTGAAACACAACTTCGATGTCGTCCAATAATTACGACTCAATACTAAACTTAACATGACCATACACCGGCGAGTAGGGCGCCTCACGGGTGTGGTCCAACATCCGTAGAGTGCCAACAAAGCATGGAAAGGCCGTGTGCACGCCCTACGTCACGTTGACAACTACTTGACGCGATAGAGAACCAACACATAAGTTTATCAATACCACAACTTGCCACCATCAATATGGACGCTCCGGGGGTTACGGGATGCACACAAGGGTTTGATGTGGTCCTCGACACTCCCCTAGTCACGACGTCGATGGCAACGCCTCTAAGTATAGCGATTTCCAACAAAGAGGGAACAACACATGAAATCACGTCAATGTATTTGTCATTACCGGCTCAGACCCATTGGAGAGTTGCAAAACACCATCATTGGTTTAGCATGGTCCCCGACAACCTCCCGAAGCAGCAGTTCGGCCAATAGGGCCACCGATAGTGGCGGTTTCCGGTGAAAACACAAAATAGCGAAACATTGAAAAATTTATGAAACAGCGAACACCACTCACATGCTATGGGTTTTGACTCTAAGGCGACATCAACATGATCGTGATGACCCCCCCGGCAGTCCACCAGGCCATGGCGGTTGCCGGCAGCGGCGCCGCCAGTACAACAACCAATAGTTCCAATAAAAAAACAAAACAATGCACAACGACACCACCGTTATTTATACACATGCAATGGGGTGGGGGTGCTTTGGGATCGATGGAACTCCAGTGAGACACCGTCTAGTTGTCCCCGACTGGACCCCTGGTCATTGCACCGCTCACACAATCGACCAGACGCGAAGAGGAGGAAGAGCTCATATTCTCTTTTCCAACTGGTTTGGGAAGAATGGCAAGCACCACCACCACGGCTCACATCATCCCACATTTGGAGATCCCCAGAGGTTCTAGTGAGGCTGTGGAGTTGTCTCCGACGTCAGCCACTCTGCCAGGAATGCGTGGTGGTGGCGGCAGTGCATATATTCGATAGCTCGTGCTCAAGAACGAGAGAGAGGGAGAAGGAAAAGAGAAACCGAGAGAGAGGGAGAGAGGGATAGAGACGAACTCCGATGAGTGAGCTCTGGCGAGCTCGTGGCACAGTCGTGGAGGAGGGTGGAGGGCAACCCGACGAGAGAGATGAAGAAACCGAGAGATCGAGTGAGGGAGGAGAGATCGAGAGTGAAGCCGAGAGAGAGGGAGAGACCGAGAGGGAGGGAGAGAGAGATGACCTCCGGTGAGTGAGCTCCGCATGGTCCAGCTCGGCGTAGGGCGAAAGAGGAGAGGAGAGGCGGCAGCGGTGGTGTTTGGAGAAGGAGATGAATAGTGAAGTAGGGTTTATCTTGTTTTATATATATGTAACATAGGTGAAATGACCCAGTTGCCCTTAAACTTTCTTTTTACCAATTTTAAAAATAGCTGCCCTTATGGGTCTTTTACCACTTTATCACATCTCATCATACACACAAATCTCGATGCAAATCTCATGGCTCTTCTCATTTGAGTGGTGTCACTTTAGCAAGTTTCACTCCATAGCCCATATGTCGCGTAGTTAACCAACTTCCGCGTTCAAACAACATTCTTTGGTCCATCTTATCTTGTCAACAAATTAATTAAATTAATTAAAAATCCATTTATTTGTACTCTTTACTTGTTTTATCCCTCGTTTAACTAGTCAAAACCTCACTCAATTAAATATCGCCTGAACGGCTCGAAACCCGTAAAATACTACAATACTAATACACACCATCAAAGACTATCTAGTATTCACGTAGCCGGGTCACAATCCTGACAAGTGTAACACAAGTCAGTTAAAAATTTGGGGTTGTTACACCTAGCCTAACCATTTTCACATCATTTGTATTTGTTATGGACCCTTATATATAATGTGTATGTAGGGCCTTATTGGGCCTTAACACAAGACCACAATTAACATTTAAAAATGTCCATACACTTCCTTGTTTTATTTATTCACACACATACAATAATGAACACCACCGCTAAATACACCCCATACCCCACTCTTATATTTACACACAAATGATATATGCACCTCACTGTTATGTGGACACAACACCCCACTATTGTGTGCACCCCATTGTTGTATGCACCTCATACACACACAACACAACCGAATCATACAACCAACACATCTAAACTACCCACACACACACTAGTTGATTCTCACAATGCACACATACACAACTTTTGTATACACCCCACTGTGGTGTACACACACTATTGTGTACACCCCACTGTGGTGTACACAAAGTGAGATGTACACCCCATGTACACACACACCCAAAACTGTCACACATACACAAATAAAATAATACCATTTGTAGCCACACACCCCACACTAACATAGCACAGTTTATGATCACCCACCCCACACATAGTACCCCCACACCCCAACTGGGGTGCACACACACACTGTCATTACACCTGACCCATAACTGTTCCAACCTAAAACAGTTCAAACCAACACTATATTCATTAAGACATACACCCACCAATAACGTGGCTATTGGACATGGAGGAAGGGTCATCGCCGGCCAGCGGAGTCGTCGAAGACTCCACTTCGATCAGTAATTTGTGACCGAGGATGGTTCCACTAGCCACGACAACCTCAAATAGTAGGCAAAAACTGCCACCAAAACAGCCCAAAATGGCAAAATAGTGAGCATGGAAAGAGAACGAAAACGATGGAGAAAGAGGAGAGAAGCTCACCTAGTGATCTCCGGTGAGTGGTGGAGGCTCCAACGCTGTGGTGAGTGGTGGTGGTGACGGTCCAGCCGGGGGGAAAGCGAGCTGCCACAATGGAGGCCGAGAAAAGTGAGGGAGAGTACAAGCCGAAAGAGAAGAGGGAAAGAGGGGTGGAAGAGACTCACCTAGGCGTCTCCGTTGGGTGGACAAGGTGGCAGTGCCACGGAGGATGGTGGCGGTGATAGTCCAAGGAGGAGGAGAATGCACAGCCAAGAGGAGAAGGAGATGACGTGAGGCCAAGAGAGAGAGAAAGAGAGAGAGAACACGGACCTCCGGCGTGGTCCGGTCTGGTGAGAGATCCGGCGACTGGCAATCGGTGGTCGACGGTGGCGAGAGGTAGTGACGGCAATGGGGTGAGGAAGATGATGAATAGTGAAGTAGGGTTTATGGATAAAACAATTTATATATATATATATAGTAAATGACCTTTTCGCCCTATCTTAACACATATTTATTTTTAAAACCCTTGCCCTTATATGTCTTTTTTTATTTGTTTTTCTCTTTATTGCATCTTAAAGTAGGTGTGTGTTGTCACTTGCATGTCCGTTCATCTCAACACACACGCATCTCGAGGTCAATCTCATGGCTCCTCACCATTAGGCTGTGTCACTTTAACAATACTATCATGTAGACCGTATGTTGCGTAGTTAACCAACTCCAGCGTTCAAACGACGTTCCTCGGTCCATCTTTCCTTGTTCCGACTCCCGTAACGCGCGTAGTCTCGCCTTGTCTCGCCAACTAATTAATTAAATTAATTAAAAATTCATTTGTTTGTACTCCTTACTTGTTTTTATCTACTATTTAACTAGGCGAAACCTCACTCAACTAAAAATTTGCCCGAACGGCCCGAGACCCGTAAAACACTAATATACTAATACACACAATCAAAGAATCATAAAATTACTTTGGTGTCGACTCCCGAAGTTCGAAATACTGTCTAGTATCACATAGCTGGGTCACAATCCTGACAAGTGTAACGCAAGTCAGTTAAAAATTTGGGGTTGTTACAGGTTGGGTCAGACTTGACCCAATAATAAAAAACAAATATATATATATATAATATAAAATATATAAAAAAAGAGGGAATAGTAACAGAATAAAAAAAGTAAATAAAAGGTAAATAAAAAGAAAAAAATTTATATATAATAAATATATATATATGTATATATACATATATATAGGAATATACATACATGTATATGTATGTATATATATATATACATAAAATATATCTATATAATAAATAAGTAAATAAATAAATAAATAAATGATATGAAATGACCTTTCAGGGACCTAGGGGTGTTACGAGAGTTCGAGAGCGCTAGTGAGAGTGTCGCGAGGCCGGATAGCCTGAGCTATCCTGTGACTTGTAAGTGAAACTATGAGAACTCTCTACTTTATTCCATTCATGTCATTTCTCTTTTTAGTCAATTTGATGACTTGTTGTTAGTAATCTACCATAATATTTTCCTTGCTTTGTTCAAATTGAATGTTGAAATAGCATGATGCCTTGTGATAGTTTCATTGACTCTTTTTCCTGATATGCCATGTTTTGTTGTGGACTATGTTATAATTGATGTTAGAAATGCATGCTCTAGGGTTACTATGGTAATTAGTTTTGTATTCCATTTCCTTTGGAACTTCGTAGCCTAACTTATTGTTGATATGGTAAAACATTAGAAATGAAGATCCTTGAAACGAAAGTTAGAGATTATCTAGTGTCCATTGCACGAGAGATGGGTGGATTCACGAGGTCACTGGACCTCGGGGTTTCTGGCACTCACACTATTACTTGGGTGGCATTACGTAGTTTGAACTACGGGGTTGTCGGCAAGTTATATATATATATTCGCGTGGAGCACGGCTCCGCCATTGATAAAGTATGTTGAGAGTATCTCCATACGATAGTGGAAAAGGATGGCTGATAGTTCTCACTGCCGACCGGATGCAGATCATCTCGACTTAGCCTGTGTAAGTCTGTCTAATTCTGTTAACTGTGGTATTTACATGCATTAATTTCTTAGCACCTTTTTCTGCTATATTATGCATTTAAAAATTTGTCTTTACTTTGGAAATGTAGTATAGACTTCCCCGGTTATCACTTAACTATCACTATACTCACCGTCTAGTTTGTGACGGTGGGTGTAGGTCCGTCGAACAAGATCTTAGACAGGGCAAGGAGAAGATCGACGACTACCTCTGAGCTCGTAGTGCGAAGCTGCCATACATATAGGTCATATTTTTGTATTTTGCTTATATATGTATTTTGCTTGGGTTGTTTGCTGGGACGAGAGCTAGTTCACCCGACCTTTGACTTTCACTTTGTCTATATGCTCGCCGTTTATTGTATATTTATATTGTGATCATTATTTCCTAGTTTCCACATTTAAGATTTATATATAATGATTTCGCTGAGATGTTAAATACTTTCCCTAATTTGATAATCTTTATAAAATGATAAATAGTAGTGATAGGGAATTTCTTATTCCTGAACTCAATCCACGAGACAATAGCTAATACAGGCTGACTAATACGTAATTAGGTCCTATGTCCTGTAATTAGGGCTTAATTACGAGATTAGGTCGGGCAGTGCCC
This sequence comes from Stephania japonica, assembly GCA_039657345.1. Classification (NCBI taxonomy): domain Eukaryota; kingdom Viridiplantae; phylum Streptophyta; class Magnoliopsida; order Ranunculales; family Menispermaceae; genus Stephania; species Stephania japonica. The sequence continues at coordinate 24,494,569 of CM077558.1, read as the reverse complement.
TATATTAAAATAGGGTTCGTTACAGTCCGGCACACTAATATAGGTGCAGTAATGAGCCGCACTTTGATTAGTTGAAATGTTGTCTCTATCGCATCTTTGCACCTTTCATACAATCAGTGACTAGTACCATAATATTGCTGAAATGTGGAATGAACCACCTATAAAAAAAAGCCAAGCCATGAAAACTACGAATCTCAGCGATAGTACTAGGCCTTGGTCAATGTCGTACAACCTCCACCTTGGACTCATCCACCTGTAGACCATTTCCAGAGATGACATAACCCAAAAAGAGAACTTTGGAAGTCATAAACGAGAACTTCTTCATGGAAGCATAAAACTTCTCCCTACGCAAAATAGTAAGAACATCCAGCAAATCCTTGAGGTGTTCATCCTAGTTAGTACTATAAATCAAAATGTCAACGAAATACACAACAACACATTTGCTTATCAGAGCCCGCAAACTCTTATTCATGACTTTCATGAAAGTTCTAGGTGCATTGAACAACTCGAATGGCATTACTAGCCACTCTTATAACCACTCTCGAGTCTTAAAAGCTGTCTTCCACTTATCGCCAATTCGAACACGGATTTAGTGATACCCACTCTTCAAATCTAGCTTTGTAAACACCCTAACACGCTCAATTGATCAAGCAAATCATCTAGTCGGGGAATTAGAAAATGATATCTAACAGTAATTTTGTTGACTGCTCTATTGTCAACACACATCCGCCAGGAGCCATCCTTCTTATGAGTTAGGAGGGCTGGAACTACGCAAGGGCTTAGGCTTTCATGAGTAAAGACGTTTAACAAGAACTCCTTAAATTTTTGCTTCTACTTTTCATGTTCAGCTGGGCACATTCTATAATGTGGCCTATTGGGAAGAGCCACACCAGGCTCGAGGTGAATCTGATGTTGGATGCCTTGTAATTGAGGCAATCCATCAGGTAGATCATCAGGAAAGACGTCCTAAAAATCAGCCACCATAGGCGCTATAGATTCTGGAATCACAACATCACTAACTTCTTTCACAAGTAGCATATACACTACTTCTGAGTCACGTAACTCTGCTTCAAATCTGTTCAATGACAACAAACTACTACTCTCCATCACCGATTTATCATCATAAAAAACTTTGTAGGCTGAAAAACAATTTACACCCCTTTAAACAATAGAGTGTATTTATTGGTATTTCCATCATGCAAAACACTTCTATCAAATTACTAAGGATGCCCCAACAACAAGTGACATACATCCATATCAACAACATCATACCAAAAAAAATCTTTATACTTGGCACTAATAGAGAAAGTTACCAAAGCGCATTTCAAAATGGTTACCTCATTGCCGTTTTTCAGCTAGGACAGTTTGTAAGGGTTGGGATGCTTCACCGTTGCAAGCCCTAACTTCTGAACTGCCTCGGTAGAGATGATGTTCTCACAACTACCTGCATCAATCATAAATTTGCAAACTTTGCCCAAGATGGTGCACTTGGACTAAAAGATCAACCATTCATCATCAAGATCCACCCTTGGTGTAATGCAAGACCGTCTCACAACTAATGTGACACCTACATCTCCGGTCACAACCTCCTTCTCCGTGTTGTAGCGAGACATATGAAAAACTAGTTTTGTAATGATGTATGTTGGATTCATTTCATCATTTGCCTCCTTGTTGTCAACAAAGAAGACTTTCTTCCCTTTGCACACTAACACTCGGTAGGCAATCATTCCATAACCAAAGCAGTTAATTCTGCTTGTATTACCAGCAATGGGATTTTTCGTAACATTTCCTCTACCAACTGTAACTCTGCCAGTATTAGTTGTGTTGGCCTAAATGTTTTTATCACTTATACTCTACTCGGGATCTTGATGCTAACAAATAATGTAAAATGGTACTAACAAGTTTATTTAGAGTTTCATAATACAACATCTTGTTAAGAATTTCAAGTTCACAAGGAAAGTTGAACGATGCATAAGTTCAAGTCAAAAAGTGACAACATGAAGTCGGACAAGTTCAAGAATCGGCTCATAAAGGAAGCAAGGAGGAAAGACAAGACAATCATGTGTACATTATTTGTAAGGTATATAAGTTCCATTCCTACAAGCCAAATGCATTAGAATCGTACATTACATGAATTTTGGTTTTCAAAGAACTTAAAGTTATGGTTTTTGTGATTTTTAATTTTAAGGTTTTTAAAATGTTTTTAAATGATGCAAACATGTTTTACAACATGCATTTAAGGTGTATGAACTATTAGAATTAATTTTGAATGCACCAACATGTGTTTAGACAGCTTTTGGATTGACATTAAAATTATTTGTAGAAAAGCCCCTATGTTTTCATGAAACTGAAATTTTTGGTTTTTGGGGTATGTTAAATCATCTGAGATATCTAGACATATTTTTAAGACCCTACTAAACATATATGAAGTGAATTCAAAGATTTATTAGAGTCGTAGAGGTGTTAGGAGGTCGTTTTGAAAAATCGAGATGTTATTTATTTTAAAGCCCTTGCATTGAACATAAATTTTTTCTAAGTGTTGGCCAACGCGCTGGACAATTTCTCTAGTGCGCTGTGCAGTGTCCTGACAGAAAATTTTTCTAAGTGTTGGCCTGCGCACTATGTAATGTCCTGACAGAAAATTTTTTCTAAATGTTGACCAGCGCGTTGGACAATTTCCCCAGCGCGCTGCGCAGTGTCCTGATAGGAAATTTTTCTAAGTGTTGCCCAGCGAGCTGGACAATTTCCCTAATGCGTTGTGCAGTTTTCCGATAGCTTTTTTAAAGTATTGATCCACATCTTTAATTTGAATTTGGGAATCATTTTTGGCCTTTGGATCATATGTGATGGTCATATGGGGTTATAAAGAGTTTGACTACTTACTCAAACACCTAAGAACACAAAAGCCACAACTTGTGCTCCTACACTTTCAAAAATCCAAGTTTTTACATACATTTGGGATAGATTCTTGATCACATACACTAGGTGATTTTTGGAGCTATTGATTCGTTGGTCAAGGCAACATAAGGGAGGTGTTCTAAGGCTTACAACAACCAGTCTAAAACTGATTTTCAGACTTCACACTTGAAGTTGTAAGATTTCTTGATTTCCTACTCTTTTTGGGCTTAATCTATAGGTGTAATGTTTGGAAATCATTTGTTGTGTTCTTGAACACTTTTGTCTTGAGTTTTGAACTTAAACTTGATATATTTGAGCTTAAGACATATTTGAACAAATTGTTGTGCTTAATCTTGATTTTGACAAATTCACTTGTTCACTTAATTTGAAACCGCACACGTTTTCATCGATACTCTTTTGTCGATTTCTTGACTAAGTATTGCACATACTTGCTGATTTTATATACATCTTAGTCAGAGTTCATACTTGTATGCATAGGAATGGTTTAGCTCTAGGTGGCTTGTAAGAATTGGACTTATTGTCGCTTTACTTTGTAAAGCAAGATTTCAATTGTATTTATCAAACTTTGATTGTAAGACTTAGTGGGATCTAAGTCGAAAGGGAATACCTAGTTGAGGCTAGGCATAAATCCTAGTTGAGGCTAGGTAAGGAAAAATCCTAGGTGAGTCTAGGTGGTTGTATAAGACCTTGCTGTGGTAAGACATCTTGTAAAAGACCTAGTTAAGGCTAGGCATTCACTAGGCTTGTGGGGTGTAACACTTATTGGTTATATAAATGGGGGGTTTGAAAATCCTAACCGAGGAGGTTAGGTAGTGGATGTAGATTGGTTGGATCGAACCACTATAAATCATGTGTCTCATTTCCATCTCTTCTACCCCATTCTTGATTGCACTGGATAGATATTTCTTGTTGATATGTGTGCTATTGTTGTTGTTTAAGCATAAAGTTTTAAAAAGGCGATATTCACTCGGTAACCCAATTCACCCCCCTTTTGGGTGACCTTCAAGTTGGTCCACCATTAACGTTCACAGGCACAAAACTAGCACTACGTCATAATTGTTGCTCTACTTGCTTTACCTTTTGACGTGCTGCAACCAAAGATATTGGGTCAAACATGTTGATTGTATCTTGAGTTTTCAAATTCAGCCCACCAATATACTTCGACACCAATTAGTCACTTGTCTCCTGTAGGTCGTTTCTAGCAACCAACTGGTAAACCTTTTTGGTGTACTCATTAACAGACTTTGCCCCTTGCCTCAGGTTTTACAATCGTTGATACATCAAGCGCTAAAAATTATAGGGTAGGAATTCAGCCCGCAGATGTTTCTTCAACTTCTCATACAAGGTAACTTTTCCCTTACCCATCCTGATTCATGTTAATTTTTGTTGTTGCCACCAATCCATGGCGAAATCGCAAAATCTGGTTACAACCAATTATATGTGATGTTTTTCTGGTATGTCTTTGAACTCTAGGACTTCCTCAATTGTTGCCAGCCAATCCAGGAATTTCTCAGGTAGAAGCTTACCATGGGATTCAGGAATCTCTGTCTTCATCCCACCCTCTTACTGCCTACAGTCGTCCTCAACTACATGTGGTCAATGACACTCCGTTGAGCCTCAAAGTATCCGTCCTCCCCATCCAAAAAAGCATTTTCATCCATCTCCCTTGTATTAGAAGGTTCAACAGGAGGCTCCCTATAACGGTTAGTGCCGGATTCCTAGCCCGTAATAACTCTGCCATCCCTGTAGACATCTCATCAAGTTTATGACGCAATTGGTCGTACACCTCTAAAAGCTGAGTGAACCGCCGCTTGTTATGACCTTGGATGTCTCTCTAATAAATATCTTCAACTTGTTGGTGGTTCTGGTTCTTCTTTGTTGGAGCCATGATTAACGTCAAATCACGCGCGATGAAAGCTCTGTTACCATTTGACGCAGTGAAGATCTTCTAAGTTGATTATTCGACACTATGAATAATGTAATTCAGGGGAAAAGAACTTAATCAAAGTTTGAATTTATTTAATAATCAAAAAAGTCTAATTACAGCAAAAATGGTCATTTAAATAGCAAATGTAACGACCCGAAAATTTGGTTATTTGTAGATGATGACGTGTATTACATAGTTATACACGTATTTGAGTGACCGGACGATTTAATCGGTGAACGAGTAGGAAAATTTGGTTACGGGTACACGAGGGATTTAAAACACTGCAAAGAGTACAAATAAATGAATTTTTAATTAATTTAATTAATTAATTGGCGAAACAATGCGAGACTATGCGCGTTACGGGAGTTGGGGTAAGATAAGACGGACCGTGGAATGTTGTTTGAATGCGGGAGTTGGTTAACTATGCAACATGCGGACTATGAGATTAGAATTGTTAAAGTGACACATCCCAAAGAGAAGGAACCATCATATCGGTCTCAAGATGCATGTATGTTTTGAGATGCAAACAAGTGGTAAAAGACTCATAAGGGTAGTTGTTTTAAAATGTGTATGAAATAAGTGGAAGGGCAAAATGGTCATTTGACCTTTGTTTTAAATATATAAACAAACAAAACCCTACTATTCATCTCCTTCTCCAAACACCACCGTCGCCACCTCTCCTCTTCTCTTTTGCCCCATGCCGTGCTGGACCAGGTCGGAGTTGCTGGTCGTCGGATGTCCTCCTCCACTCTCTCTCGGCTTCTCTCATTCTCACGGTCTCTCGCTCGCACATGCTCTCGGGTTTTCTCTCTTTCGGTTCTTCTTTCTCGGCCTCCTTCTCTCTCGGTCCACTCACCTCTCAACTGGCCAAGTTCTCGCCGGTCGTCGAAGATCCAGTGATGGCAGAGTAGCTCGCCGGAGGTTTCCTCTTACTCTCCCTCTCTCACCCTCTCTTTCGATATCTCTTTCTTCTGTCTTGGTTTTTTTGTTTTTTTTTTCTCTCACTCCCACTTCTCGACAGCCACCGCCTCTGGCAGACGAACCACCACACCTCCTGACGCCATTGGAACGACGGACACTCGACTGAGATGGCTCGGCCACCGAAGTAAGGGTGCATCTCTCTCTCTCTCTCTCTCTCTCTCTCTCTCTCTTTCTCTCTTTCTCTCCCACTCTTTCTCTCATTTTTCACTATTTTTCTTTATTGTCTTGAAACTGTTGTCGTAACTGTGTTCGCGTTTGGTGGTGGCTGCCGTGATTAGGGTTCGGTTGGAAGCGATGCACGGTAGTCCACCGGAGTTCCGACAACCCTAGAGCATCCCCATCTCATTGTTTGTGTAGATAGTTTGTTAGTATAGTGTCAACTGTTTTATTTGAACTTTGTTGCTGTTTTGTGTTTCTCGCCGAAAACTGCCGCTGTCGGTGGCACTGCTGGTCGGACCACCTATCATGGGGGGTTGTCGGGGACCACACCTAGCTATGGTTGGTGTCTTGCAACTTCTGAAGTGGTCGGACCAGTGGTAGTGATGTGGATGTATTGATATTTTATATTTTTTTTGCTCTCACCGGAAACCACCAGTTTTGGTGGCGCTGCCATAGGACCGCCGTGCCCAAGGGTTGATGGAGACCACGCTACACTCATGCTAGTGTCTCGCAACCTCGGAGCGGTTCATACTAGTGGTGGCAAGCCATTTTTGTTGTTATTGAATGGGTTGTTTTTATGTTTTCTTTGTCAAAATCTTTGAACTAGGGTGGGTACATACGACTATCTCATGTCGTGGTGGCTCCCTCCCAACATCGGATAACACCAACGAGACATCATGGAGGCTTTGAATGTGTTGGTTAATTAGTTTTAGTTGAAGTTTTAACCATGGTGATTCTTATTTGTTTATACAAACTACTTTGAGTTTCCAACTTTGTTTTGAGGTTTTAGCTAGGATATATGGACTTGATTTTACTTTGTCCAGGGTGCTCGTTTGTGTTGATGAACACATTGTGTGTGCGAGAAACTAGATATATGTTTTATGATTTCAATATCAAGTGTGTATGTTGGGAACATGTGGTTATGTTCTGGTATTTTAATGTCATTTCCATATATGCTAGTATTACATTCTTTTAAAAATAGTGTTTAAAGTTGACGAATGGTCATGACATCATGAACACGCCACCAGCTCTCGAAGCTATGGCGTGACCCACATACGACTGAGCCGAGCCTATAATTCATAAGTAGGCTTACATGCGTTATGATCCTCGATGTTGTGATATCGCAGTCGTGATTATTGTTGTGGTTTTTCAAACCCGAGAGAGTATTCGTCTTCATATAGAATCGTCGAATAGTTTGAATTCTTAAAACACTTGAAAAAAATTGGGGTTTTAACCTAGGTTTAGTTAATGACTCGACCCGTTAATTAGAGTTTCCAACCTTGTCAGGTAGCGAGAAACTCATGGATACGCATTAGGGACGTGAGAGTGTCTACGGGTTGCGATTAGTCAGGTAAGTACACATGCCTTAAAAAGCATTTGTAATGTAAGCTAGTAAGAAAATGCCATGTGATTCATTATCATTTATTCAGTCTTGTTATGCTCTATTATTGGTATTCCACTCCATTTCTTGTTGTGTGTTTCCCAGCGTAAGTGTTTCGTCTCGAAAGTACTAGGACCTGCACTAGAGGGATAAAACGCGGGCACTCGTACGCACGAGTGTGTGACCACCCTTAGTGACTATGTGTCACCGAGTACTGGGTGGGTGGGTTCGAGTCCCTGCCGTCATAGCTGTGCCTTCGCTTGTGTCGATGCCCGGGAAGACCTCGCGAGGTCTTCGCCGTTATGTTATGATTTAGACCACTTATGAGCCTCTTTTGATTCCTTGGAACACACTTGACTTTCGATTGATATCTATTAGTCTGTTTATCATGCACCTTGTTTATTTAAATTCTGTCGTTTTTCTGTTACCGCATGATATTTAGACTGCTTTACTTGTTATATAATGAATTACTGTTATCTTCTTCTGGCATTACATTCAATTTTCTCCAGTTGCTCACCGTCTAGTTTGTGACGGTGGGTGCAGATAGAACAAAGTGCAGTAGAGGCAAGGAGTCCTGCTTAGGCGACTTTTGTGAGGATTAGCGGCTGGACTTGGAGACTATTTTGTAGGTTTCCTTATATTTTGCTTTTATGTATATCGTTTCATATATATGCTTTGGGATTATTGAACTTGGAAATTTTTGATGAGATTGGTATCATGTACCTTTGCATTTCGAATTGTACATGAATACTCGGGGTTTTCCACAATTATAGAATTTCTAATTTCCCTTTGATTGAGTTATTTTCCCTTGTTATTTACTGTTTAGTCTTCCGCTGTGTATTATTGTAATAACTCTTTCATAAATTACTAAATTGATTAAATTGAAGGCTGACTAGGCTCGTCAGGTGGCCAAGTGATGACTTGGGGCCTGCACGGGTTTTGGCCGGGCGTACCCAATTGCACGGGAAAATTGGGGCCGTCACAACAAAACTCTAAAATTTTCCAAAAATAGCAATAGTTCAAAATATCCTAAATTGAAAACTATACAAAATAGGAAAGCTAATTCCACAAACGGCATAAAAATGAAAACTCATACTTTGTAATCAAAGAAAAACTAATTAATAATAAAAAAAATTGCTAACTCGAAGGCCTAAACGAAGGAATTTGGCCAAAAAATGTCATAGTGAAAACATTAGTTGTGCGTATTGATCACCACATCATTTTCAATAATACCATGTCTTCAGAACTGTCGAATTTCGCAATTGGACCCTCCAAAAATCAACCAAAATTATTTTTTATCAAGCATTTTCCAAAAAAGTGTTTGACACTTCTTGGACTGCATCAATACGGGGACCCTCCCCATTTAGATTAAAGAATTTATGGTTGACTCACCATGGGTTTCTAGGAAAATTTATAGAACGGTGGAGCGGGAATGAGTCTTTCGGCGGCAAGGGATACTCTCTTATGAAAAAGCTTAGTAAAATAAAAGAAAAGTCTAAGGATTGGAATACAATAGTGTTTGGGTAGGTACAAAATAAAAAAAATGATCTCTTGTAGGAAGTCAGTTTTCTGGATCTCAAGGAGAGCTCACAAAGATGGTACACACAAAAGCATGTTAGGTGAAAGGAATTGAAGGATCAACTAGAACACACATTACTTATGGAAGCTAGAATGGCACAACAAAAACTTAAGGTGAATGGGCGAAGGACAGGGACGACAACACAAGTTTTTTTCATCGACGCCTAAGTGCACAAAAGGGTAAGAATGTAATCAATAGAATCCAAACAAGCCCATCAAACCCACAACCGATTAAAGACATCATAGTGGGATTTTACAAAAATTTGGGACTGAGGCTATGTTGTTGCTGTAATTTGTTTCTGATGCCGACCTCAACTGATTGTTGTTTGTACTTTGTTTCTGCGGGAAGTCCTATCCTACACTTTCTTTCAAGCAAAACCGATAAAACATGGTTTCTAAAGGTTGATTTAGCATGTGTGCGAGGAGTTGGTGAGTGTGGGATCAAAGCTCTGCAGAGATTTGCCATATGTGATTCCATCTTTAATGAAAAATTTAGGTTTGATGGAAAGCTTTCTTGGTTAGTGAAATTTGAAATTTCAGATGGATTACATTAAATTTTTCATGTATACAAAATGCTGATTCTTACATGATATGGGTTTTTATGGCCTATGAAATGGTAATTGTTTCACTAATTGAGATGCCTGCTGTGGCTTATGGTATCATTCTTAATGTGTGAGCTCTTTTTCTTTTCATGCTTTAAAACAGTAAGCTAGGGCTAAATTTGTTCTTTACGTATGTGAGCATTGATTCTTTGTGTCCAACAATGTTTAGTTAGTCTTTCCTCTTAATTTGAGAAGAGCTGATATAGTTTTATTGAGCGTTTCTTAAGTTAAGTTGGGAGAGTTATTGTGTTTCTGTGGTAATTTGAATAGTTAATGTTTTGATAATGATGGACGTGTTATGTTGTTAGTTCTTATATAATTTCAGAAATTCTTAGTTTGCTCTGATAATTTGCCATCTATTTTTTGTTCGATTGTGGACACAGAACCATGCATTATGGGAAATTTTGTACAATCACTTTTTATGTGATGTCTTTGCACAAATGGTGGAGGAATCAGCACCAGAGAAGTGCAACAAGTACTATGACTATCTTTGAAGAGAATTTGACTTTGCAACAATCTTACTATCGGAGAGGATACATTTGATTAGAATTCTCATGGGTTTGTGAATGTGGCAAGTGTATATATGTTGTTGTTTGTGATCCATCATACACGGACATTGTTGAAGGTGACATTCATTGTAGCTTCTCATTTATGCAAATCCTTATGTTAGAATATAAAGTAATGCTAGAATGACCTGGATGGGACATCCAGGATGGAAACCCGAGCGATGATGTCCATCCATTTACACATTGGGATATGTGTGCACACACATCGATACACATGCGATGGATGGGCACCATCCCGGGTGTCCCATCACCGGGTTATCCCAGCATTTTCCTAGAATATATTATCTAAGGTTGTTGGTGAATTGTTTCCTGGAATTTATGTGTATGTAGAAAGATGGTAAAGGAGGAATTGTTATTCTATAATAAGATGCTATTGCTAGTAACTAGAGGTTGGTCCTAAATTTAGCTTTCTATTCCTACTTTGTTGTTGGGCTTAAATAACATTACTCCCAATCTGTAAATGAGAATGACGAACATATACACTTGTTTGATGTAGTTGCAGAGATCTAAATTCTAGGAATGTACATCATATAAGTTTAGACATTTAGGTATCAAAACCGCTAATGATGGGTAACTCTCACAGGTGCTTTGTTCTAGCTTAAAGCAAAATTTTGTTTTCTCATGACCGAAGTAGAGATTTATTTTTTCCGTGAGATTTTGAGATGATACTGTTACAAAGATGATGGCCACAAGACGATCTCTTTATTAACTCCAACCTTTTTCAGTAGATAAAAAATGTGTTATGAATTTGGAGAATCTGGATTGTATACCTTTACTACCTATAATGTCTTAAACTGTGCCATCCTATTATTTGCATACTGATATGAAGAGAACCCCATAGTGAGATAGCGATAACCTGCATTTAGCATCCTTGTTTTCTTCTCATTTGGTGATGAGTCTAAGATTATCTTTTGATTTTCCAATTTATTGCAGCACCTCTCAATGTTATTATTTTACAAATATCTTCGCGTATTTGTCCCCAACTAATTTGGGATTGAAGTTTTGTCGTTACATGTCTTTTAAGAATTAAGTCTTTATGTAATGAGTTGGGACTATGAGATAACTTGTATGTAGTATTCATGTATTCTTCTATTATTCTATATTGTGTTTGATGCTAATTTTTTGTTTCAAATTTTATCATCATCATGGGCTTGTTTGATTAAAAAAACTTAAATTACATGATGGTGCCATATTAAATATAATTATGGTCAAGATGTTGCTCTATTTGTGTCAATCTAGTCAATTGATTGCATATATAATCACAACCCATTTTCATTTCCAATCTATATTATGTTTTCTCATTCAAATTAAGGCAAACACCTTGAGGCTCCCCTCGATTCAAAGCGATCCTACTTTCGAGACTTGATGAGTGTTCGTTTAGGCATAATTTAGTGTAGGTTATTTAGTAGTTAATGGACTATATTTATCTTGTTTTAAAGTGATAAATGTGTGTTTTATGTATTTTAGAAATTTTATATGAGTTGGACATTTTTGGGATCAAAAGTGTGTGAACCTAATTGACAGTTGTTCAGTTTAGAGGGCATAACTTTTACATCCAAAGTTGGAATGACTCGCTATTAGTCTTGTTAAAAAGAAGACCTCGAGATCGACATTTTCTTCTTCACAAGTATCACGAAATTTGGACTCAAACGGGCTCAAAATCGCAGTATAAGTTACGGCCAGATCTTTAGTTCGAAAATCATCTCCACCACTCTGCTTGCGACACGTCGGCCCAATCTTCTCCACGATTCTCTCGCGTGTTCTACTGTGGCCAGGTGTTGTCCGCCTACCTCTCCTCGCTGCGTCAGCACAGCTCTTCCAGCGTAATGAGATCACGCCACGTGTCTGTCCCAATCACTTCTGCGTTCTCTCCTCGCGCAAACGCGCACATTTTGTGGACACGTGTCAGTCGCTACCCTCCTCGGCACGTCACAATTACTTCTCCCAGCTAATAGAAGTGTGACACATCATTGCGCTGCAGTCCTCACTCCAATGAGGTGCTTTCAAGTGTCAACTCCTCATCTTAGCGCTCAAACAATGTTGCGTATTGACGCCGCATACTCGCCGTCTTCAGGAAATCCCAACTTGGGAATTTCACATATTTTTAGTATTTTTGGGAGTTCCAACTGACTTGGAATTGTTTCTATAAATACCAGGAGACTCTCAAACGAAAAAAATCCTTTGCTTTACTTCCGTTTTGTATTAGAATTAGTTTAGTTTAATTATGTCTAGTTAGTTCCTCCATCTAGGTTGAAGGTGGATCGGTCAAGCCTACGACTTGAGAATCCTTTATGAGGTTTATTTATTTTTAATTATTATTGATTTATTTTCTATGATTTATTTTCTTTGGTATTGTTTGAACAATTGAGGTTAAACACTAATTTAATCCTTAATTTACATGCCAGTAAGTCGTAAGCACCCATCCTTGTGCAATAAGACCACACTAGTGGCAATTGACCCTACTAATTGATTAGACCCTTTTGGGACCGGTCAAATACCTTAGGGATCTAGGCTAAATCGGGAGTAGTAGCGATCCGGTTTTCTAGGTGTAGTGCCTTCACGAATCAAAGTAATGCGATCAATGCGTTAAATCTAGAGCACTAGCAATCAGGTTGCGTGTTTGGTTAGGGAAGTAGTCAACGGTCGTACCTTGGCTATTGAGATCAGGAAGTGCGAGGAACCGAGTGCGTCACTGGGTCTATAGCTGCACTAGATCATAGATTAGTTTAATACTTTTCATGAACCAATAATTAATAAAATAAATCCCAAGTTGTATGCCGAGACTGTGAAACTGGATACCTAGATTTCTAACATTTCATTATATTTCCTAATTTTCAAAATATTTATATTTCCTTTTTTTGTATTTTTCTTACCTAAGAAAGACATCATTCTCTACGGGATCGTGTTGGACTAAGTAGTTAGTCACTCTAACTCCGACCGGTATTTTGATGGAAACAAACAAGGTGAAAATATACTAATAAGTTTTATCAAGTGTATTTCAGTTCCGTCAAAGGTTGCGAAACATATCTCATGGGTATTCGAGCATTCAAGCTATACAAGTTCAAGACTCGGCATACAAAAAGGAATGAAGACGAAAGATCAAGGCCAAGAGTTGAAAATTAATGTAAGGTATTCAAGCTCACTTAAGCAAGCCTATTGAATTAGTTCATGCATATTGTGATTTTAAAATGGATTTTCAAATGTCAAGTGATTACTCGAAGATATCGGTCCTATAAGTCTAAACTATGTTAAACTATATGTGTTTGTTAATATCGCATTTTGAAAATCATTGTGAAATATTTTGAAAAAGAAAAACTTGTTTTTGAAATGTCTTTGAAAAGAAAACTGCATATTTGCAGAAAAGTCCTTCGCAAATTATGAAACCGAGATTTTCCATTTTCGGGATTTGTGAAAATATCCGGACCATCCAAATAGGCCATATGACCCATAACAAACATGTATAATATGTTATATGAGGGTTTATTGGGTCTAGGACGTGTTAAAGGGTCGCTAACACAAGGGACAGAATTAATTATTTTGAGGTCCCCAGCTTGCGCGCTAATATCGTTATTAGCGCGCTATGTGCGTAGTTAGCGCGCTAGGTCATAAAATTAGCGCGCTAATTGCAGATCTGATGACTTTTTTATAAAGCTGAAAAATCCACTTTAATTCGAATTTTTGATTAAATCTCGGCCCTTGGATGCACACAACGGTCATATATGGGTCTATAAATATATACAACACTCCCAAACACACAAGGCACACAAGTTAGGTTTTGAAATCAAATAAAAACACTTGTGCTTAGTTTTTTCAAGAGAAGGAACTTGGGGTTTTCAAGCTACAACTTGAGGCTGTTCATTCAACATCAAAACCAGCACTCTTGAGGCACTCTAAGGAGTACTACAACCTCTCCAACACTGATTTATCAAGTCATTTTCTTGGGGTTGTAAGATAGTCCATTCCCTAGCTTTTCTTGTGCTCAATTTATATATTCTTGTGTGATTGATTTGGGAAACTACTTGTTGTGTTTTTAAACACACTTGTATTGGGTTTTACTCTTAAAATTGATTCATTAAACCCTTGGACTGATTTGAACAAGAATTTGTGCTTAAACTTGATTTTTATCAAACTTCTTGTTCTTTGGATTTGAAACCGGTTTTGCTCTCATCAATCTATTTAAAACGGTTTCATATTTGAGTTTTGCACAAAATCAGTTTTATATTTGCATTTCTCAATTGTTTTCATACTTGCATGCATAAGAGTGATTAGGCTCTAGGTGGCTTGCTTGTATTTGAACTTGATACCACTTTACTTTGTAAAGTATATTTCAATTGTATTCAAATTTTGATTGTAAGACTTAGTGGGATCTAAGTCGAAAGAGAAGACCTAGTTGAGGCTAGGCATATATCCTAGTTGCGGCTAGGTGGGAAAAGTCCTAGGTGGGTCTAGGTGGGAAAATCCTAGTTGCGGCTAGGTGGTTGTATAAGACCTTATTGCGATAAGGCATCGTGTAAAAGACCTAGTTGAGGCTAGGCATTCACTAGGCTAGTTGGCTTAGGGTGTAACACTTATCGATAATATAAGTGGGGTTGAAAATCCTAACCGGGGAGGTTAGGTAGTGGATGTAGATCGGTTGGATCGAACCACTATATATCGTGTGTCTTATTTCCATCTCTTCTACCCCCTTCTTGATTGCATAGCATTGACATTTTTCATTGGTGTATGCATTATCATTATTATTTGTGCTTAAAGTTTTAAAAGGCGATAAACTCTCGGTAACCCAATTCACCCCCCCTCTTGGGTGACCTTCAATTGGTATCAGAGCGGGTTATTGCTCAAAGTGTTACTAACGTATCTTTGAGTGTTTTTGTGCAAGGATGCAATCTCTAGATTTTTCTCGCCTTAGGGAAGGCAACTCATCCGTTCGGCCTCCCTACTTTGATGGGACAAACTATGCACATTGGAAGGTTAGGATGAAGTTCTACATTAGAGCTCAAAATAGATTTTTGTGGGAAGCAATTGAGAATGGCTACACTCCACCGAACAAGCCCTTGAAAGAATATACCGCCGAGGAGATCAAGATTGAGCTCTCAAATGATCAAGCTGTGAATCATTTGTTTTGTGCACTAAGTGAGAACGAATTCAACCGAGTTAGCGCTTGTCAAACGGCCAAGGAAGTGTGGAAAAAACTTGAAGTGCATTATGAAGGGACACAACAAGTCAAGAACACTAAATTGAGGATTCTTGAAGAGCATTATGAGACTTTTCGTGTAGAGCCCCATGAAGATATAGCCACGGCCATAACAAGGTTCACGAAGCTTTTGAATGAAATCAAAAACCTTGGAAAGCATTATGATCAAGAGAACTCGGTGTACAAGTTTCTTAGAGGCTTGCCTAAGGAATGGGGATGCGAAGAAGTATGCTATTCAATCGGCTCAAAACCTTGGAGATTACACCTTTGATGCATTATGTGGAGAGTTGACGGTCCACGAATTCGAGCTAAAGGACCGTGCTAGATTGGAAGCACTCGGTGGTTCGACCAAGAAAGAATCAAGGAAGGAGCATGCCTTAAAAGCTAATTGTTCATCGACCGAAGATGATGTGAGCTCAAGTGAAAGTGACTCCATTGAACAAGAAGTGGCCATGCTATCAAGAAAGCTCAAGAAGGCAACATATAAAAGAGACAAGTACAAGAAGAAGTACAAAGGTGCAAACAACGCAAGCAAATCACGCGAGATGATTTGCTATAAGTGCGGCAAACCGGGACATAGAGCATCGGAATGCAAGTACTTAAGAAAAAGCAAGAGACATGAATCATCATCATCATCATCATCTAGCTCCGACTCCGAGTCGGAAAATGAGAAGGCCATCCTTTGTCTCATGGCGAGGAGTGAGGTAAGTGACTCTAAATCTTTCAATTATGATGATGTAAATGCATTGAATGATATGTCTATTATTCATGACCTTAGGAATGAATTGGAAAAGGAGGTTAAAAAGACCAAACAACTCAAGAAGAGTTTGCTCAAAGCCATTAGTGAGATTGAATCTCAAAATGAGATTATTGATGATCTCCAACAGGACTTAGAATTGGCCATAAATGAGAAAAATGGATTAGTCAAAGAAATAGAGGACTTAACCACTACGGTGACCAAGTTCACAAGTGGCACCAAAATGTTTGACATGATGTTGGGCGCACAACGACGTGCACTCAACAAGAGAGGCATAGGCTATGGTGCAAGCCTATTGAGCTATGGAAAGCTTTTGGCTGAGTCCAAGAGATGTTCAAAATGCAATAGATCTCATAATGTTGGCAAATGTTTCCTAAATAGGACCAATAGAGGTAAACTTGCATGGGTAGAAAAGAATGTATGTGATACACATGTTAAGGAACACAAAAGTGTATGGGTACCAAAGTCCATGATTCATAGAGTGAATTAGATTCACTTTGAAACATGAATTGTGCTAAAACGACAACTTAATATATATATATAGGAGCTAAGGATGATAGGTCTAGTATTAGTTACATACACTTAGCATGCATACACTGATTTTTGATGTCATGACTGCATCTCATATACATTTTATGTAGGACCATAATGAATTAATACAACGTAGCCAAGCATATTTAGGCCAAATTCATTGACACGGCGTGAGTTAGGCATTTCACATAAATTGGACCTTCTACACATGTTTTAAGTGTTTTAATCATCTTTATATGGTATTAATGAAGTGTCCATGAAGTTTGAGGCAAATCGGAGTTGTGCATAAAAAACTCAAAAATTTTAATTCCGAAATTCCAGAGAGGAATTAGCTCGCTAGGTATTTCCATTAGCGCGCTAGGTCCAGAAATTAGCGCGCTAGGTCCATCAATTAGCGCGCTAATACCCCCTGACCAGACAAACTTCACATTCACTATGTTTCAAAGTCATATGTTAAAGCCATTGTTTTATTTTGGGGGAGACTTTTAGATAATGAGAATGACATTGATAGGGGGAGACCTTTATACCCATTTTTGTTAGTATCTATTCTTTTTGGGGTTAAGACATGTACCAAAAATGAGGAATTCATTGGAATCACAAACCAAATCATGCATGTTGATAGGGGGAGCCTAGATTCCTTAAGCTTTCATTTGATGCATATCGATAGGGGAGCATTTATTTGGTATCATTTTTATAAAACGGGGGAGCCTTTCTTATGGTATCATGATCTTTCTCATGCCCCACTTTTTGATGGTATCAAACGGGGGAGAAAGGTGCTGAACTTGAAAGAGTTTAAATTTTAACCATTAATGTGATGTTCATACACTTGTATTATGTTTTATGCTTGTCAAGCATTAATGTGATGTTCATACACTTGTATTATGTTTTATGCTTGTCAAGTTCACATTGTTTGTTATCATCAAAAAGGGGAAGATTGTTGGACTAAGTAGTTAGTCACTCTAACTCCGACCGGTATTTTGATGGAAACAAACAAGGTGAAAATATACTAATAAGTTTTATCAAGTGTATTTCAGTTCCGTCAAAGGTTGCGAAACATATCTCATGGGTATTCGAGCATTCAAGCTATACAAGTTCAAGACTCGGCATACAAAAAGGAATGAAGACGAAAGATCAAGGCCAAGAGTTGAAAATTAATGTAAGGTATTCAAGCTCACTTAAGCAAGCCTATTGAATTAGTTCATGCATATTGTGATTTTAAAATGGATTTTCAAATGTCAAGTGATTACTCGAAGATATCGGTCCTATAAGTCTAAACTATGTTAAACTATATGTGTTTGTTAATATCGCATTTTGAAAATCATTGTGAAATATTTTGAAAAAGAAAAACTTGTTTTTGAAATGTCTTTGAAAAGAAAACTGCATATTTGCAGAAAAGTCCTTCGCAAATTATGAAACCGAGATTTTCCATTTTCGGGATTTGTGAAAATATCCGGACCATCCAAATAGGCCATATGACCCATAACAAACATGTATAATATGTTATATGAGGGTTTATTGGGTCTAGGACGTGTTAAAGGGTCGCTAACACAAGGGACAGAATTAATTATTTTGAGGTCCCTGCAGTTTGCGCGCTAATACTGTTATTAGCGCGCTATGTGCAGAGTTAGCGCGCTAGGTCATAAAATTAGCGCGCTAATTGCAGTCCTGACAGCTTTTTTATAAAGCTGAAAAATCCACTTTAATTCGAATTTTTGATTAAATCTCGGCCCTTGGATGCACACAACGGTCATATATGGGTCTATAAATATATACAACACTCCCAAACACACAAGGCACACAAGTTAGGTTTTGAAATCAAATAAAAACACTTGTGCTTAGTTTTTTCAAGAGAAGGAACTTGGGGTTTTCAAGCTACAACTTGAGGCTGTTCATTCAACATCAAAACCAGCACTCTTGAGGCACTCTAAGAAGTACTACAACCTCTCCAACACTGATTTATCAAGTCATTTTCTTGGGGTTGTAAGATAGTCCATTCCCTAGCTTTTCTTGTGCTCAATTTATATATTCTTGTGTGATTGATTTGGGAAACTACTTGTTGTGTTTTTAAACACACTTGTATTGGGTTTTACTCTTAAAATTGATTCATTAAACCCTTGACTGATTTGAACAAGAATTTGTGCTTAAACTTGATTTTTATCAAACTTCTTGTTCTTTGGATTTGAAACCGGTTTTGCTCTCATCAATCTATTTAAAACGGTTTCATATTTGAGTTTTGCACAAAATCAGTTTTATATTTGCATTTCTCAATTGTTTTCATACTTGCATGCATAAGAGTGATTAGGCTCTAGGTGGCTTGCTTGTATTTGAACTTGATACCACTTTACTTTGTAAAGTATATTTCAATTGTATTCAAATTTTGATTGTAAGACTTAGTGGGATCTAAGTCGAAAGAGAAGACCTAGTTGAGGCTAGGCATATATCCTAGTTGCGGCTAGGTGGGAAAAGTCCTAAGTGGGTCTAGGTGGGAAAATCCTAGTTGCGGCTAGGTGGTTGTATAAGACCTTATTGCGATAAGGCATCGTGTAAAAGACCTAGTTGAGGCTAAGCATTCACTAGGCTAGTTTGCTTAGGGTGTAACACTTATCGATAATATAAGTGGGGTTGAAAATCCTAACTGGGGAGGTTAGGTAGTGGATGTAGATCGGTTGGATCGAACCACTATATATCGTGTGTCTTATTTCCATCTCTTCTACCCCCTTCTTGATTGCATAGCATTGACATTTTTCATTGGTGTATGCATTATCATTATTATTTGTGCTTAAAGTTTTAAAAGGCGATAAACTCTCAGTAACCCAATTCACCCCCCCTCTTGGGTGACCTTCAGATCGACCCTTTACCGCTATCTACAAAATAGTTGGTTTAGGAAATATATTTTATTAACGCGTTCCTCGCGCGTCAAGACTGCGTTCATCCCATCAGTAATGAGGCATATGCATCTTAATTAGCCAATGCAAGGTATAAATAATCGTTGCTTTATGCACTTTTTAAAAGCTTTCAATGGTTTTTCTAAAGGCCTTTTTTCTCACATTTTAGTTCATTTTCATACATACCATGTCATTCACCATTCATT
This sequence comes from Stephania japonica, assembly GCA_039657345.1. Classification (NCBI taxonomy): domain Eukaryota; kingdom Viridiplantae; phylum Streptophyta; class Magnoliopsida; order Ranunculales; family Menispermaceae; genus Stephania; species Stephania japonica. The sequence goes on along the minus strand of CM077558.1, from coordinate 24,474,886 downwards.
TTATTCCATTAGTTGCATTTATGCATTCATTAGCAATTGAAGACTTGATATCTTTTTTTAGTTTTGCGGCAGTGCTGTCCGAACAACTTGCAATAATTTTTGTAGCTTTCCTTGCATTGTTTCATATTTTCATTTGGATGCCACTAGCGCTCATATTTATAGTCTTACAAGTTGCAAACTCTCTTAACTTCCTTAGTTAACTATGGAATCATGTTACATACTTTTGAGGCTCACCTTCTATTCAAAGCGCCCGACTCGACTTTCGAGTGTGGATATATTTCGACTTCAAGGCTCGATGCTGCGGGGATGAAGGTGAATTCCTTAGTGGGAGTGGATAGTAACCATCAGTGGCAAAACGAAAAAAATTAATTAGGGGGGTAAATTTTACCTAGACCTATACTTATTAGCTTGGTCCACACATTAGTAATGCTTAAGTTGTAAGGCTAATATAGAACTGACTCTATTCAAGAGTGCTACATCCCAATAATTTAGTGTGGGTTTTAATTTGTATTTATTGGCTCAGGCTACGACCTTGTATAACTAAAATATATTTTAGTATTTATTACAAAATGAGTTAGTTAATGCCTTTTATGTGGTCCAACAATACCCGAACATGGATTAGTCGGAGCAGTTAGTTCCAAACACAATGTGGGAAACCAAAAAAAGAGTTGGTTAGTTTTAAAAATTAAGTTATAAAAGATAAGGTTGACTTCGGTTGGCCTAAAACCCAATTTCAAACCAAATCATAATGATTTGCTATTTAAATTAAGGTGTCGTTATGTGCACGTAAGGGCAAGCCATTGGATTTCGATACCCAAGTATTTATTAAGGCACTTCTCTGTAAAGTTTAATGTTTTAAACTACCCTTATAATTTACAAGGGCACCCCATTACCAAAACAACACAAACGATACTTATAGTAGTTGAAAGGATTTCTGGGCTCCAAAATTACAAGGTTGCGTCGCTGATGGACAAAGGAGGTCATCGAATTTGGACGTGTAGATGGGTTGGGGTAGGACACGATGGTCAGGTGGGACACTGTTGAGTTTTGGGGTTTCTACGCAGCGAAAATATTAAAATAATTTTTGAGAAAAACCCCAACAGGATCCGAATCTGATTTCATTAAAACGTTTAAACTATGAAAACTTAATTATACCTCAGTCGCAATGTACCTTTCTGAATGTTTATCGATCTTTAAAGTGCTGCCAATGACGAACGCCCTCTACTAGCTGTCCACACCCGAACGGTAGCCGAGATTCAAAGTGCTAGCTTCGAGAGAATACCAAACGTTTGGTTTCTCTCCAAAATAATTCAGAATGTACCAGTCAACCCTAATTCGTTTCTAAAATGAAAATTAGAGTTTCGGCCCTTAATTTTCATACATGTATTGTAACTTAAAAAGTCTATTTATACAACGCTTGTATATAGACAGTTAAGTAAATTACACATATACCCCTACTCAAGAAGTATAGGTGTTATACACCACAGGGACGTTTTTATCATGAATTTTATTATATAAAATTCATTCTTCCGAACCATTTTAAAATCTCACAAAACCATTCTTAGTGTGCGACCCAATAGGCTCATACAACATTGGCAGTGTGCCAAAACACATTTTGGTATACAAGTCATAAGCAGTCTCTAGCAAGACATTATGACTACCCAAGTTGTACGAATATCAAATCAATACAATCTAATCAATAGTGTATATAACATCCTTTTGTCACACGATATCCTTTTGATCAAACATAAGGCATTGAATTGTCATCCAACATGTTCAATCGTACTAGTCTCAATTTCTAGGTAGACTGAAAACATCCAAGTTACATTGATCAATATCAATTCATTTAGACTAGGCCTTTTAACAGTCTAACACATCGAGAGATCCACTAGATATCTCTCTTTATATGAGAGGGACAAATTCTATCTCGATTACACAACTTCATCACATTGCTCACATAGTAACCAATCACAACCTTTATAATCGTCCAGTTAAAGACAACATTTGATAGTGTCAAATCACTATGTTCCTAATGTTAAAGTTTTTGGTAATCTTGAGTCAGAGGACTAAAAAATATACCTATCATGAGAAACAACTATGACTTAATCCGTGTGCTGTTCTCATAGCTGGTCGGTCCAGTACTTTATTCCCTAACAAGTACTTGTGATCGTGATTCGTATCCCTATACGTATAATCATCATATGATCATCAATCAAGACTCACACTAGTCTTAATTCATTATAGTTCCCAGTATAATGATCGACTAGGGACATTTAGGATATTTCTGTAAATACCCATGGATCTTATTATAATGTAAACATGCAAATCAATTATAATAAACGAAAAATGAAATCCTCTATTTTATTAACTAAAATGTATTCATAAAGACTATTAATGGATTGACCTAGGGCACATTTCCAAACAGACACATGTCCAGGGAGTGCACACAGCCGACAGTACACCCCCTACAACAGAGAAAGAGAGATCACATGATCGCGCAACTAGACACCGGGGCGACACGTAGTCTCATTGAAGGTACAGTTTACATTTCTGTTAGATAGGCTTATGTTTTATTTGATTCTGGGTCTACCGTATCATTTATTGTTCGTCGCATGTTAGACATATTAGGATTGACTTATGTTAGGCTTAGTGTACACTTGATTTTGAGCATCGCAGTCGGAGATAAGGTTTATCCTAATAGTCAAGTTCAGGGTTGTCCAATAGAGATAGGCGGGGTAGTGTTACCAGTAACCTTTAAAGTCCTAAATGTGTTAGAATTTAACGCGCTGATAGGGATGGATTGGTTGTTGGTATACCACACACACATCGATTGTTTCACTAAGTTCATCATATTCAAGATTTCGGGATGTTCGATGTTCGTTCACCGAGGTAGTACACCGAAATTCAGCACCACCAGAGGTCGACTTGCATCTAGTGGAGAGATGGAGATGCTGGAAGTGTTGAACACAGTAGTAGAGAGTCATGGAACCAGACTTGAGGAGATACCGCTAGTTCGACACTTCCCAGATGCGTTCCTGAAGGATTTACCTGGATTGCCACCACCGCGAGAGATAGATTTCATCATCGAGCTAGTACTTGGCACTAGACCGATCACAATACCCTCATATCGCATGCTCCAATGGAGTTAGAGGAGTTGAGGACTCAACTTAAGGACTTGGGGGACAAAGGATTCATCACTCCTTCGATGTCACCGTGAGGAGCGCCAGTCCTGTTTGTAAAGAAGAAGGATGGCAGTCTGAGGCTGTATCGACTGCATGCAACTGAACAAAGTGACAGTCAGAAACAAGTACCCATTACCGTGGACTGACGATTTGTTTGATCAGCTGAGAGGAGCACAATTTTTCTCCAAGATAAACCTAAGATCAAGGTATCATCAGCTTAGGATCAGGGATGAGGACAGGTCCAAGATGACATTTAACATCAGATACAGGCACTACCAGTACACAATCATGTTATTTGGGCTGATTAATGCCCACGCAGTATTCATGGACTTGATGCATCGAGTACGTAGGCCATATATCGACCATTTTGTGATAGTCTTCATGGACGACATCTTTATATACTCGAGGACACTAGAGGACCACGAGCAATACCTCAGAGAGACATTGCAGGCATTGAGGGAGCACCGACTATTCGCTAAGTTTAGCAAGTGTGAGTTTTGGCTTACAGAGGTCAAGTTCTTGGGATACGTTGTTGGAGCTGCAGGGATATTGGCCAAAGACCGACATTAGTATCTTGGAGATTAGGAGTTTTTACGTGGTTAGCCGAGATATTATCATAAGTTCGTGAAAGATTTCTCGAAAATCGCTTCACCGATGACGAGGTTGACGTAGAAAGATGTTGCTTATGAGTGGATTAAGAAGTGCGATCTTTGCATTTGCTCGGTTGAAGTGATCATTGACTATTGTGCCAATGTTAGTATCTTGTCGAGGAAATTTGGATAGGGATTCCTAGTTTACATAGATGTTTCTCACATGGGTCTAGGTTGCGTGTTGATACAAGGCATCGGGGTTGTGGCGTACGCATCAAGGTAGCTGAAAGTACATGAGAAGAACTGCCCCACACACGATTTAGAGTTCGTAATGGTTATATTTGCATTGAAGACTTGGAGACATATTCTGTATTGAGAGAAGTTCACACTCTACACTGATCATAAGAGTCTGAAGTATCTCATAGAAAGAGTTGAACATGAGACAGCGTCGATGGTTGGAGTTCTTGAAGGATTACAACTTTTTCTTAGAATATCACCCAGGTAAACCAAATGTAGTTGAGGATGTGCTGAGTAGGAAACTAACCAGAGATGCTAAGGTTGTCAGATGTCACATAATGCATGAGTACGGTATGCTCGAGGCAGCGACAATAGCAGGTTAGACAGAGGTTCCTACCGACACTCAAGTGGTGATTTGCGCATAGATGAGACTACAGGCCATGTCAACGCAGAGAGTGTCAGATGGTCAGAAGATCGACAGGTTGTATTCGAGATTGAGCGAGTTAGTGTAAAGTGCAGAGTGTATAGAATGGGCAGAGACGACAGATTAGTGTCTGAGATATGCGGGGCGGAGTTATAGACACGAGGTACCGGAGGCGAGAAATGAGATCCTTCAAGAGTCGCACGGTTCCGGATTCACCATGCATCCAAGCGGGACTAAGATGTACCACGATATGAGGAGACATTTTTGGTGGTGCTGGGATGAAGCGCAGCGTGTCTAAGTTCATTAGGAACTATGGGATTTATCACAGTGAAGTCCGAGCATCGCAAACTCGGGGGACTACTGCAAAGAACTTCCCATTCCTCATTGGAAATAAGAAGTCATTTTTATGGATTTCGTATGAGGATTACCGAGGACCGCAAAGAGACACAATTCGATCGGGTGATAGTTGACAAAATGGTAAAGTCTGTTCATTCCATACTAGTGGTGTCACACTACACGTTTGACCAGTGAGCGTCTTGTTTGAGAGAGAGATTATCGAGGCTACAGAGTACCATTGACGATCACGTTAGACGATATGCTACGTATACATCTAGGATATGGTGGAGTATGTAGGAGCAGTACGGCATGTGCCTACAATTCAGTACAGTTTTCCACCCTCAGATTGACTGGCAAACTGAGAGATTGATTTATGTTCTCAAGGACATGTTACGAATGTGTGTGCTCAAGTTTGGTGGATGTTGGGCAGAGCACCTACAGTTGTGTGAGTTTTCTTACAATAACAGTTGTCAGGCTAGCATCAAAATGGCGTCGTTTGAGGCTTTGTATAGAAGACCGTGTCGCTCGTCGTCATATTAGGTGAGCTAGAGGACCGGGAGATTGTGGGGCCGAGAGATTGTTGTTGACCCTACGGAGAAGGTCAAGCTGATCCGTCAAAGGCTCAAAGGAGCACAAAAGAGACGGAAGAGATATGTAGACTATCGCGGTGATCTCGCGTATTATGAGGGAGTCTTTGTCTATTTAAAGGTTTCCCCTCGGAAGAGATTTGGGGTGAAAGGCAAGCTTGCACAGAGGTATATCTGGCCTTTCATGATTAAGAAACGGGTCGGGAAAGTGGCATATGAGCTTGAACACCTCCACAGATGTTAGGGGTCCTTCAAGTGTTCTACATTTCGATGCTTCAATTAGCCGAGTTAAGGGCTGGCGTGTGACTGACAGTTGGCTTGAGCCAGATCGACTTGAGCAAGGGCATCTCATACGAGGAGCAGCCCATTTAGATCTTAAAGTGGAAGGTACAACAATTGAGGAACAAGTCTATCCTGAAAGTACTCGTCAAGTGGCAGTTTCACGATGACACAGAACTCACTTGGGAGCGGGAGGGTTACATGCGAGATATATTCCCGTACCTGTTCGAGTCAGGTAGAACCATAACTTAAACTTAATTTCGAGGACGAAATTTTCATTTTGTTAAGAATATTTGCACGACCCAAATCTTTAAACTTGTTTTGATTTCCTTAATCAAGATCAACGACCCGTCACGTGGGACTCACACCGTGATGTGCACACTAACCAAGACATGTGTCTGAGGTATATCGTATTTTTGTATTGATTGCATGCCTAGTTTAATGTAATGTATAGACTTACAAAGTCAATTTGTAAGGTGTAGGCGTCAAGACGAGAACTGAGACACGCCTCGAGTTGCGTGTGAGCTGGAGGAAATGAGTAAGTAACACTTAGATGAGTCTTAAATAATATTAATATGAATTTATAGAATATTATTATGACTTAAGGAATATATTTGAAATTCCTATGGTTATATGTATTCATGCAAATCAAAATAGAGCCCTATAGTTTGAAGGAAAAATCAACATACCATAGGATTGACCTCGGGATCCGTGCTAGCATACATTGCCATGTTGAGTGTCACAAATTTGGTGTCACATGAGATTCTGGACTACCTAGTTAGGAGCCTTTAGATTAACCCCAAGATATACAACACACACTATATGACATTAAAATTATAAATACCAAGAGATTAGTGGGATTTCTTTTTGGGTTTTGGGGTTCATGCACAGCAGAGATTTCAAAACTATTTTGAGAAAAACCCCAACAGGATCCAAATCTGATTCCATTAAAACACATTTATACTATGAAAACTTAATTATACCTCAGTCGCAATGTACCTTTGTGAAGGTTAATCGATCTCTAAGGCGCTGCCAATAACGAACGCCCTCTATCAGCAGTCCACACACGAATGGCGGCCGAGATTTGAAGTGCTAGCTTGGAGAGAATACCAAACCTTTTTGTTTCTTTCCAAAATAATCTAGAGCATACCAAAAAACTCTAAGTTGTTTCTTAAAACAAAAATAGAGTTTCGACCCCTTTTTAAATCTTTCGTACTTGTATTCTAAATCAAAGCGTCTATTTATACAACCCTTGTATATAGACGGTTAGGTACATTACACATATACCCCTACTCAAAGAAGTATAAGTGTAATACACTACAAGGACGTTTCCGTCATGAATTTTATCATATAAAATTCATTTTTCTTAACCATCTTTAAAATCTCGCAAAACCATTCTTAGTGTGCGACCCAATAGGCTCATACAACTTTGGCAGTGTACCAAAATACATTTTGGTATACAAGTCATAAGCGGCCTCTAGCAAGATATTATGAATACCCAAGTTGTACGAATATTAAATCGATACAACCTAATCAATAGTGTATATAACATCCTTTTGTCACACGATATCCTTTTGATCAAACATAAGGCATGGAATTGTCATCCAACATGTTCAATCGTACGAGTCTCGATTTCTAGGTAGACCGAAAACATCTAAGTGACATTGATCAATATCAATTCACTTAGACTAGGCCTTTTAACAGTCTAACACATCGAGGGATCCACTGGATATCTCTCTTTATATGAGAGGGACAAATTCTATCTCGATTATATAACTTCACCACATTATTCACACAGTAACCAATCACAACCATTATAATCGTTCGGTTAAATACAAAGTTTGATTGCGTCAAATCACTGTATTCCTAATGTTGAAGTCTCTGGTAGTCTCAAGTCAGAGGACTAAAAAACATACCTATCATGAGAAACAACTATGACTTAATCCATGTGATGTTCTCATAGCGGGTCGGTCCAGTACTATGTTCCCTAATAAGTACTTATTATCTTGTTTCGTATTCCTATACGTATGATCATCAATCAAGACTCACACTAGTCTTAATTCATTATAGTTCCCAGTATAATAATCGACTAGGGACATTTAGGATATTTCTGTAAATATCCATGGATTTTAGTATAATGTAAACATGCAAATCAATTATAATAAACAGCAAATAAAATCCTCTATTTTATTAACTAAAATATATTCATAAAGACTATTAATGAATTGACCTAGGGCATATTTCCCAACATCACCCACTTGCTCTAGGGCCAATCATTCATGCATCTAATGCCTAATGATCTAATATGACCATCATGTTTCGCTTGTGGAAGAGCCTTTGTCAATAGATCCGCAACGTTGTCTTCAGTAGGTACTTTGCAAATCTTTACGTCTCCCCTCTCAATAATTTCTCTGATGAGATGAAAACGCCTGAGTATATGTTTGGACCTGTGGTGTGATCTTAGTTCCTTGGCCTGTACTATTGCCCCATTATTGTCACAATACAAACAAATAGGGTTAACAATACTTGGAACCACACCTAGTTCAGAAATGAACTTTTTGATCCAAACTGCCTCCTTTGCTGCATCGGACTCTGCAATATACTCAACTTCTGTTGTAGAATCTGCCACAGTCTCTTGCTTTGAACTTTTCCACTTATCGCACCCCATTCAAAGTAAACACATATCCGATCTGCGATCTAAAATCATCTATATCGGTTTGAAAACTTGCATCCGTGTAACCATTTACAACTAGATCATTTTCAAAACCTTCATAGACCAAGAACACTTCCTTAGTCCTTCTTAAGTACTTAAGGATGTTCTTTTTGCTATCTAGTGACTCTCACCAGGATCGGCGATATCTCGCTTGTAGTGCTCAAAGCATATGATACATCAAGTCGAGTGCGAGCATAGCATACATGATAGATCCAATAGCTGATGCATATGGAATCTTATTCATACGATCTCGCTCATCATTTGTCCTAGGACATTGATTCTTGCTGAGACTTATGCCATGAGGCATTGGCAACAATCCTCTTTTAGAGTCTTGTAAACTGAACCTATTCAGTACCTTGTCTATGTAAGCACTCTGACTTAGACCGATTAGCCTCTTAGATCTATCCCTATAGATCCTTATCCCTAGGATATAGGCTGCATCTCCTAAGTCTTTCATTGAGAAACACTTCCCTAACCAAGACTTGACACTCTGCAATGTTGGGATGTCATTTCTAATGAGTAATATATCATCAACATACAGTACCAGAAAAACAACTACACTCCCATTCACCTTCTTGTATACACAAAGCTCATCTTCGTTCTTAATAAAACCAAAATCCTTGATTGCTTCATCAAAACAAAGATTCCAACTCCGAGAAGCTTGCTTTAATCCATAAATGGATCCTTGAAGCTTGCATACCTTTCTAGAATTCTCAAGATATACAAAACCTTCAGGTTGTTTCATATACACGTCCTCAAGCAACTTTCCATTAAGAAATGTCATTTTTACATCCATTTGTCATATCTCATAGTCATAATATGCAGCAATGGCAATTGAAATTCTTATGAATTTAAGCATGGCTACTGGCGAAAAAGTTTCATCATAATCAACTCCTTGAGTCTGCCAGAAATCTTTTGCTACAAGTCTCGCTTTGAAAGTATGCACTTTGCCATCCATGTCAGTTTTCTTCTTGAAAACCCATTTACATCCAATAGTCTTACCACCTTCAGGTAAGTCAACCAAGTTCCAAACTTGGTTATCATACATGGATTGTATCTCAGAGTTCATGGCACTTAGCCATTTATCTGAGTCTGGTCCAGACATAGCCTCCTGATAAGTGGTGGGCTCATTTTGATCCATAAGCAACACATCACGACTATCAGTAATGAGAAATCTGAATCTCTCTGGCTCATATCTTACCCTACCAGATTTACATGGGCCTTGTGTCACTTGCGGAGGTTCAACTGGTTCAGAACGTTATTGAACTTCCAGTAGCGGTTCAGTGTTTATTTGTGATTTTTGAACTTCTTCAAGATTTATTTCTCTCCCACTAGTGTCTTTTGAAATAAACTATTTTTCCATAAAGGCACCATACCGAGAAACAAACACTTTGTTATCAGCGGGATTGTAAAAGTAATATCCTTTTGTTTCCTTAGGATACCCCACAAATAAACACTTATCAGATTTAGGTGCTAGTTTTTCTGAGACTTGTCGCTTTATGTAAGCCTCACAATCCCAAATCTTAAGAAAAGATAAACTAGGTCTCTTCCCGTATCATATCTCATATGGTGTTTTATCAACCGCTTTAGAAGGAACTCGATTTAGAGTGAAAGTTGCAGTTTGTAATGTATAACCCTAAAAGGATAATGGAAGATCCGCATGACTCGTCATAGATCGAACCATATTTAATAAGGTTTGATTTCTCCTTTCAGAAACTTGATTCCATTGTGGAGTTGCTGGTGGAGTCAATTGGGAGACAATCCCAAAATTTCTAAGATGATCATCAAATTCTTGGCTTAAATACTCACCACCTCGATCTGATCGAAGTGTTTTGATAGTTTTACCAAGCTGCTTCTGCACATCATTTTGAAACGTTCGAAACATCTCAAATGATTCAGCTTTATGTTTCATAAAATATACATAACCATATCTATTGAAATCATCAGTAAATGTAATGAAGTACTGATAACCTCCTCTAGCCATTGTGTTTATAGGACCGCATACATCAGTATGTATTAGACCCAATAAATCACTTGCCTTTCACTGTGTCCAGTAAAGGGACTTTTAGTTATCTTGCCTCGTAAACAAGATACGCACGTTTCATATGTTTCTAAACCAAATGAATCTAGAAGTCCATCTTTATGGAGTTTCTTTATGCGTTTCTCATTTATGTGCCCGAGACGACAATGTCAAAGATAGGTTTGATTCAAATCATTTGACTTAAATCTCTTTGTATTTATGTTAAAGACTGGAGTATCAGTGGACTTTTTCATGCTTAGAATATAAAGACCATCACACAAATCAACATTTTCATAAAATATTCCTTTACGAGAAATGGAACATCTATTATTCGCAATAATAAAATCAAAACCAACCATATCCAAGCATGAATTAGAAATGATGTTTCTGCTCAAGGCAGGCACAAAATAACAATTATTTGAAGTTAAGATAAGTCCACTTGGTAAGACTAAGTCATATGATCCAACAACTATTTATACAAATGTGAGATCCACGTCCGGTATCCAATACCCAGGAATCACTAGTGGATAAATTAATTTCAATAACATAAATACCTGAGGTGGTAGTCGCACTACCTTTTTCTTCTTTAGATCTTCCAGATAAAGTTTACAATTTCTGAACCAATGTCTAGGTGCATGGCAGAAATGACAATTTCCTTCATTTTCCTTTTGGTGCTTTGAAGCAGGAATAGGCTGGGGCTTGACTTGTTCCATACGCTTTGCGACAGGTGTAGTAGTAGCCTTGGCAACTTTAGCCTTGCCTTTGCCTTTCTTCTTCATTCCTTTTCCCTTTTGGACCATCAGCACATTACTAAAGGGTTTCTTGATATTTTGTTCAGCAGTTTTGAGCATCAAATGCAACTCTGAAATTGATTTCTCCATATTATTCATATTGTAGTTCATAACAAATTGTGAGTAACTCTCCGGTAATGAATTTAGGATCAAATCCGTAGCCAACTCTTGGCTTATGGGAAATCCAAGTCTATCAAGTTGGTCAACATAGCCCTTCATCTTCAGAACATGAGGACTAACTGACGCACCCTCTGTCATCTTACAAGAATGCAGGTTCTTGCCTGTCTCGAACCTTTCTTGCCTAGCTTGCTGTTGGAATATTTCCTTCAGCATTACAGCCATGTCTTAGGCTTCCATTAGTTCCATGTCCTTCTGAAGTTCAGGAACCAAGTTCCCAACATAATGCATGCAACATCAGTAGAATCGTTGACATGCTTATTATGCGCATCCTTCACAGCTTTCGTAGCATTGGCTGGTGGGTCCTCAGGGATCGGAGCATCCAGAACATACAACTTGCGTTCATGCTTGAGAACGATTCTCAAGTTTCTGAACCAATCAAGAAAGTTAGTCCCAGATAGCTTATCCTTCTCAAGGATAAATCGCAGTGACAGGGGATTATTGTTACTTAAAGAGACCATTGATCTACAATAAAGATTATGCGAGTTTATTTTAGTATAGAGGAATAGACTCCCACTAAATTAACAACCCTCCTAAAACATCTTGTTTATTTAGGGGATAAATCCATATTTCACCTAATTTTATGACAAAACTATGGCATGAAACACAGAACTAGATTATTTATGTAGGTAACTTGATTACCAATTATATCTTATGTAATTTTAGATACTTTTATGAGATGCAGGACATCTTATGCCTTAGCATGTTTTTATCTCATCATATGCCTAAAGTCCAAAACTATTTTGATAGCTTTATTAAGTCGGACCAATTTAAACATTTAGGTAACTCTTACCCAACTTATCTCACCAAGATAACACAATACACCCAACTATGGCTAAAACTATATTAGTGCGATCGAGGCCTTGATAAGTGTTTAAAATTGGATGGCACAAGACTTAAGATTTAATAGAGGGATTTTATTCAGTTTTAGTGATTTTTAAGTAAGCAATGAAATATCATATATTTTATTGATTTGTAGAACCACTAAACAATTTAGGAAAATTTTATGCTATTCACTAATAGAAAAATTTTTGTGCGCTAGAATTAGTTAGATGGCGGTCCCATTTGCCGGCCATCAATGGCGGTGGTTCCGCTAACCTAGGTTAGGTTAGACGAGGAACAGGGGGCAGCGCCCCTTTTTTTTTTTTAGAAGACAAATCTCAATTTCGAAAATTGAAATTCGCTATAGAAAATCATATTTTTCGCTGATTTTACTATACTAAATTTACCTCTTAATTTATCCAAAAATTAAGTCAATTAAAATGTTTTTAATTAACTTGGACCCGCATCTAATTAATCATCTTATCCTAATCTAATTATGACTTTTAGATATTTGAATCCTAGCATATCACCAATAACAAACTTCTCCATATTTATCTCCTATCCAATAGGGATAACAAAATCGATTTTGCATATATCTCCTAATCTAATTGTTATCTATCTTTATCAAATAGAAACTTCATAAGAAAATAGATATAACAAGATAAATAAATAATTTTGAAAATTAATTATTTGCAATTTCAATCTTCATCCAAATAATCACAAATATGTAGTTGAATCATGAACTACTATCTCAATCGAATCTAATCATATTAGTTTGGAATTAACATTGAGACTTATACAATTTAAGAAACTTAAATTAATGTAACCAAAATATGCATAATGAATTACAGAGATTTCATCCTTGCATCAATACACGAAAATAAAGATTATACCGAATGGTGTCATGGATCACAAAATACGAAATTCAATTCATTAAAATTATTGAATTAACTTAACATGGTTACTTGCATGTATGAAACTGATTTCAATTAAACCACGAATATGTATCATATACATAAACCATGATAATAAATCTCACAGAAAACTTATGTATATCACATATACATCAACTATTAACATGCTTTCAATCATATATCATAAGAAAACATGCAATGAGTTTAATGGAATCAAACTCGAAGGCTCTGATACCATTGTTGGGTTTTAGGGTTCATGCGCAGCGGAGATTTCAAAACTATTTTGATAAAAACCCCAACATGATCCGAATCTGATTCCATTAAAACACGTTTATACTATGAAAACTTAATCATACCTCAGTCGCAATGTACCTTTCTAAAGGTTAATAGATCTCTAAGGCGCTGCCAACAACGAACGCCCTTTATCAGTAGTCCACACACGAACGGCGGCCGAGATTTGAAGTGCTAACTTTGAGAGAATACCAAACCTTTTTGTTTCTTTCCAAAACAATCTAGAGCATATCAAAAACTCTAAGTTGTTTCTTAAAATGAAAATAGAGTTTTGGCCCCTTTTTAAATCTTTCGTACTTGTATTCTAACTCCAAGCGTCTATTTATGCAACACTTGTATATAGACGGTTAAGTAAATTACACATATACCCCTACTTAGAGAAGTGTAAGTGTAATACACTACAAGGACGTTTATGTCATGAATTTTATCATATAAAATTTATTTTTCTGAATCATCTTTAAAATCTCGCAAAACCATTCTCAGTATGCGACCCAATAGGCTCATACAACGTTGGCAATGTACCAAAACAACACATTTTGGTATACAAGTCATAAGCGACCTCTAGCAAGACATTATGACTACCCAAGTTGTACAAATATCAAATCGATACAACCTAATCAATAGTGTATATAACATCCTTTTGTCACACGATTTCCTTTTGATCAAACATAAGGCATGGAATTGTCATTCAACATGTTTAATCGTACTAGTTTCGATTTCTAGGTAGACTGAAAACATCTAAGTGACATTTATCAATATCAATTCACTTAGACTAGGCCTTTTAACAGTCTAACACATCGAGGGATCCACTGGATATCTCTCTTTATATGAGAGGGACAAATTCTATCTCGATTACACAACTTCACCACATTATTCACACAGTAACCAATCACAACCTTTATAATCATCCGGTTAAAGACAACGTTTGATTACGTCAAATCACTGTATTCCTAATGTTGAAGTCTCTGGTAATCTCAAGTCAGAGGACTGAAAAATATACTTATCATGAGAAACAATTTCTTAATCCATGTGATGTTCTCATTGCGGGTCGGTCCAGTACTTTGTTCCCTAACAAGTACTCATGATCTTGATTCGTATTCCTATACGTATGATCATCGTATGATCATCAATCAAGACTCACACTAGACTTAATTCATTATAGTTCCCAGTATAATAATCGACTAGGGACATTTAGGATATTTCTGTAAATACCCATGGATCTTATTATAATGTAAACATGCAAATCAATTATAATAAACATCAAATGAAATCCTCTATTTTATTAACTAAAATGTATTCATAAAGACTATTAATGGATTGACCTAGGGCACATTTTCCAACATTTCTCACAAAACCACTAACCAATTTACATGCAACTCAACATAGCTAGATCAAAAGAGGGAAATTTTGGGGTCTTGGAAAATCTTGAGAGAAATTTGGGCTAAGAGGAGAGAGATCTAGTAAGGTAATCACAATGCTCACCTCTTTTCCATTAAAAAGGTATTTTTTGGGTAAAAACATATTTGGAGCTGTGACTTCTATTTTGAAGTGTTTTTATTTCATAGGTATGTTGATTCAACTATTATTTAAAGTTATCAATCAGAATTTTGAAGAAATTGTGTATTTTTTGGTGGAAAATTGGGAATAATGTTCATGCATGTCTTAAATCTGCAAATCTAAGGATTTCATCATTTTTGGGTGTTTTTATGAGATTATTTATGGTCCTTAGGAACCTTGCATGGATCGGTGAGTGATTTGGTGGTGTCCAGAACCCTCGAAACACCGGAATTCCCTCTAGAATTATGAGTTTTGATGCAAATAGCGCATTAGATATGCCACCTAGCACGTTACCTGTTTTGGGGAAGAAGACAACACTGTTCACTCAAAACAGTTAGAGCGCTAGGACCGTCCCATAATGCGCTAGGTCTCCCTAGATCGCTGGAAATTTCCTTTAGCATGTTGGGTTTCCCTTAGCGTGCTAAGAGTTTCTCATAGCGCGCTAATACTCCCTAGCGTGTTGGGTGGCCTCACCAGCGTGCTAGGCACTGTTCACAAGGCATTTTTAAATAAAACATTAAGAGGTTGATTTAACTAACCGGGTATATGACCTACTCAATCAACGTACACTGACCCTAAATAGTGTTTAGACATACCAGGACCTAAGGGGGTGTTTCGGGAGTTCGGGTACTCAAGTCATGGTGTCGGGATGCCGGATAGGCTGGGAATTTACTTGCATTGTGAGTATACCCTATGACAACATTACTTAGCGTTTTAATTCTATAATTTGTTATTCTTGCATGGTCCTTTTACTATAATTCCATTTGTATTCTGATATAATGAATTTGATTGTGTTCTGTGCCCAATTGATGAGTCCTTGTTAGCATGATATCCATTTCTTTTGATGTTCATTGCTTCCATCCTTGTGCTATGTTTATGCCTTGTTGTCTAGTTGATAAATCAAATGATTAAATAGCATGCTATTAGGTTAATATATACAAAATGTTTTATATGGACTTGTACTCCCTATTTGATTAGGTGTTAGACTTGCCTATGCCTTAACATTCCATACTTGGTCTTTCTTGTACTCACCGTCCTTTTTATGACGGTGGGTGCATCCATCTACCAGCTGGCCAGGCAAGGAGAAGATAGAAGATTTTTCCTGAGCAGCGAAGCGGCACGACTTTTGTTGTAAGTCCATTTTGATATTTTATATGTATTAAATACTATGTCTTTTATTACATTGGGTTGGGCATTTGTTCCCCTACCAGACTTAACCTATTTTATTATAATTTGAGGTTATTAGATATATATGTATATGATGTCACATCCTGGTTTTCCACACTTAGGCTATTTTTTTAATTTGCTTCGCATAATATACTAATTTAATTTCGCATAAATTTTATAAGCTTTCGCATATTTAAATGACTAAGATTTCGCTATATAACAAACTATGTTAATAAAGTTTTAGTTAACACTAAATGTCATCTATGGATTTGAATAAGAGATAAGAGATAAATAGGTTGTAAGGCTAACTAATACGTAGTTAAGTCCTTTGAGGCTAAGATTAGGGATTAATTATGAGTTTAGGCCGGGCGGTGCCTTAGATTAAGGGAGGTGCCGTCACAAGAACTCTGAAGCATAAGAAAGAGGACATCACTCTTGATAAGCTTGCTAACCATCTTTGCATAAAAGAGGATTGTTGCATGCAGGAAAATGAAAAAGAGCAGAATGCTGAGGAAATTTGAAAGGTGCATGTGGTGGAGGAAGCAAAGTTCAAAAACTTTCGTTGAAGAGGCAACACAAGCCTAGTGCTTTCAATAAGCTTGGTGGATTGGGAAAATTGAAGTACCAAAACCATAATCTATTCGTGCAGCAAAGATGGCCACATCAAGTCTGAATGTCATCACTAGAAGAGGAAGAAAGGAAAACAATAAGTTTCGTCAAGTAATACAGGAAATGACAATGATAACTGTAACCAACCCGAAAAATGTTCTATGTCATACTTGTGTCTATGTGACAGGACGATGAAATCAGTATAAGAGTAGGGCTCGCCTCGAAGAACATGTTGAACGGGGTCAGGCGGACAAAATATGGGTACACAATGTCAGGGAAACAATAATTGTGGGCGACCGGCAAATAAAACATAGTAATTAATAAATCTAATAAATTGTTTGGGTTGCTAATATTCTATTCGTGCATGACGGGGTGAGTCGTGGTGCGGTTTGGATGCAAAAAGGTCGAGGAATGTCGTGTGTCACCACGCAAAGTCATACATGCGTGTTAGAAGGGCTAAAGCGATGGTGGCAGCTGGGTGGTTGAAGATCATTGGATGCGCCTCGGATGCATTAAGGAAGTTGATAAAGAGATGAGGATAAACTTTCTGTCTCTCTTGACGTATCTTACACACTCTCTCGTATCTCTTTTCTTTCTGTCGTCTCTCTATGTTGAAATGGAAAAAGGGTTCGACAAGGATTCTCACTACGATGCAGAGACACAACAAACACTCTATTTGAGGTAAGATCTCAACTCACCAATGGTTTCTCCTCAGTTTGACTTAAGTATCGAGTGTTTTTGTCCAAGTTGGGAATTGGTGGTGTTTGGTTTTTCGTGTTTTTGGTAGTTTTGGAATGGTATTGGCGTCACGAGGAGTTAGATAGGCTCAAAATGTAGCGACACAAGCTGGGGTTCAGATTCTCATTCAGGAGTCGACGCCACGAGGGACGTCGTTGAGCCTGTAGGCCACGATGTCAGTCACGACATCTAGACAAGAGAAGGTTGGGAAATTCGCGCTTTAAGTGACGCCGCCAAGGAATTCACCCACGACACCACTCACAACGTTTGGAACAGTGAATGTGAAATTTAATGTTTTAGGCGACACTACAAAGAGTTTTGGTCACGGCGTGACATTATTCTTAGCACTAAAATTTTAAAATTTACGAAAACTTCAAGGATCTTTCGAGTATCCATATAGGTTCAAATATGACCCAATATTCGAAGAATTGACCCAGAATAATGGAAAATGAATAATATTTGGAAAATGGGGAAAATGACAATTAAAATGAAAATAGAACTCTAATGTAACCAAACTGAATTGAAATGATTGTAGGTGTCTAGGAGACTAGTGACTAATGTACGGGATCGGTTCGGGAACAGTTGAGAGTTGCGAACACGAGGTTTCGTGTTTTATGGCGAGTAAAATCAATGAAAGCTTTAATATTATTTCATTTGTGCAATTACTTGGCTGTTATCTTTCTTAAGCAGTATTTCTTTGTGGAATAGGATTTCTTGAATTCCATTTGTCATATCTATCCTTGGTGGATTATCCACTTGGTTTTCTTGGATTATATATGAGTGGTCTTTTGGGTTTAAATGGGCGATATGGTGATCATGGGTTCAATAAGTTTGCGTCGTGGTCTCACTCACTACTGTGATTACACAGATGTCCAGGATCTATCTGGGAAGTCTGGTTGTTTACTGTGTGGGGCAATCTGATAGACTTGGAACACTTCGATGTTTTTCGCTTTATGCTCTTGACACTCATTTATCGTTGGTATCTCAGTGATTCATTATCATGCTGTCTTTTATTATCTTTATGATATTTATGCATGATACTCGATTAGCCATTTATTTGACTTTTGAAATGATGTTGGAACTCCATTTGGTTATTACTGTTCTACTTCTCTACTCACCATCCTTTTTATGACGGTGGGTGCAACATTGTCATATTGCAGGGTTAAAAAAGGCAAAGGACCAGCGATAAGCGATTGAAGTGAGGGACTATTAGGTGATCAAATCTCGTCTATTTGGTAGGTCTTATGTATTATATGTATATGTTTTGAAAACATTGAGATATGGGTTATGAGATATCTTGGGCATGTATAATATGTTGTATTCTCCTTTGGCTTAATATATATATGATGTGTTTCTACACTCTAGGTTGTCCTGACTAGTGTCATAAGGTTATTTTTATTAGTTTGAGGATTTCCTTACTTCTGCTATACTTTGAATAACTCACTAATTTGAATAACTCACTATTTTGATTAACTCACATTCAATATAATTGGAATTAATGGGTAATGGAAAGGAAGGCTGACTAGGTTTGTGTTGATTACGCAAGTGTTGACTCAGGGTCCCATAAGTTGTAACGACCCTAAATTCTAACTTGTGCCACATGTCAATTTAGGTCATACGTGGGCCTATTTGCTGTGATACAAAGTCCAATTCTCAATCGTCGATGCCGACACTACAAGAAAAGTTACTTGTTGTGACAAGATATTTTATGGCAGTTAAAAAACTGCCACAAAAACACTTATTGTGGCAGGAATTGCCTGCCCTTATTAAATAAGTTAGAAGTCTATGTTTTCCTTACCATTTGTTCACAAGTTATTTAAGGCAGCTTACTACCTGCCACTAAAAAAGAGACCAAAAAAATAGAAAAAGAAACCAAAGTATACGCGACTTGTGTCCTAGAGGGGTAGTTTAGTCTTTTTACTTTAAAACACAAAAATCAAACAAAACCTTCTCGCGTCCTTCATCTTCGTGTGGTGTTTGATTTTGCCAGTCACTCCTTTCCGCCTTCTTCGTCACTAGAGATCTAAAATTAGGGCTTTGATTTCTTCTCCAATCGCTTCGTCTTTGCGTTCTTTGGTTTCTTCTCCAATCGCTCCTCTCTGTCTTCTTCGTCACTGGAGCTTTGGAATTAGGGCTTTGATTGAATCACGCTTGATTCAATGGCGTCTTCTGCGAGAGATCTCTCGGTTTGATGGATTTATTCATTGAAGATCGATGATTTGAGATCTATAGCACAATCCCTGCCTCTACACATACAGATGTTCGTACTATCGACTTCGAAGCACTTCTTCTATCTCTCATTCACTTCTAATCTTCACGCTTGCTCTAGCGATTCATCGACAAGGATCTTGAGAAAAGCTTCAATGACACTATCGACTCTCTTTGTATCTTCAAACGCATACGAGTTCGGGTACATTCTCAATCTCTATGTCCAATTTTGGGGAATTCATTGTTTGATTCAGTTTTCAAGTTTGTGATCCCAAACTTTTTATTCATTTTGTGAAATCTGTTTGATGGACTATTCGTGGACTCTCAAACTAGGTGAATCAATGTGTCTAAATTTATGATTTGTTTGATGATTGTTTGTTGAATCGGCACATAACTGAGTTGATATCTCGGTTCGGCTTCACAAATCGCGCGAGGTCTAGCTTAGGTGATCGAACAAGCGATATCGTGCTTTGTTTGCTTGGAACGAATCGTTAAGAGTACAACTAGGAAATATAGTTAAAAAACAACAATTTCGATTTGTTGTATTTTATTGGACTTGTTTACACGAAAAATGGTGTCCTTTATAATCCTATCTCTTAGACCAAATGTTTAATGTTTAATGTTTAATTTGATTCCATTTTTCTGCTGCTACCTTCGTCTTTGGTTTATGAATTTGTCGCGAAGGCTATGCGGCTGAATTCATTGATTCGGTATAGTAGATGTTGAATCTCTGCACATACCGTCCTGTGTTGTGTGAATTTGATGAAGTTTGGCTGTAGTGAGCGATTTTGAGGTCTAATTAAGATGTCAATGCTTTTACTCTTGTTTACAATTTATTTGTGTCGCCAAGTTTTAATTTTTTTGGTTACGTTGATTTTGTATGAACTTCAAATTTAATTTCAACTCACATATAATATGATGGATAACAAACTCAAAACAGAAGAACTAATGAAAAAAATGGAGGATTAAAGTTTTGTTTTGATCAATTAATAGATTGATTAGATGTAGATCAAAGAAGAAACAAACAAGCCAAACAGCTATTGGTGAGGTTGCTACTCTCCTTCATCTCTTATCTTTTTATAACAAAAGTGCGACCTAAGTGTGGACCTAGAATACAATAACATTGGCATAGACCTCTAGTCAATTAGAGGATGGTGAAGGAATCGATTCTCTGCATAAAGACATCTCTGAAAAGGCACTGAGTCACAAGGCATGGAGTCACGTGAATGGCTAGTGTGTGGTAATTTGGATATCGAGAAGACCAACTTTGTGTAAATTATATCATGTGTCAATTTGAAGCTATGTTGAAAGTTTGTTGTTGTTGGATATAAAATGTGAAGTCTAGCTCAATATACTTGTACTAGTGAATGCATACCCTACTTGACTTAATTTGATGTTGTTAGTTTCAGTGATAAGCGAGATATTCTTAGTTTAAGGATTAAATTAGGATACGGTTGGTGAAGTATTTTCCAAGCTTGAAGAGTGAGACGAGAGATAAATTTGGGAACAGTATATTTCAAAACTAGGAGTTCGAATATTGATTGGGGTTAAATCATCTCATGGATTTGTATATTGAAATGTGATTTGGCTTGTCAAACTTGAGTTTGTAAGGTTCAAATTATTTATATAGTTTAGCCAGCATGTTCGATTGATTTGATTTTTTTTATTTTGATCTTATTTGGTTGTATTTGAATTGAAATTATGGTTCAGTATTGCATTTGCAATACATGGTACAGGACATAAGCATGTTGATATCTGGAATTTCTTGTTTTATTTCTTACGTTGGCCTTAGGCCCTGACCCCTAATCAAAACATGCCTATTGCTTGCTTGAAAATGCCTTTTAAATGTATTCCTATTAATTATCAAGTGATATTTGTTAGGGTAATTTCTGCTTCTCCATTTGCTGCAAATTCGTGGAGAAAACATGATGAAAAAACATAATTAGATCAGGAGATTACACCATCTAGTTCTGAGGTTGACAAGTAATAATCAATTAATACTTTACAAGTTGAATACGAGGTTTAATAGGTTTTCTAGTTGCCGGAGATGCTCTTTATATGGGAAGTGGTCATTTGGGTTCCTAATTTATGTGGTTCTACGAAGTTGATTGCTTGAGATTATTTCTCAGTACAAGCCTTCAGTTGTGATGATTTGGATGTGCTAATTAGGACAACTGACCTATTAGCTTTTTTTTTTTGGTACATGAGTTATTAGCTTTACAACAATGATTTTCTAACATATAGTTTGCATACACATTGGCTACACCACCTGACTAAAATTTGTCAGATGGACATTGAGATATCTGTGCACAAAGCTCATTGAATAAATAAGTGTTCAGCCAAATTATTTGCACAAAAACATATTATTAGAAGATTGTTATTCTTAATAGTAAAAGCAATATTAGAGGAAGGAGGAAACCTAGAGGTGCACTGATAGAAATAATAAAGAAACACTTGGAGTGTCTATGAGGAAGGAGAATTTGTGTAGCTAACTAAAATGCAGTTGGGGAAAGAAAATCCTTAGCTAAGTGTTTTTTTTTTTTTTTTTTTTAAACTATAGGCATCCAAGCGTATTCTTGGATCGATGCTATGGGAGACCAATTGTGTTTATAATCACTTTGTTGTTGTTTCTGTTTTTAAATGATTGCTTTGGGAGACTGTATGCTAGTTAACAAATAAGTGATAGTTTTATTTTCATCCATCTGTTAAGGTTTTGGTATGCTAGGATTAGAATAAAGTTATGCTGTTACAGACAATATAAATGTTTCAAGGACAATTTAAAAATGCTAACTGGGCAGAAACTGTATGCTAGTTATTAATGTAAAATTATGATTCATTTATTAACTTAGTTCTAAAGAACACATGGTTATTTCATTTTTATATTTGTTGACCCCTATGGTTATTATGTAGGGATTTCCTCAATTAGCAGCATGATTCAAGAAGTGTTGGATGGCATCTTGGTATGTGGGAGAATCTTGTGTTCATAGTTGTTTTGTCATTCCTAAAGGATTCTCACTGCCTAAAGTTGTAAGTTAAATTCTTATTTTTGGGCCTTGGTCAATTATATAATGGCTGTTCATTGGTATTTAATCATACGCATGGGCATAGATGCTTAATTGCTTAATTATTCGTATGCCTTAGTGCTTTGTATTGTTTGAGTGATCCATGTAGTGATGCATGTTTAATAAATGAGCACAATCTTTTTTCACTACGAACACTCACTATGACTACAAAATAGTTAAAAAAGTAAAATAAAAAATAAAAAATCAAGGTGCTTGTTCGTAAGAGTGTCGATAGTGAGTCACCGTAGCATTCCCCATAATTATAATATCACCATTATAGCATGCAACTGTTGATGCCAATGGAGCTATTAGAATAACACTCCTATACTTTTTGCTATTGTTTTTGTTGTGGTTTTGATCGATGTTCCATAGTATTTTAATTCGGTTATTGAAGAGTCTGGTTGTTCAAAGTAGTAGCTAATTGTGAAGGGCAGAAGGCTTTTAAACTTCTAACTTTTTCACCAATGCAAATTTCTTAGTGTGTGATCAAACAACTATAGGAGAATTTTTTTTGTTAAAATTTTATCAAGAAAATTTTCTTGAGAAAATTGTTTTTTCTCATGAAAGCTTGGAGCTATGAGTTAATTTAATTTGGGCCATTTTTGTTTTTATTAAAGGTTTGATCTTTTGACATTTAGTGCAACTCTTCTCATCGTTATTGAAGTCAAATTGATCCTACCCCTTTGAGCACAATAATGTGTTGCCTAAGGTTATCCTCAAAGTTAAAGTTCTGAACAGTAATTAAGGTGGATCAATTGTTAGGTGGATCAAAGTTAAAGGTTGTCGGGCTGTGTGCGTGAGTTGTTTAGTGCGATATGAGAAGCAACAGTTCTTCGATCTCTCATTGCTCTCACCTATTCCTCCTCAAGCACCAGGGCCTTCACTACCAGATCCAAGTGGTATTTCAATTAATTTGATCTTTCAATCAATTGTGATGTTGCGAATCGAAACTCCATAATAGTAATCTGAAGAAACTTAAGATTTGCTGATCATATATATGCATTGTGCAGACAATTCGTCAAGTGTGAATATCGTGGAACTTGTTGTTCCAACAGTTGTAGGAATCCCAATACTGCTATTAGCCTTCTTTGCCTATTTAAGATGGAGAAGGATAAAAAGAGGGAAGAGCATACCTGCAGCAGGAATAAATGGTAAGTTACACACACCAATCACACTTGAGTTAATATCAACATCTATATATATATATATATATTAAACTGGGTTGATGATTTATTAAACTTATTTTGAATGAAGGAGACAGCATTGCACCCGAAAAATCCCTACAATTTGCGTTGGATACAATCAGAAAGGCGACTAATGATTTTGCGGATGCTAATAAACTTGGGAGAGACGGATTTGGAGTTGTGTACATGGTGAAAATTAAGAAGCTAATCATCACCACAAATCCACCAATCATTCAATTTTTAATTGATTTGTAGAAAGATTAATTAGTTACCAATGCAAAAACTAGTGTATCTAATGAAGCGAGATCTTTTCTTTCCGGGGAGGCCTTCGAATGGGCGAAGGAAATAGCGGTGAAAAGGCTTTCAAAGGCTACAGTACAAGGTTCTGAAGAATTCAAAAATGAAGTTATGTTACTTCACAAGCTCCAACATAAGAATCTCGTTAGATTACTCGGTTTCTGCCTTAATGAACTTTGACAAGTCCTTTTACCTTTCCAATGGTGCGAAAGAGAGGAAATATGACTTGCATGCACTAACATTTTCCTTTCTTAATGTAGGGTTATCTCGCACCAAATTCAAAGATGCTCTCGCGTTTGTCATTGACTTGAAGAACATCGAATGGTGAATCGACACTCATGACTTGTTAATTCGATTAGGTATGTCGAGCCCTACAATCCTTGTTCAAATTGTAATTCATGCTAACGATGGCAAACCAAACTTTCTTGAAAATTTGGACATTTGTCATGTATACATCTTGTGTTGGGCACAATGAGAAAGTTACAATCCTTCCACCACTATTGGAAGTTTGGAACATTCTTGTGTGAATCATCAATGAAGAACAACAACTGCCATTGCATGCTTAGGACATAACCCCCCTTATTTATCAAACAAAAATTACATGAGTAAGTAATCAATAATGGAAAAACTTTGAAGAACTAACTATGCATCTAGAATGTTCTCTTTGAGGCATTTAATTCATTCTTGATGCATTAGTTTGATATTTGAAGCAAAGATTGTTTGAGATTGAAATCTGATTGAATGATGAATTCCGTTTGATATTTGAAGCAAAGATTGCAACTTTAATGGTTTTATTGTGTTGAACACCAGTTGTTTGATGTAATGCCCATTATAAATGACTATTGCACAAATGCATAGGTGATATCTTGGTGAACTTTTGTTATCTTTTGTAGAATTTGATGTGTGTGTAAACGAAATGTATGAATAAATGTCTCAGAAGCATTGGTAAGAATGAAAAGTTTAGTCTTGGTAAATGCGAAGCTTTGTCTAAAGCTTGAAGAAAGGGATGAAGAGTTGTGTATCTGCATTGTCACGGTGATGGATTGGAGGATTTTGTGGTGCGGTTCGGGCAAATTTGAAGGTAGTGAATTTTAGTTTAATCTTGTAATTTGCATTGTCCTGCTATCAAAGCCCCAAACCCAAATTAGTAATCATTTGCATTGTCTCTGCTCCTCTGTTCAGTTCTCTATTATTATTATTATTATTATTATTATTATTATTATTATTATTATTATTATTATTATTATTATTGTCATCATGGGTATTTAATGATCCATTTGATTGAACAATGGGGTTCTTTTAGAGCTTGAATTCTTGAAAATTGGGGTTGTGGTTTCGATGATAATTGTTTGAGGGTTTTTTTGTTGTTGTTGAATTAGTTTCAGTTTTCAGTTATGTGCATCTGAAAATGATGAAGAACTTCGAGACTATAGTTTGCAGGTTTTGTATTTGTTTGGGTTATATTGTATTCTAATGCGGTTTTTAGATTCTTTTTTTGGTCGTTATAGGTCATTGCTGCAAATTATGATTCCTTTTTAAGGGTCCTTAGTATGATCTCTCTCGACTTGATGAAGTAGTAGAAAAGCTGCAAAATATGATTACGGACAAATTTATGAACTTTTGACTAAATTGTGCATTATTCCTTGTATGTTTGCATGTGCAAATATATCCATTCATTTGTATGTTAATTTTGAATGTTTGGGCAGCGATAGCCACTTGATTGGTGAATAATTCTTAGTCTGGTTTTGTAATCCTCAAGCTGTCTTTCATTTGTTTTGGTCCTAGGCTCCTTCTCTCATGGGTTTACTTATTCGGGCATCTTGTATCATGTCTTTGTTGCATTGGAAGCAATCAAAATATACAAGTAAATTCAATTGTCTCATTCTTGCATAAGTCGAAACATTTCGTTCATCTCTATTTCCACAGGACCTTAAATGGTCTCAATGTTTTGAGAGAAAGAAATATTATTGAACAAGTAAAAAGCATCTCTCCTATACTTCAAGATGGCATCAAAGCCTTTTCTAACAGTCCCATCATTGGAGAGGTAGCTGTTCTTTCAAATTTGAGATCAATTTTTGAAATTACTTCAAAGGATTTTGGCCATTTTTGAGCTTGATATCATATGCTTTATCATGCGGTTCTGCGATCTTGGATTGGTTGTCGGGGTGAGTTTACAAACAATAAATCACGTAGTGATTTATTTCCACCAGAGTGGGGTTAGTCTGTTTTTAGTTAGCATGGACTATAAGAAATATGATTTTAGAGTGAACCTATTGAAAGGGTCAAGATTCCTATTTGATATACAACAACTCTTGCACATAAAAACTAGTCCTATTGTCTATCGTATCTCTTGTATGACTAATATTTCCAATACCTTTTCCTATTGACGATGTTACTTGATTTTAAGTGCAGTGAGGACTCATTAGAATTTCTCTTGAAGTGGTTGGAACGATTCCCTCGGTACAAAGGAAGAGAGAATTCTATATCTCGGGAGAAAGCTATGCGGTGAGAATTTCTAATTTTTTCATCTTCTACTATATTCTCTTCCGCTTCAAATTATGTGCAAATGTTTTATGCCAAGTGAAAAGACTTATACAAAACATCCAATTTTATACGAGCGTATCTTGGGTCATCTTAAGTATAGGCCTTAAGTTTGGAAGTCGTAGCCAAAAAAGTTCTGTCCCTTGTGTTTGTGAGGATGCGGGAAATTTCATTTCTTGTTTCTTTTTTCTCATGATCCTCTCTAATCAAGTATGATTTCCAAATCTTATGTTATTGAGAGCATTGTAGTCTAAAATACTACGTGAGTTGGAATGCTCTACTTAATACGAGTTCTAATTATAGATTTTTGTCATGTGTTCATTTGCTACATAAGTAGCTATTCTAGTCTATTGAATCGAACCTTTTGATTATACTAAATATGTTAATTTGTTTGAGAATGAAACACTTAACTTCACTTTTTGATCAAGTACGTATTTTATGATTCAATCATTCATGTGGCTATCTATGTATACTCATCAATCTTTGTTTCATACATTATCTATGGAGTTGTTGATTCTAAAAGTTAATTACTTGTTTTCGTTTTCCTAAAAAAAAAATCAACCAATATTGGTTGATTTTTTTTTATTTGTTTAGTTTTTGGTTCAGACTCATAACCATGTACTAGTGTGCCACTATGCAAGCTATTGTATTTGATCATGTGCTCTTGTTTGATTAATCTTCTAATAAAGGAAAAAAAAGGATTGATGTTTATCAGTCTTACGATGAATTTTATCTGTCTTATTTGCTCTTCCAACATTCGGTATAATGGATATATTAGATGATAAATATTATATCGTATTAATTTGGAAATATCTTATATATGGAAGGATGCACTAACTATTGGTTTTAATTCATCTAACAGAGAAGATGAATTAGCAGAAGCTGAAGAAAAATTGGCAGGTATTCTAATTAGCATGTCTTTCCTTACGTAAACTCACATTCTAATAATTCTATGAAGCCTTATTTCTGTGATGAATAGGATGTTGATCTAAAGGCCAGTGCAACATCAGCAAAATCAAATTCTAAGGTTAGGCCAAGACCGATATGCTCTATAGTTGTACTCTTTTCCTGTAATAATATCCATTTCTTCGAATGGCAAATGACAGATCAAAACACTAAAATTCTCTTCATATGACGATGATTACTTGTTCGGACCTAAGTTATGGATGTTTAGTCAATTTACTTAGACAACCCAGTCTAGATGTATTGCTTGAAGAGTCAAATAGCCCATCTTATTCAATGAATTGCAACTGTAACTTTATTCAATGAATTGCTTGAAGAGTCAAATAGCCCATATCTTGAAATTTTCAATAGAAGAAGTTATGTCGAATTGATAACCGAGGTTCGTTTAGTGACACCCTCCTTGAGGTATTTTACTTAATCCTTGTATTTTTTGGCTTGTGTTTGCTTAATAGCCAACTATAAATTGTCGGATTTTGTTTATAATTATTGCTCTTGACAAGTGATCTCTCTTTTATTTTTCAGCTAACTGGCGAGATTCCCTTGTGTTGCTCATGTGATAGTTGGGAAGAAGAATTGGAGTTCTCGTTGCTAGGAAGATGCAAGTTGAATTATAAGTAGCAAGTTTTTTTGTAATTTGTAATAAATGCTTTGTAATTGAGACTTTATGATGAGTTTTAATAAATATATTGGTATTGAATTCTCATTTTTTGTAAATTTAGCAAAAAATTAAATATTTTTCTATTTCAGCATTATCTTATTTACAGGTTCTTGAATATTACAAACTATGTATTAACTTTGTGATGTGCACTGTCATTGTGGCGGGTAACAAGTGCCACAAGTATATTTTCTTTTTATGGCGGTGAGAGCTACCCCAAATATATCTTTTACGTGGCGCTTTGAGTGCCACAAATAAATCTTTATTGTGGCGACTTTTTGCACCTGCCAAAAAATATTATTTTTTGTGGCGGGTAAAATCTTTGCCTCTGAAAGTTTTTAGTGGCGATATAGAAGTTGCCACAAATTCGTCACAAATACTTTTAGTGGCAGCACCTGGCGTCACAAAAGTTTTTGTGACGGGCGTATTAGTGGCACCATCCATCCCGTCACATAGCTGCCACAAAAGGTCATTTGTAGCAGCAAATAGCTTTTTGTGGCAGCATTAAAGCTGCCACAAAAAATGCATTTTCTTGTAGTGCGAGGTATGTTATTTGTGTTCAGTGTTTTGTATTATATTGTATTACCCGAATGTTAAATGTGCGAGGACATTTGAGTGTGAGCGTTGGTGCGGAGAAATTGTTTAGCTCGAGGTTTTGTGAAATAACAGGGTTTTGGGCAAACGTTTGTATGGGAATTAGTAGTCCGAGAGACTTAAATGAATTAAAAATACTGACAAAATACAAAATAATAATAAATAAAAGTTGTAAAATGCGTGTGATACGTTGATATATTTGGGGCGATGTGATGAACAAGTTTGGGGTTCGAAACGGAACCGAAAATGCAAGTATGGTGTGAGAAATCATCAAGTTAAGCGTGGGAGTAACGTATTGGAGTCATAAGTTGTTGTCACAGTTGGTGGATGGATCAAGTGGTGGTCATTGGATTTGTCTCGGGATCCGTGTGTAGGGATAGATGAGAGGGGCTAATAAAACCCATCCCTCATCACTTTTTCTCTCTCATTTCGATTTCTCTCTCTCTTCTTCGATCAAACAACGTGAAGAATGATGTGGTTTCGAGGGTTTTTGACACGGTTTGATGCAACAGGATCGACCAATCGCGAAGTATAAGGTGAGAGTTCAATTCTCCACATCAGTATATACGTTTTGGCAGTATCTTTTTGGGGTTTTGTGCAATGAATTCGGACATCGAATTGGGAAATTTAGTTTTTATGATTTTTTTTGATTGATTGAGAGTCAATGGGATGATCAAAACATGATTTGTGTAGTGGTTTTGATGTTTGGGGATTTTATGAATTTTTAGGGATTTAGGTAAGTTTTGGATGATTTCAAAAAATTGATGGTTTGGTCGGGTTTTGATGCGAGCTGAGGGTGTATTGGTATGTTATTGGATGTTTAGTTGAAGTTGGGATAGGCTCAAAGCACGGTGACGTGAGTCGGGATGTGAAAAACCTTGTTTACGGGGGCATTCTAGTTCAGACCTGTGGAGACGCCGTGAACATTCTAACTCACGGCGTTACTCGCGTACGTCTTTGGCAGGAACCTCAGGGGAAAATGTCGTGGGGATTCCGCCACGACCAATGAGGTCATGACGTTAGTCACATATCTTGGGTAGTAAGTATAATCTCTACGCCGTAAAGACGTCGTCCAGGCCGTTGGACGTCACGGTGTCCCGGCGGCATGTTACTGTTCACTTGATGAATTTTTATAAAATTTTTGAAAACTTTTGGGGATCTCTTGGGTATCCTAAGGGGTCCTAATACGACCTAATACCCGAGTAATCAACCGAAATGTGTTAAAAAATGAAATTATGGAAAATTGGATTGAATAGAAGTAATTAATGGGAATTTCGATTTAAATGCATTTTTGGGGTTTTTGGAACATTAACTAGACATAGGAGGTCATAGGAGACGTGTCTGAGGTTCGTTGAGTGCGTAATTAATTGGATTACAGGTAAGTAAACCAGTGTGAACTATTACAGTTATTTCTTGAGCTTTAATTTGTTGTCATTACTCTGTTTATTATCATATCTTTTGGTATCTCTCTTAGTTGAGTGGTCCACTGCAAGGGAGTTATGGTTACTTTTACCTGTGATAAGAGCTTTTATTTAGAAGCTGTTGATATCTCGTAGTTGAGTGTACGATGGGGGATCTTATCCGGGTCTATGGATATCTCATAGTCACAAGGGTTAGGGCTGGTAAATATGTTCTCGTCCTGAACCCAAGTCTTGTAGGTTTTACCTCGACTTAACGACTGTTGTCGGGATTCCTTGCTATTCCATTTCGTAACTCAGACACTCACTTTTTGATTGGTCTATTAATAGTCTTATACATTTCATGCGTTCCTTATTCCTTTCTTTCTATTAGCATGAATGTGGAGTGATGTTTATTTATTTCAAAATGCAATATTATTGTTCTTCTTGGTGTTACTTACACTGGGTTCATCATTCTTGTGTTTGACGAAGTGCAAATCCTGATCTAGCAAGGGAAGGCACGAGCTTAGAGAATTGCTTTGAGGATACCAGGGCACGACTTTCCACTTTCTTGAGTAGGTGATTTTTTGTATTATTGAATATATATTGTTTAGGAACATGGGTTTTGGGTATGTGAGAGATTCTGGGCATGTATATATATTGGGTTGTTCTCCTTTGAGTGATCATGTATGATGATATACATATACGGGGTTTCCACATGCTTGGATATCTTGTTTATTATGATTGTGATTAATTGATTAGTTTGAGCTTTGCTTCCACTATATTAATGATAATTTGCTAATCAATGAAATAAAATAATAAATGAATGGTAAATGGTAAGGGTTAAGGCTGGCTATGCTTGCGTGACTCCTTGAGATGGGCTCGGGGTTTCGCTTAAGTCTAGGTTGGGCGGGTCCCAGTTTAAGATTAAAAACTGGGGTCATCACAGTTGGTATTAGAGCTGAAGTTTTTAGTACTTGACTCTTGATTTAAATCACAAGCCATTAAGACATTGATTAGCGGAAGTTAGAAATAGTTGAACTTAGAGTGGAACCTTATGAACCTAACTTAAGTCTTAGTTAGAAAGTGAGGAGAGTTGAGGAAATTAAAACTGGACTATGAGCTATTTGATTTGTATGTATTATATTATCGATAGCTGTGTCTAAATCATGAGTATCACTTTCTTTTCAGATAGTGATGGCCGATCAGCCTAGTACGGACGAGACTAGTATGGGTGATGTACAGGGCAAGTTGGATGGCATGTCGTAGAGGATTTCATCGCATGATTAGCAGTTACAGGAGAGTCTTAGACTATCGAGAGCTCAAGCGACAAGATTACCTAGTACGTCAGTAGCTCCAATTGCTCAGGTTGGATGTGTTCCAACCGTTCAAGATATGCCAGCAACACCAATAGTCACTGTAGAACCCGTAGTGACTGAGTAGGCACCTGCACAGACAGAGATAGTACCTAATACATCAGAGACACAGGCAGAGGATACGCCGATCACACTGCTGATACTGGTGTTAGAGCAATGCCTGAGGCAAGGCAGGCTCAAGAGTTCATGAGACACTAACTGGTGAAGTTCCAC
The DNA here is from genome assembly GCA_039657345.1 of Stephania japonica. Lineage (NCBI taxonomy): Eukaryota > Viridiplantae > Streptophyta > Magnoliopsida > Ranunculales > Menispermaceae > Stephania > Stephania japonica. Next base: position 24,442,962 of record CM077558.1, on the reverse strand, counting down.
GAGGGAACTAATTTGGAGGCAGTGGAGAAGTTTAGGAGGAGCTAGGAGAAGATCTACGAGGTTTTGGCTATACCGGCACATATGCAGTCGAGTATTTATTAAGCATGTCTGTTTGGTGAGGCTGATATTTAGTAGTGCATGATGGTAGCGTCGAAGGGAAGGCCCAATGACTGGGCTATGTTCAGAGAGAGGTTTCACAACAAGTATACTCCTCCTACGATTTGTAATCGGAAAAGGGTCGAGTTACAAGCAATCAGATAGCGAGACGGGGAGAGTCTATTATGTAGTATATAGATCGGTACTTGAGTTTGATAGAGTATGCCGATGGCACAACCGATGCGACAGCGAGCGGGCTTACTATTTTGGACACGATCTCTTGGATTCAATCGGTTACGTGGTAGTGATGACGACTCGAGAATGTTACAAGATGCCTATGAGAGGGCTATGGCTAGTGAGAGCTTTAGGAGCACACGCCTTTGGGCACGCGACGATGTCGTCGGCACCCTTACGATTAGTTGGAGGGTCTAGAGGTGATAGGAGGAGGAAGAGAGCGAGATATTTGACGCAAGATGATCGAGCTCGAGAGCGTAGCATTCGTTGTGTTTTAACCGTCTACATCGATGTACCAGTACGCTTTGATGAGGAGTTACGCAAGTTCACCTCGGCGACTAGTGTAGTCGGAGTTCTCGGCATCATTTATCGAGGTCGATAGTAGAGTTAGTGACCAAAGACTGGGTTAGAGTTCTAGTCAGGTGCAGAGACAGGAACAGAGTCAAGCACAGGGGAAGGGACAGCGGACACGGTATGGGTCAGGATCCCAACGAGGCTGTTGGGAGTGTGGTCAGCTAGGACACTTTGCCAGTACGTGTCCATGACTGGGTCGAGGACAGCAGCAATAGCAGAGTCGAGAGCAGGTTCATGCGATTGCTACACCGATCTCCCCGACCCGGCGAGTAGTCTTATTGAAGGTACAATTTTCATTTGCAGTTATTTCATGCATGTTATGTTTGATTCCGGCTCTACCATATCTTTTATTTCGGGTCGTATGGTAGATGATTTGGGTTTGAGATCTATTAAACTAGAGAGACCCTTGATCCTTAGCACAGCTACAGGGGATAAGATTTACCTAAACTTGTGTGTTGATTGTTTGGTAGAGTTAAATGGTCATGTCATGCTAGCGGACCTGAGAGTGTTGAAGTTCCTCGAGTTTGATGCATTACTAGGCATGGATTGGTTGGGTGCGTATCATGCACAGGTCCACTACTTCAGTAAGAGGTCATATTTTATATTCCAGAGTATCTAGAGTTTAGTTTTTAGGGGACTTCTACCAGCTTGCCTATCACTAGAGGTAGAGTCTCCACTAGCGTAGATATTGAGAAGTTTGCTAGTGTATTGAGTAAGACATAGCGAGTTGTGACTAGGTTGGAGGAGGTACCAGTGGAAAGTGAGTTTCCTGACGTCTTTTTCAGCAAAGTTACCAGGGTTACCACCGCCTAAAGAGATTAACTTTATTATCGACTTGGGGACCAAACCTATTTCGATTCTACCGTACCGGATGGCTCTAAGAGAATTAGAGGAGTTGAGGAGTCAGCTAGATGAGTTGCTAGAGTTGGGTTTCATATACCTAAGCATGTCACCCTAGGGAGCCTTAGTTCTACTTGTCAATAAGAAAGATGGTAGCCTACGATTGTGTATCGACTACCAGCAGTTGAACAGGGTAACAGTGAAGAACATGTATCCACTTTTGCGTATCGATGACTTGTTTTACCAGTTAATATGAGCTTAGTGGTTCTCAAAGATCGATTTGAGATCTTGGCACCATTAGCTGATGATTAAAGCGGAGGATAGGGAGAAGACTGCTTTTCGCACTCGATACGAGCATTTTCAGTTCACAGTCATGCCTTTTGTGTTAAATAATGTACCTGTGATGTTTATGGTGTTGGGTTTTGGGGTTCATGCGCATCGGATATTTCAAAACAATTTTGAGAAAAACCCCAACAGGATCCGAATCTGATTCTATTAAAACATGTTTAAACTATGAAAACTTAATCATACCTCAGTCGCAATACCTCTCTGAAGGTTAATCGATCTCTAAGGCGGCGCGATAATGACGAACGCCCTCTACTAGTTTGTCCACACATGAACGGCGGCCGAGATTTAAAGTGCTAGCTTCGAGAGAATACCAAACCTTTTATTTCTCTCCAAAACGATCCAGAGGATACCAAAAACTCTAAGTCGTTTCTTAAAACGAAAAATAGAGTTTCGGACCTTTAATAATTCTTTTGTACTTGTATTCTAACTCAAAGCGTCTATTTATACAACCCTTGTATATAGACGGTTAAGTAAATTACACATATGCCCCTACTTAAAGAAGTATAAGTGTAATACACTACAAGGACGTTTTTGTCATGAATTTTATCATATAAAATTCATTTTTCTGAACCATCTTAAAATCTCGTAAAACCATTCTCAGTGTGCGACCCAATAGGCTCATACAACGTTGGCAGTGTACCAAAACACATTTTGGTATACAAGTCATAAGCGGCCTCTAGCAAGACATTATGACTACCCAAGTTGTACGAATATCAAATCGATATAACCTAATCAATAGTATATATAACATCCTTTTGTCACACGATATCCTTTTGATCAAACATAAGGTATGGAATTGTCATCCAAAATGTTCAATCGTACTAGTCTCGATTTCTAGGTAGACTGAAAACATCTAAGTGACATTGATCAATATCAATTCACTTAGACTAGGCCTTTTAACGATCTAACATATCGAGGATCCACTTTGGATATCTCTCTTTATATGAGAGGGACAAATTCCATCTCGATTACACAACTTTACCACATTATTCACACAGTAACCAATCACAACCTTTATAAATCGTCCGGTTAAAGACAACGTTTGATTGCGTCAAATCACTGTATTCCAAATGTTGAAGTCTCTGGTAATCTCAAGTCGGAGATTTGAAAAATATACCTATCATGAGAAACAACTATGACTTAATCCATGTGATGTTCTCATAGCGGGTCGGTCCAGTACTTTATTCTCTAACAAGTACTCATGATCTTGATTCGTATTCATATACGTATGATCATCGTATGATCATCAATCAAGACTCATACTAGTCTTAATTCATTATAGTTCCTAGTATAATAATCGACTAGGGATATTTAGGATATTTCTGTAAATACCCATGGATCTTATTATAATGTAAACATGCAAATCAATTATAATAAACAGCAAATGAAATCCTCTATTTTATTAACTAAAATGTATTCGTAAAGAATGTTATTGGATTGACTTAGGGCACATTACCCAACATCTCCCACTTGCTCTAGGGCCAATCATTCATGCATCTAATGCTTAATGATCTAACATGACCATCATGTTTTGCTTGTGGAAGAGCCTTTGTCAATGGATCCGCAACGTTGTCTTCAGTAGGTACTCTGCAAATCTTTACGTCTCCCCTCTCAATAATTTCTCTGATGAGATGAAAACGCCTGAGTATATGTTTGGATCTGTGGTGTGATCTAGGTTCCCTGGCCTGTGCTATTGCCCCGTTATTGTCATAATACAAACAAACAGGGTTAGCAATACTTGGAACTACACCTAGTTCAGAAATGAACTTTTTGATCCAAGCTGCCTCCTTTGCTGCATTGAACGCTGCAATATACTCAGCTTCTGTTGTAGAATCTGCCACAGTCTCTTGCTTTGAACTTTTCCAGCTTACTGCACCCCCATTCAAAGTAAACACATATCCAGACTGTGATCTAAAATCATCTATATCAGTTTGAAAACTTGCATCTGTGTAACCATTTACAACTAGATCATTTTCAAAACCTCCATAGACCAAGAACACTTCCTTAGTCCTTCTTAAGTACTTAAGGATGTTCTTTCTTGCTATCAGTGACTCTCACTTTGGATCGGCGATATCTGCTTGTAGTGCTCAAAGTATATGATACATCAGGCCGAGTGCATAGCATGGCGTACATGATAGATCCAATAGTAGATGCATATGGAATCTTATTCATACGGTCTCGCTCATCATTTGTCCTAGGACATTGATTCTTGCTGAGACTTATGCCATGAGACATTGGCAACAATCCTTTTTTAGAGTCTTGCAAACTGAACCTATTCAGTACCTTGTCTATGTAAGCACTCTGACTTAGATCGATTAGCCTCTTAGATCTATCCCTATAGATCCTTATCCCTAGGATATAGGCTGCATCTCCTAAGTCTTTCATTGTGAAACACTTCCCTAACCATGACTTGACACTCTACAATGTTGGGATGTCATTTCCAATGAGTAATATATCATCAACATACGGTACCAGAAAAACAACTACACTCCCACTGACCTTCTTGTATACACAAGGCTCATCTTTGTTCTTAATAAAACCAAAATCCTTGATTGCTTCATCAAAACGAATATTCCATCTCCGAGAAGCTTGCTTTAATCCATAAATGGATCTTTAAAGCTTGCATACCTTCGTAGAATTCTCAGGATGTGCAAAACCTTTAGGTTGTGTCATATACACGTCCTTAAGCAGCTTTCCATTAAGAAATGTTGTTTTTAGATCCATTTGCCATATCTCATAGTCATAATATGCAGAAATGACAATTAAAATTCTTATAGATTTAAGTATTGCTACTGGCGAAAAAGTTTCATCATAATCAACACCTTGAGTCTGCCTGAAACCTTTTGCTACAAGTCTTGCTTTGAAAGTATGCACTTTGCCATCCATGTAAGTTTTCTTCTTGAAAACCCATTTACATCCAATGGTCTTACCACCTTCAGGTAAATCAACCAAGTTCCAAACTTGGTTATCATACATGGATTGCATCTCAGAGTTCATGGCACTTAGCCATTTATCTGAGTCTGGTCCAGACATAGCCTCCTGATAAGTGGTGGGCTCATTTTGATCTATAAGCAACACATCACGATTATCAGTAATGAGAAATCCGAATATCTCTGGCTCATGTCTCACCCTACCAGATTTACGTGGGCCTTGTGTCACTTGCGGAGATTCAACTGGTTCAAAACGTTGTTGAACTTCCAGTAGCGGTTCAGTGTTTATTTGTGATTCTGGAACTTCTTCAAGATTTATTTCTCTCCCACTAGTGTCTTTTGAAATAAACTATTTTTTCATAAAGGCACCATACCGAGCAACAAACACTTTGTTATCAGCGGGATTATAAAAGTAATATCCTTTTGTTTCCTTAGGATACCCTACAAATAAACACTTATCAGATTTAGGTGCTAGTTTTTCTGAGGCTTGTCGCTTTATGTAAGCCTCACAACCCCAAATCTTAAGAAAAGACAAACTAGGTCTCTTCCCGTACCATATCTCATATGGTGTTTTATCAACCGCTTTAGAAGGAACTCGATTTAGAGTGAAAGCTGCAATTTGTGATGCATAACCCCAAAAGGATAATGGAAGATCCGCATGACTCATCATAGATCGAACCATATCTAATAAGGTTCGATTTCTCCTTTCGAAACTCCATTCCATTGTGGAGTTCTTTGGTGGAGTTGATTGTGAGACAATCCCACAATTTGTAAGATGATCATCAAATTCTTGGCTCAAATATTCACCACCTCGATCGATCGAAGTGCTTTAATAGTTTTACCAAGTTGATTACGCACTTCATTTTGAAATGTTTGAAACATCTCAAATGATTCAGCTTTATGTTTCATAAGATATACATAACCATATCTCTTTGAAATCATCGTAAATGTAATGAAATCTTGGTAACCTCCTCTAGCCATTGTGTTTATAGGGCCGCATACATCGGTATGTATTAGACCCAATAAATCACTTGCCCTTTCTTGTGTCGATAAAGGGAATTTTAGTCATCTTGCCTAGTAAACAAGATACGCACGTTTCATATGATTTCAAATCAAATGAATCTAGAAGTCCATCTTTATGGAGCTTCGTTATGCGTTTCTCATTTATGTGGCCAAGCGACAATACCAAAGATAGGTGTGATTCAAATCATTTGACTTGGATCTCTTCGTATTTATGTTAAAGGCTGGAGTATCTGTGGACTTTTTCATGCTTAGAATATAAAGACCATCACACAAATCAGCATTTGCATAAAAAATGCCTTTACGAGAAATTGAACATCTATTATTCGCAATAATAAAATCAAAACCATCCATATCCAAACATGAAACAGAAATGATGTTTACGCTCAAGAAATGAGCACATAATAACAATTATTTAAAGTTAAAATAAGTCCACTAGATAAAATTATATCATATGATCCAACAGTAGAGGCAGAACTCTTGCTCCATTCCTACGCGGAGGATGACTTCTCCTTTCTTCAACTTTCTACTTACGGTGAGTCCCTGCACATTTATACAAATGTGAGATCCACATCCGGTATCCAATACCCAGGAATCACTAGTAGATAAATTAATTTCAATAACATAAATACTGTGGTGGTAGTCGCACTACCCTTTTTCTTCTTTAAATCTTCCAGATAGAGTTTATAATTTCTGAACCAATGTCCAGTTGCATGGCAGAAATGACAATTTCCTTCCTTTTCCTTTTGGTGCTTTGAAGCAGGAACAGGCTGGGGCTTGACTTGTTCCACAGGCTTTGCAATAGGTGCAGCAGCAGCCTTGGCATCTTTAGCCTTGCCTTTGCCTTTCTTCTTCATTCCCTTTCCCTTTTGGACCATCAACACATTACTAGAGGGTTTCTTGATATTTTGTTCAACAATTTTGAGCATCAAATGCAACTCTGAAATTGATTTCTCCATATTATTCATATTGTAGTTCATCACAAATTGTGAGTAACTCTCAGTAATGAATTTAAGATCAAATCCGTAGCCAACTCTTGGCTTATGGGAAATCCAAGTCTATCAAGTTGGTCAACATAGCCCTTCATCTTCAGAACATGAGGACTAACTGACGCACCCTCCGTTATCTTACAAGAATGCCGGTTCTTGACTGTCTCGAACCTTTCTGCCTAGCTTCTTTGTTGGAACATTTCCTTCAGCGTTACAGCCATGTCGTAGGATTCCACTAGTTCCATGTCCTTCTAAAGTTCAGGAACCATAGTTGCCAACATAATGCATGCAACATCAGTAGAATCGTTGACATGCTTATTATGCGCATCCTTTACAGCTTTCGTAGCATTGAGTGGTGGGTCTTCAGGGATCGGAGCATCCAGGACATACAACTTGCGTTCATGCTTGAGAACGATTCTCAAGTTTCTGAACCAATCAAGAAAGTTAGTCCCAGATAGCTTATCCTTCTCAAGGATAGATCGCAGTGACAGGGGATTATTGTTACTTGAAGAAGCCATTGATCTACAATAAAGATTATGCGAGTTTATTTTAGTATAGAGGAATAGACTCCCACTAAATTAACAACCCTCCTAAAACATCTTGTTTATTTAGGGGACTAAATCCATATTTCACCTAATTCTATGACGACTATGGCATGAAACACGAGAACTAGATTATTTAGGTAGGTAACGATTACCAATTACATCTTATGTAACTTTAGATACTTTTATGAGATCTTGGACATCTTATGTCTTAGCATGTTTTTATCTCATCATATGTCTAAAGTCCAAAACTATTTTGATAGCTTTATTAAGTCGGACCAATTTAAACATTTAGGTAACTCTTACCCAACTTATCTCACCAAGATAACACAATACACCCAACTATGGCTGAAACTATATTAGTGCGATCGAGGCCTTGACAAGTGTTTAAAATTGGATGGCACAAGACTTAAGAGTTAATAGAGGGATTTTATTCAGTTTTAGTGATTTTAATTAAACAATGAAATATCATACATATTATTGATTTGTAGAACCACTAAACAATTTAGGAAATTTTTATGCTATTCACTAATAGAAGAATTTCCGTGCACTAGGATTAGTTAGGCAGTATCCATTGGCCTAGTCAATGACGGGGGAACAAAGGGCAGCGCCCCCGTTTTTTTTTTATTTTTTTAAGAAGACAAATCTCAATTCCAAAAATTGAAATTTCGTATAGAAAATTATATTTTTCGCTGATTTTACTATACCAAATTTACCCCTTAGTTTATCCAAAATTAAGTCAATTAAAAACGTTTTAATTAACTCGAGCCCACATCTAACTAATCATCTTATCCTAATCCAATTAGGACTTTAGATATTTGAATCCTAGCATATCACAAATAACAAACTTCTCCATATTTATCTCCTATCTAATAGGGATAATTAAGCGATTTTGCATATATCTCCTAATCTAATTGTTATCTATCTTTATCAAATAGAAACTTCATAACAACATAGATATAACAAGATAAATAAATAATTTCGAAAATTAATTATTTGCAATTTCGATCTTCATCCAAATAATCACAAATATGTAGTTGGATCATGAATTATTATCTCAATCGAACCTAATCATATTAGTTTGAATTAACATTGAGACTTATACAATTTAAGAAACTTAAATTAATGTAACCTAAATATGTATACTGAATTACAGAGATTTCATCCATGCATCTATACACAAAATAAAGATTATACCTAATGGTGTCATGGATCACAGATTATGAAATTCAATTCATTAAAATTATTTGAACCTAACATGGTTACTTGCATGTATGAAACTGATTTCAATTAAATCACGAATATATGTATCACATACACAAAACATGATAATACATCTCATAGAAAACTTATGTATATCACATATACATCAACTATGAACATGCTTTCAATCATATATCACAAAAAACATGCAATGAGTTTAATGGAATCAAACTCGAAGGCTCTGATACCACTGTTAGGTTTTGGGGTTCATGTGCAGCGGATATTTCAAAACAATTTTGAGAAAAACCCCAACAGGATCCGAATCTAATTCTATTAAAACATGTTTAAACTATGAAAACTTAATCATACCTCAGTCGCAATACCTCTCTGAAGGTTAATCTATCTCTAAGGCGCTTCCAATGACGAACGCCCTCTACTAGCTATCCACACACGAACGGCGGCCGAGATTCAAAGTGCTAGCTTCGAGAGAGTACCAAACCTTTTATTTCTCTCCAAAATGATCCAGAGGATACCAAAAACTCTAAGTCGTTTCTTAAAACGAAAAATAGAGTTTCGGCCTTTTAATAATTCTTTCGTACTTGTATTCTAACTCAAAGTGTCTATTTATACAACCCTTGTATATAGACGGTTAAGTAAATTACACATATACCCCTACTTAAAGAAGTATAAGTGTAATACACTACAAGGATGTTTCTGTCATGAATTTTATCATATAAAATTCATTTTTCTAAACCAACTTAAAATCTCGCAAAACCATTCTCAGTGTGCGACCCAATGGGCTCATACAACGTTGGCAGTGTACCAAAACACATTTTGGTATACAAGTCATAAGCGGCCTCTAGCAAGACATTATGACTACCCAAGTTGTACGAATATCAAATCGATATAACCTAATCAATAGTATATATAACATCCTTTTGTCACACGATATCCTTTTGATCAAACATAAGGCATGGAATTGTCATCCAACATGTTCACTCGTACTAGTCTCGATTTCTAGGTAGACTGAAAACATCTAAGTGACATTGATCAATATCAATTCACTTAGACTAGGCCTTTTAACAGTCTAACATATCGAGGGATCTACTGGATATCTCTCTTTATATGAGAGGGACAAATTCCATCTCGATTACACAACTTCACCACATTATTCACACAGTAACCAATCACAACCTTTATAATCGTCCGGTAAAAGACAACGTTTGATTGCGTCAAATCATTGTATTCCAAATGTTGAAGTCTCTGGTAATCTCAAGTCAGAGGACTGAAAAATATACTTATCATGAGAAACAACTATGACTTAATCCATGTGATGTTCTCATAGCGGGTCGGGCCAGTACTTTATTCTCTAACAAGTACTCGTGATCTTGATTCGTATTCATATATGTATGATCATCGTATGATCATCAATCAAGACTCATACTGGTCTTAATTCATTATAGTTCCCAGTATAATAATCGACTAGGAACATTTAGGGTATTTCTGTAAATACCCATGGATCTTATTATAATGTAAACATGCAAATCAATTATAATAAACAGTAAATGAAATCCTCTATTTTATTAACTAAAATTTATTTATAAAGACTGTTAATAGATTGACCTAGGGCACATTACCCAACATATGGACCTGATGCATCGAGTGTTGAGATAGTTTTTGGAACGCTTTGTCATCGTATTAATCGACAATATATAGATCTACTCCAGGACTCGTAAGGATAACGAGGAGCATCTCAGGTTGGTGTTGCAGATAATGAGAAAGCACAGATTGTACGCCAAGTTCAGTAAGTGCGAGTTTTGGCTTGTGAAAATTGAATTTTTAGGACACATCATCGAAGCATGCAGAGCGTCAGTGAACCCCGCTAAGGTCAAAGCAGTGATTGATTAGCCTATACCCAGATCAGTGTTAGTTATTCGCAGTTTTCTTGGCTTGGTGGGATATTACAGGCATTTTGTATGAGAATTCTTGAACATTGCGTCACCTATGACGCAGTTGACGAAGAAAGACGTGAGATTTCAGTGGACTGAAAGTTGTGAGCAGGTGTTCCAGACCTTGAAGAAACATTTGACTACAACGCCAGTGCTAGTATTGCCTAAGTCAAGGAGGGGTTTTGATGTGCACACTGATGCATCGAAGGTCAGTTTACGCTGTGTTTTGATTCAAGACGGTAGAGTGATTGCCTAAATGTCGTGACAATTTGAATGTTAACAAGAAGAACTACCCTACGCATGACTTGGAGTTGGCGGTAGTGGTGTTTTCACTAAAGATTTGATGCCATTACATCTATAGAAACAGGTTTGTCTTTGTTTACTAACCATAAGAATTTGAAGTACTGTTTACTCGAAGGATCTAAATATGAGACAGAGACGCGGCTTGAATTCCTCAAGGATTACGATTTCTCTTTAGAGTACCACACGGGAAAGGCCAATGTGGTTGCAAACGTGTTTAGCCGTAGATGGTCGACTCGAGAGGTTGTTACTTACCACACGACACATGAGTATGGTTCGTTCGAGGCGGTCGAGAGATTGTTTTCTATTGATATTCCAACCGAGTACTAGAGTATCGATTTATGGCTGTTAAGGGTTGACTGTCTCTATTCGAGTGTATTAGATGGTCGAGCGAGGTTGACGACGAGTTAAGAGTTCGCTCGAGTTGGATCGTCCAGTTGGAGTCGGTCGACAGGACTCATGCTTGAAGTTTAGAGGCGACTCTGGATTCCATTAGTGGTTGACCTCTTTGTTGCGAAATGTGCCCTAGGTCAATCCATTAACAAGTCTTTATGAATACATTTTAGTTAATAAAATAAAGGATTTCATTTGTTGTTTATTATAATTGATTTGCATGTTTACATTATAATAAGATCCATGGGTATTTACGAAATATCCTAAATGTCCCTAGTTGATTATTATCTTGGGAACTATAATGAATTAAGACTAGTGTGAGTCTTGATTGATGATCATACGTATAGGAATACGAATCAAGATCATGAGTACTTGTAAGGGAACAAAGTACTGGACCGACCCGCTATAAGACCATCACATGGATTAAGTCATAGTTGTTTCTCATGATAGGTATATTTTTCGGTCCTCGACTTGAGATTACAGAGACTTCAACATTAGGAATACTGGTGATTTGACGCAATCAAACGTTGTCTTTAACCGGACGATTATAAAGGTTGTCATTGGTTACTGTATGAATAATGTGGTGAAGTTGTGTAATCGTGATAGAATTTGTCCCTCTCATATAAAGAGAGATATCCAGTGGATCCCTCGATGTGTTAGACTGTTAAAAGGCCTAGTCTAAGTAAATTGATATTGATCAATGTCATTTAAATATTTTCAGTCCACCTAGAAATCGAGACTAGTACGATTGAACATGTTGGATGACAATTCCATGCCTTATGTTTGATCAAAAGGATATCGTGTGACAAAAGGATGTTATATACACTATTGATTAGGTTATATCGATTTGATATTCGTACAACTTGGGTAGTCATAATGTCTTGCTAGAGGCCGCTTATGACTTGTATAGCAAAATGTGTTTTGGTACACTGCCAATGTTGTATGAGCCTATTGGGTCGCACACTGAGAATGGTTTTGCGAGATTTTAAGATGGTTCAGAAAAATGAATTTTATATGATAAAATTCATGACAGAAACGTCCTTATAGTGTATTACATTTATACTTATTTAAGTAGGGGTATATGTGTAATTTACTTAACCATCTATATACAAGGGTTATATAAATAGATGCTTTGAGTTAGAATACAAGTACAAAAGATTCTAAAAGGGCCAAAACTCTATTTTCGTTTTAAGAAACGACTTAGAGTTTTTGGTATCCTCTAGATCGTTTTGGAGAGAAACAAAAGGTTTGGTATTCTCTCAAAGCTAGCACTTTGAATCTCGGCCGCCGTTCGTGTGTGGATAGCTAGTAGAGGGCGTTCATCATTGGCAGTGCCTAAGAGATCGATTAACCTTCAGAGAGTTATTGCGACTGAGGTATGATTAAGTTTTCATAGTTTAAACATGTTTTAATGGAATCAGATTCGGATCTTGTTGGGGTTTTTTTTCAAAATTGTTTTGTAATATCCGCTGTGCATGAACCCCAAAACCCAACAGTGGTATCAGAGCCTTCGAGTTTGATTCCATTAAACTCTTTGCTTGTTTTTTATGATATATGATTGAAAGCATGTTAATAGTTGATGTATATGTGATATACATAAGCTTTCTATGAGATTTATTATCATGTTTTGTGTATACAAGAAGGTCAGTGGGAGTGTAGTTGTTTTTCTGGTATTGTATGTTGATGATATATTACGCATTAGAAATGACATCCCAACATTGCAAAGTGTCAAGTCTTGGTTAGGGAAGTGTTTCTCAATGAAAGACTTAAGAGATGCAGCCTATATCCTAGGGATAAGGATCTATAGGGATAGATCTAAGAGGCTAATCGGTCTAAGTCGAGTGCTTATATAGACAAGTGCTTGAATAGGTTCGTTTGCAAGACTCTAAAAGAGGAAAGTGTTCCAATGTCTCATGGCATAAGTCTCAAAGCAAGAATCAATGTCCTAGGACAAATGATGAGCGAGGCCGTATGAATAAGATTTCATATGCATCGCTATTGGATCTATCATGTACGCCATGCTATGCACTCGACTTTGATGTATCATATGCTTTAAGCACTACAAGCGAGATATCGATCAGATCCAGGTGAGAGTCATTGGATAGCGGTAAAGAACATCCTTAAGTACTTAAGAAGGACTAAGGAAGTGTTCTTGGTCTATGGAGGTTTTGAAAATGATCTAGTTGTAAATGGTTACACGAGATGCAAGTTTTCAAGCGATATAGATGATTTTAGATCGCGATCGGATATGTGTTTACTTTGAATGGGGTTGCGGTAAATTTGGAAAAGTTCAAAGCAAGAGCGTGGCGATTCTACAAATGTGAAGCCGAGTATATTGTAGCGTCCGATGCGAGAAAGGAGCGGTTTGGATCAAAAAGTTCATTTACGAACTAGGTGTGGTTCCAAGTATTGCTAACCACTGCTTGTTGGTATTGTGACAATAACGGGGCAATAGCACGAGCCAAGGAACCTAGATCACACCACAGATCCAAACATATACTCAAGCGTTTTCATCTCATCAGAGAAATTATTGAGAGGGGAGACGTAAAGATTTGCAGAGTACCTACTGAAGACAATGTTGCGGATCCATTGACAAAGGCTCTTCCACAAGCGAAACATGATGGTCATGTAGATCATTAGGCATTAGATGCATGAATGATTGGCCCTAGAGCAAGTGGAGATGTTGGGAAATGTGCCCTAGGTCAATCCATTAACAGTCTTTATGAATACATTTTAGTTAATAAAATAGAAGAATTCATTTGCTGTTTATTATAATTGATTTGCATGTTTACATTATAATAAGATCCATGGGTATTTACTGAAATATCTTAAATGTCCCTATCGATTATTATACTAGGAACTATAATGAATTAAGACTAGTGTGAGTCTTGATTGATGATCATACGATGATCATACATATAGGAATACGAATTAAGATCATGAGTACTTGTTAGGGAACAAAATCTTGGGCCAGAGCCGCTATGAGAACATCACATGGATTAAGTCATAGTTGTTTCTCATGATAGGTATATATTTCGGTCCTTTGACTTGAGATTACAGAGACTTCAACATTAGGAATACGAGTGATTTGACGCAATCAAACGTTGTCTTTAACCAAACGATTATAAAGGTTGTGATTGGTTCTTGTGTGAATAATGTGGTGAAGTTTGTGTAATCGAGATAGAATTTGTCCCTCTCATATAAAGAGAGATATCCAGTGGATCCCTCGATGTGTTAGGCTGTTAAAAGGCCTAGTCTAAGTAAATTGATATTGATCAATGTCACTTAGATGTTTTCAGTCTACCTAGAAGTCGAGACTAGTACGATTGAATATGTTGGATAACAATTTCATGCCTTATGTTTGATCAAAAGGATATTGTGTGACAAAAGGATGTTATATACACTATTGATTAGGTTATATCGATTTGATATTCGTACAACTTGGGTAGTCATAATGTCTTGCTAGAGGCCGCTTATGACTTGTATACCAAAATGTGTTTTGGTACACTGCCAACATTGTATGAGCCTATTGGGTCGCACATTGAGAATGGTTTTGCGAGATTTTAATATGGTTCAGAAAAATGAATTTTATATGATAAAATTCATGATAGAAACGTCCTTGTAGTGTATTACACTTATACTTCTTTAAGTAGGGGTATATGTGTAATTTACTTAACCGCCTATATATCTGAGGTTGTATAAATAGACGGTTTTAAAAGGGCGAAACTCTATTTTCATTTTAAGAAACGACTTTGAGTTTTTGGTATCCTTTGGATCGTTTTGGAGAGAAACAAAAGGTTTGGTATTCTCTTGAAGCTAGCACTTTGAATCTTAGCCGCCGTTCATGTGTGGATGACTAGTAGAGGCGTTCATCATTGGCGGCGCCTTAGAGATCGATTAACCTTCAAAGAGGTGTTGCGACTGAGGTATGATTAAGTTTTCATAGTTTAAACATGTTTTAATGGAATCAGATTCGGATCTTGTTGGGGTTTTTTATCAAAATTGTTTTCGTAATCTTCGCTGCGCATGAACCCCAAAATCCAACACCTACGTGATGAGATACTTCATGAGGCACAGCGCTCGCGTTTTACAGTTCATTCGGGCAGGACCAAGATGTTTGTTGATGTGTTTCATCTATTTTGGTGGCCGGGGATGAAGACCATTGTTTCTGATTATGTTCGAGGGTGTGAGATTTGTTAGTGAGTTAAGGCTGAGCAGCGCAGACCTAGCGGGTTACTACAGTCACTTCCCATTCCTTAGTGGAACTGGGAGCATATAGTGATGGATTTCATTAGTGGTTTACCTCGGTCTCAGCGCGGTCATGATAGTATCTGGGTGATTGTGGACAGATTGACAAAGTTTGCGCACTTTTTACCAGTTTCGACCACACATCGCAAGATAGTTTGACTGCATGGTGTACCTATATCGATTGTGTTTGACAGAGGGCCACAGTTTACGTCACAAATTTCGCAGAGCATGCAGGTACAATTTGGCATGCATTTGGGTCTCAGCATTGCCTATCATCCACATACTAATGGGCAGTTAGAGCGTCTGATACAGATACTCAAGGATATGTTGAAGATGTGTGTGTTGCAGTACGGTGGTTCATGGGAGGAGTATCTTAATTTGTGTGAGTTTGCCTATAACAACAGCTATCCGGCCAATATTGGTATGGCACCATTTAAGGCATTATAGGGAGGCCGTATAGATCTCCATCTTGCTGGGCAGAGCTAGAGGATGTGGCCGCTATTGGGCCAGAGATTGTTGTAGATCACATAGACAAGATACGCCTAATCAGATTGAGGCTGAAAGGTGCGCAGGAGAGGCAGAAGAGATATTATGATTTGTATCATGGGGAGTTAGAGTACGAGGTCGGGAACTACGTGTACCTAAAGGTGTCTCCGATAAAGGGTCGCAAGAGGTTCGGGTTCAGAGGAAAGATTGCGCCAAGATTTATTGGTCTATTCAGAGTTGGGAAGCGTATAGGCAGAGTAGTAAATGAGCTGGAGTTGCCACCTAAGTTATTTGGAGTTCACCTTGTATTTCACATATTGATGCTTAGACTTGATAGGTCGAGTGAGGCGGGGAGGCCAATGGTGGACTTGAGCCAAATAGACTTGAGGGAGTGCATCACTTATGACAAGCAACCTATTCGGATATTGGACGGGAAGGTGAAGATTCGAGGAACAAGGAGATCTCGTCAGTCCTAGTCAAGTAGTAGTACCATAGTGATAAGGAGGCGACGTGGGAGCTTGAGTCCTTTATGCGCGAGTATTTTCCATACCTCTTTTGATTCGGTAAATCTTTCATTAGTTCGTTTTAATGTCGAGGACAAAATTTCAATTAGTTGGGAAGACTGTAACGAGCCTAAATTCTAACTTGTTTCACGTGTCAATTTAGGTCGTACATGGGCCTATTTGTCGTGATACAGAGTCCAATTCTCGTTCGTTGGCGCCGAGGTATGTTATTTGTGTTCACTATTTTGTATTATATTGTATTCCCCGAATGTTTAATTCCAATGTCCCAAAAGTGCGAGGATGTTTGAGTGTAAGCGTTAGTACAAGGGAACGGTTCAGTTGAGGTTTCATAAAATAACGGGGTTTCGGGTAAACGTTGGTCAGGTAATTAGTAGTTCAAGGGACATAAATGAATTAAAAACACTAACAGAATACAAAATAATAATGAATAAAAGTTGTAAAACACGTGTGATATGTTGGTACGTCTGAGGCAACATGACGAATAAGTTTGGTGTTGGAAACGAGACCGGAAACGCAAGTATGGTGCGAGAAATCATCAAGTTAAGTGTGGGAGTCATGTATCGGAGTCATGAGTTGTTGTCACAGTTAGTGGATAGATCAAATGGCGGTCATTGGATTTGTCTCAGGATCTGTGTATTGGGATAGATGAGAGGGGGTTATAAAACCCATCCCTCATCACCTTTTCTCTCTCTCATTTTGATTTCTCTGTCTCTTCTTCGATTTGACAACATGAAAAATGACAGGGTTTCGGGGATTTTCGACACAGTTTGACGCCATGGGATCGATCAATTACGAATTCTACGGTAAGAGTTTGATTCCCTACGTCAGTATATACATATTTGCAGTATTTTTGTGGCTTTTTGTCGCGATGAATTCGGACAACGAATTGGGAAATTCGGTTCTTATAATTTGTTTTGATTGATTGGGAGTGAATGGCATGATCAAAACATGATTTGTGAAGTGGTTTTGATGTTTAGGGATTTTATGAATTTTTGGGGATTTTGGTGAATTTTGGATGATTTCGGAAAATCGACGGTTTGGTCAGGCTTTGACATGATCCGAGGGTGTATTAGTGTGTTATCAGATGTTTGGTTGAAGTTAGCATAGGCTCGAAGCACGGCGACGCGTGTGGGGTGTAGAAAACCCCATTTACAGGGGCATTCTTTTTTAGACGCCATGAACATTCCAACTTACGGCGTGACCCACGTACGTCTTTGGCAGGAACCTCAGGGGAATACGCCGTGAGGACGCCGTCACGACCAATGAGGTCACGGCGTTACTAACATATGTGTTGGGCAGTGAGTATAATCTCCACGCCATGGAGACGTCGTCCAGGCCATTGGACATCACAACGTCCCGACGACGTGTTACTGTTCACAGGAGTAAATTTTTATAAAATTTTCAGAAACTTTTGGGGATCTCTCGAGTATCCTAAGGGGTCCTAATATGACCTAATACCCGGGTAATCGACCCAAATGGGTTAACAAATGAAATTATGGAAAATTGGATAGAATAGAAATAATTAATGAGAATTTTGATTTAAATGTATTTTAGGGGTTTTGGAATATTGACTGAACACAAGAGGTCATAGGAGATGTGTTAGGGGTTCGTTGAGTAAGTAATTAGTTGAATTACAGGTAAGTAAACTAATGAGAACTTTTATAGTTATTTCTTGAGCTTTAATTTGTTGTCATTGCTCTGTTTATTATCATATCTTTTGGAATCTCTTTTGGTTGAGTGGTCCCTTTGTAAGGGAGTGATGGTTACTTTTACCTGTGATATGAGCTCTTATATAGACGCTATTGATATTTCTCGGTTGAGTGTACGTTGGGGGCTCTTATCTGGGTCTATGGATATATTATAGTCGCAAAGGTTAGGGCTGGTAAGCTGTGTTCTCGTCTTAAACCCGAGTCTTATAGGTTTTACCTCGACTCAATGACTGTTGTCGAGAATCCTTGCTATTCCATTTCGTAACTTGGACACTCACTTTTCGATTGGTCTATTTATAGTCTTATACATTTCATGCATTTCTTATTTCTTTATTTGTATCAGCATGAATGTGGACTAATGTTTATTTATTTCGAAATGTTGTATTACTGTTCTGCTTGGTATTACTTACTTGGGCTCGTCATTCTTGTATTTGACAGAGTGCAGATCCACAGTGCAGGAAGGGGAATGCACCAGAGCTTAGAAATTTGCTTTGAGGATACTAGGGTACACCTTTCCACTTGGCTGAGTAGGTATTTTTTGTATTATTGAATATATATATATATTGTTTTGGAAAATGGGTTTTCGGTATGTGAGAGATTCTGGGCATGTATATCTATTGGGTTGTTCTCCTCTGACTAATCATGTATGATGATATACATACGCGGGGTTTCCACACGCTAGGATGTCTTATTTATTATGGTTGTGATTAATTGATTTGTTTCAGCTTTGCTTCCGCTATATTGATGATAATTCGCTAATCAATGCTATAAAATTGTAAATGAATGGTAAATGGTAAGGGTTAAGGCTGACTAGGCTTGCGTGACTTGTCGAGATGGGCTCAGTTACATAAGTCTAGGTAGAGCGGAGCCCAGTTTTAGGGTTGTGGAATTGGGGCCGTCACAATAACCTTTTTGCCAAGATTTCTGAGATCAACATTATTGAGAACGACATAGCTTAGTGGATTGATTCTGGAGCTTCCCGACTCGTCTACAAGAATAAGAGATTCTCCAATACCATGGAGTTAGTAGATGAGAATATGTTTTGTATATGAGAAATGCACTCGTCCTGTCAAAGGCATAGGTAGTGTTGAACTGAAATTCACTTCTAGAACGATTGTAATACTTACTAATGTGTACTGTGTACCAGAAGCAAAGAAGAATTTTGTGTCGAGTAATTTGTTGAACAAGTTTGGTTTTAGGCTTGTATTTGAGGCTGACAAATTTGTAATCTCCAAGGGTGGCATGTTTGTGGGGAGGGGTTATGCTTATGAAGGTATCTTTAAGCTTAATGTAATAGCTTTATCTAATAAGAAAAATTTTTATGCGTATCTTGTTGAGTTTGCTTCATTTTTATTTTTTCATATAGTAGGACATGTTAATTTCAGGAAATTATACGATATGGTTAATTTGGAATTACTGCCCTATTTTGATAAAAGTAAAGGAAATTGCAATACATGTATGAAAACAAAAATAACCGAAATCATTTTCTGTTGTTGAAAGAAATTCAAAATTACTTGATTTACTACATTCTTATGTATGTGAAATGCAGAATACACCATCAATAGGAGGCAATAAATATTTTGAAACATTTATTGATGATTACAACAAGCTATGCTATGTTTATTAGTTGCATTCCAAAAATGAAACAATGGTAAAGTTTCGGGCCTATAAGGCATAAAGTAAATTGCAATGTGAGACCTTTATTAAATGCTTAGGTCGATATGGGAGGAGAGTACTATGATCCAAATTACTTTGAATCTACTGGAATAGTCTAAGAGACTACATCCCCCTATACACCACTACAAAATGGTGTAGTTGAACGCAAAAATCTTTTTCTAACCGAAACGGTTAAGACTATGTTATCAAACTCGAGTTTTAATAGTGGATTTTGGGGAGAGGTATTGCTAACAACATGCCATATTTTCAACAGAATTCCACAAAAAAGGAATAAGGTCACCTCATATGAGCTTTAGAATAAGTGAAAACCAAACCTTAATTATTTAAGAGTTTGGAGTAGTAGAGTAGTAGTAAAAGTACTTGAACCCTAAAAGATGAAATTGGGTAAGAGGGGAATGGAGTGTATATTTATTAAATATGCAAAACACAACAAAGCATATAGTGTTGGTGTTTGGGGTTCATATGCAGCGGAGATTACAAAACAATTTGAGAAAAAACCCCAACAGGATCCGAATCTGATTCCATTAAAACGTTTAAACTATGAAAACTTAATAATACCTTAGTCGCAATGTACCTTTTTGAAGGTTAATCGATCTCTAAGGTGCTACCAACGATGAATGCCCTCTATCAGCAGTTCACACACGAACGGTGGCCGAGATTTGAAGAGCTAGCTTCGAGAGAATACCAAACTTTTTTGTTTCTCTCCAAAACGATCCAGAGCATACCAAAAACCCTAAGTAGTTTCTTAAAACGAAAATAGAGTTTTAGCCTTTTAATCTTTTGTACTTGTATTCTTACTCAAAGCGTCTATTTATACAACCCTTGTATATAGACGGTTAAGTAAATTACACATATACCCTTACATAAAGAAGTATAAGTGTAATACACTTCAAGGACATTTCTATCATAAATTTTATCATATAAAATTCATTTTTCTGAACCATTTTAAAATCTTGCAAAATCATTCTTAG
This sequence comes from Stephania japonica, assembly GCA_039657345.1. Classification (NCBI taxonomy): domain Eukaryota; kingdom Viridiplantae; phylum Streptophyta; class Magnoliopsida; order Ranunculales; family Menispermaceae; genus Stephania; species Stephania japonica. The sequence goes on along the minus strand of CM077558.1, from coordinate 24,422,149 downwards.
TGTGCGACCCAATAGGCTCATACAACGTTGGCAGTGCACCAAAAACACATTTTGGTATACAAGTCATAAGCGACCTCTAGCAAGACATTATGACTGCCCAAGTTGTATGAATATCAAATCGATACAACCTAATCAGTAGTGTATATAACATCCTTTTGTCACACGATATCCTTTTGATCAAACATAAGGCATGGAATTGTCATCCAACATGTTCAATCGTACTAGTCTCGATCTCTAGGTAGATTGAAAACATCCAAGTGACATTGATCAATATCAATTCACTTATACTAGGCCTTTTAACAGTCTAACACATCGAGGGATCTAGTGGATATCTCTCTCTATATGAGAGGTGTTGGGAAATGTGCCCTAGGTCGATCCATTAACAGTCTTTATGAATACATTTTAGTTAATAAAATAGAGGATTTCATTTGCTGTTTATTATAATTGATTTGCATGTTTACATTATAATAAGATCCATGGGTATTTACAGAAATATCCTAAATGTCCCTAGTCAATTATTATACTGGGAACTATAATGAATTAAGACTAGTGTGAGTCTTGATTGATGATCATACGATGATCATACGTATAGGAATACAAATCAAGATCATGAGTATTTGTTAGGGAACAAAGTCTTGGACCGACCGCTATGAGAACATCACATGGATTAAGTCATAGTTGTTTCTCATGATAGGTATATTTTTCAGTCCTCGACTTGAGATTACCAGAGACTTCAACATTAGGAATACAATGATTTGACGCAATCAAACGTTGTCTTTAACTTAGGATGATTATAAAGGTTGTGATTGGTTCTTGTGTGAATAATGTGGTGAAGTTGTGTAATCAAGATAGAATTTGTCCCTCTCATATAAAGAGAGATATCCAGTGGATCCCTCGATGTGTTAGGATTGTTAAAAGGCCTAGTCTAAGTGAATTGATATTGATCAATGTCACTTAGATGTTTTCGATCTACCTAGAAATCGAGACTAGTACGATTGAACATGTTGGATGACAATTCCATGCCTTATGTTTGATCAAAAGGATATCGTGTGACAAAAGGATGTTATATATACTATTGATTAGGTTATATCGATTTGATATTCGTACAACTTGGGTAGTCATAATGTCTTGCTAGAGGCCGCTTATGACTTGTATACCAAAATGTGTTTTGGTACACTGCCAACGTTGTATGAGCCTATTGGGTCGCACACTGAGAATGGTTTTGCGAGATTTTAAGATGGTTCAGAAAAAATGAATTTTATATGATAAAATTCATGACAGAAACGTCCTTGTAGTGTATTACACTTATACTTCTTTAAGTAGGGGTATATGTGTAATTTACTTAACCTTCTATATACAAGGGTTGTATAAATAGACACTTTGAGTTAGAATACAAGTACGAAAGATTTTAAAAGGCTGAAACTCTATTTTCGTTTTAAGAAACGACTTAGAAGTTTTTGGTATATTCTGGATTACTTTGGAGAGAAACAAAAAGGTTTGGTATTTTCTCGAAGCTAGCACTTCAAATCTCGGCCGCCATTCATGTGTGGACTGCTGATAGAGGGCGTTCGTTGTTGGCAGCGCCTTAGAGATCGATTAACCTTCAGAAAGGTATTGCGACTAAGGTATGATTAAGTTTTCATAGTTTAAACATGTTTTAATGGAATCAGATTCGGATCCTGTTTTTGGATTTTTCTCAAAATTGTTTTGAAATCTCCGCTGCGCATGAACCCCAAAACCCAACAGTGGTATCAGAGCCTTCGAGTTTGATTCCATAAAACTCATTGCATGTTTTCTTATGAGATATGATTGAAAGCATGTTAATAGTTGATGTATATGTGATATACATAAGTTTTCTGTGAGATTTATTATCATGTTTTGTGTATATGATACATATATTTGTGATTTAATTGAAATTAGTTTCGTACATGCTAGTAAACATGTTAGGTTAATTTGAATAATTTTAATGAATTGAGTTTTGTGTTCTATGATCCATGACACCATTAGGTTCGATTAGGATAGTAGTTCACGATTCAATTACATGTTTGTGGTTATTTGGATGAAGATCGAAATTGCAAATTATTAATTTTCAAAATTATTTATTTATAAATAATTAATTTTTAAAATTATTTATTTATCTTGTTATATCTATTTTGTTATGAAGTCTCTATTTGATAAAGATAGATTACAAATTAGAATAGGAGATAAATATCAAGAATCTTGTTATTAGTGATATACTAGGATTCAAATATCTTAAATCCAAAATAAATAATCAATTTTCGAAATTATTTATTTACAAATAATTAATTTTTAAAATTATTTATTTATGTTGTTATATCTATTTTGTTATGGAGTCTCTATTTGATAAAGATAGATAACAAATTAGAATAAGAGATAAATGTCAAGAATCTTGTTATTAGTGATATACTAGGATTCAAATATCTTAAATCCAAAATAAATAATCAATTTTCGAAATTATTTATTTATAAATAATTAATTTTTGAAATTACTTATTTATCTTGCTATATCTATTTTGTTATGGAGTCTCTATTTGATAAAGATAGATAACAAATTAGAATAAGAGATAAATATCAAGAATCTTGTTATTAGTGATATACTAGGATTCAAATATCTTTAATTCAAAATAAATAATTAATTTTCGAAATTATTTATTTATAAATAATTAATTTTTGAAATTACTTATTTATCTTACTATATCTATTTTGTTATGGAGTCTCTATTTGATAAAGATAGATAACAAATTAGAATAAGAGATGAATATCAAGAATCTTGTTATTAGTGATATACTAGGATTCAAATATCTTAAATCCAAAATAAATAATTAGTTTTCGAAATTATTTATTTATTTTGTTTTATCTATTTTGTTATGAAGTTTCTATTTGATAAAGATAGATAACAAATTAGAATAGGAGATAAATATCAAGAATCTTGTTATTGGTTATAAGCTAGGATTCAAATATCTAAAGTCCTAATTGGATTAGGATAAGATGATTAGTTAGATGTGGGCCCAGGTTAATTAAAAATATTTTAATTGACTTAATTTTGGATAAATTAAGGGGTAAATTTAGTATAGTAAAATCGAGTGAAAAATATGATTTTCTATAGCAAATTTCAATTTTCGGAATTGAGATTTGTCTTCTAAAAAAAAAAAAAAAAAAAAAAAAAGGGCGCCTACTTTTATTCAGCTTGACAGTCAATGGAACCACCGCCCATTTGGCCATTGGCAATGGGACCGCTGATCTAACTAATCCTAGCGCACGAAATTTTTCTATTAGTGAATAGCATAAATTTTCTGAATTATTTAGTGGTTCTACAAATCAATAAAATATATGATATTTCATTGTTTACTTAAAAATCACTAAAACTTAATAAAATCCCTCTATTAAATCTTAAGTCTTGTGCCATCCAATTTAAACACTTATCAAGGCCTCGATCGCACTAATATAGTTTGACCATAGTTGGGTGTATTGTGTTATCTTAGTGAGATAAGTTAGGTAAGAGTTACCTAAATGTTTAAATTGGTCCGACTTAATAAAGCTATCAAAATAGTTTTGAGCTTTAGGCATATGATGAGATAAAAACATGCTAATACATAAGATGTCCCATATCTCATAAAAAGATCTAAAAATTACATAAGATGTAATTGGTAATAACATTACCTACCTAAATAATCTAGTTACGTGTTTCATGCCATAGCGTCATAGAATTAGGTGAAATATGGATTTTAGTCCCCTAAATAAACAGTATGTTTAAGGAGGGTTGTTAATTTAGTGGGAGTCTATTCCTCTATACTAAAATAAACTCTGCATAATCTTTATTGTAGATCAATGGCCTATTCAAGTAACAATAATCCCCTGTCACTGCGATCTATCCTTGAGAAGGATAAGCTATCTGGGACTAACTTTCTTGACTGGTTCAGAAACTTGAGAATCGTTCTCAAGCATGAACGTAAGTTGTATGTCTTGGATGCTCCAATCCCTGAGGACCCACCAGCCAATGCTACGAAAGCTGTGAAGGATGCGCATAATAAGCATGTCAACGATTCTACTGATGTTGAATGCATTATGTTGGCAACTATGGTTCCTGAACTTCAGAAGGACATGGAACTAATAGAAGCCTACGACATGGCTGTAACGCTGAAGGAAATGTTCCAACAGCAAGCTAGGCAAGAAAGGTTCGAGACAGTCAAAAACCTACATTCTTGTAAGATGATAGAGGGTGCGTCAGTTAGTCCTCATGTTCTGAAGATGAAGGGCTATGTTGACCAACTTGATAGACTTGAATTTCCCATAAGCCAAGAGTTGGCTACGGATTTGATCCTAAATTCATTACCAGAAAGTTGCTCACAATTTGTGATGAACTATAATATCAATAATATGGAGAAATCAATTTCAGAGTTGCATTTGATGCTCAAAACTACTGAACAAAATATCAAGAAACCATCTAGTAATGTGTTGATGGTCCAAAAGAGAAAGGGAATGAAGAAGAAAGGCAAAGGCAAGGCTAAAGTTGCCAAGGCTGCTGCTGCACCTATTGCAAAGCCTGTGGAACAAGTCAAACCCCAGCCTATTCCTGCTTCAAAAGACCCAAAAGAAAAAGGAATGGAGTTTCTGAAAGGAGAAATTGAACCTTATTAGATATGGTTCGATCTATGATGAGTCATGCGGATCTTCCATTATCCTTTTGGGGTTATGCATTACAAAGCAGAACTTTCACTATAAATTGAGTTCCTTCTAAAGCGGTTGATAAAACACCATATGAGATATGGTACGGGAAGAGACCTAGTTTGTCTTTTCTAAAGATTTGGGGTTGTGAAGCTTACGTAAAGCGACAAGACTCAGAAAAACTAGCACCTAAATCTGATAAGTGTTTATTTGTGGGGTATCCTAAGGAAACAAAAGGATATTACTTTTATAATCCCGCTGAGAACAAAGTGTTTGTTGCTCGGTATGGTGCCTTTATGGAAAAATAGTTTATTTCAGAAGACACTAGTGGGAGAGAAATAAATCTTGAAGAAGTTCAAGAATCACGAGATAAACACGACCATTCTTTGGAAGTTCAACAACGTTCGAACCGTTGAACCTCCGCAAGTGACACAAGGCCCACGTAAATCTGGTAGGGTAAGACATGAGCCAGAGAGATTCGGATTTCTCATTACTGATAGTCGTGATGTGTTGCTTATGGATCAAAATGAGCCCACCACTTATCAGGAGGCTATGTCTGGACCAGACACAGATAAATGGCTTAGTGCCATGAACTCTGAGATGTAATCCATGTATGATAACCAAGTTTGGTACTTGGTTGATTTACCTGAAGGTGGTAAGACCATTGGATGTAAATGGGTTTTCAAGAAGAAAACTGACATGGATGGCAAAATGCATACTTTTAAAGCAAGACTTGTAGCAAAAGGTTTCAGGCAGACTCAAGGTGTTGATTATGATGAAACTTTTTGCCGATAGCCATGCTTAAATCCATAAGAATTTTAATTGCCAATGCTGCATATTATGACTATGAGATATGACAAATGGATGTAAAAACAGCATTTCTTAATGGAAAGCTGCTTGAGGACGTGTATATGATACAACCTGAAGGTTTTGTACATCCTGAGAATTCTAGGAAGGTATGCAAGCTTCAAAGATCCATTTATGGATTAAAGCAAGCTTCTCGGAGTTGGAATCTTCGTTTTGATGAAGCAATCAAGGATTTTGGTTTTATTAAGAACGAAGTTGAGCCTTGTGTATACAAGAAGGTCAGTGGGAGTGTAGTTGTTTTTAAGTGCGTATGTTGATGATATATTACTCGTTGGAAATGACATCCCAACATTGCGAGTGTCAAGTCTTGGTTAGGGAAGTGTTTCTCGATGAAAGACTTAGGAGATGCGACTATATCCTAGGGATAAGGATCTATAGGGATAGATCTAAGAGGCTGATCGGTCTAAGTCAGAGTGCTTACATAGATAAGGTACTGAATAGGTTCAGTTTGTAAGACTCTAAAAGAGGATTGTTGCCAATGTCTCATGACATAAGTCTCAGCAAGAATCAATGTCCTAGGACAAATGATGAGCGAGACCGTATGAATAAGATTCTATATGCATCTACTATTGGATCTATCATGTACGCCATGCTATGCATTCAGCCTGATGTATCATATGCTTTGAGCACTACAAGCAGATATCAGTCAGATCCAGGTGAGAGTCACTGGATAGCAGTAAAGAACATGCTTAAGTACTTAAGAAGGACTAAGAAAGTGTTCTTGGTCTATGGAGGTTTTGAAAATGATCTAGTTGTAAATGGTTACACAGATGTAAGTTTTCAAACTGATATAGATGATTTTAGATCGCAGTCTGGATATGTGTTTACTTTGAATGGGGTGCAGTAAGTTGGAAAAGTTCGAAGCAAGAGACCGTGGCAGATTCTACAATATAAACTGAGTATATTGCAGCGTCCGATGCAGCAAAAGAGGCAGTTTGGATAAAAAAAAGTTCATTTCTGAACTAGGTGTGGTTCCAAGTATTGCTAACCCTGTTTGTTTGTATTATGACAATAACGGGGCAATAGTACAAAGCCAAGGAACCTAGATCACACCACAGATCCAAACATATACTCAAGTGTTATTATCTCATCAGAGAAATTATTGAGAGAGGAGACGTAAAGATTTGCAGAGTACCTACTAAAGACAACGTTGTGGATCCATTGACAAAGGCTCTTCCACAAGCGAAACATGATGGTCATGTTAGATCATTGGGCATTAGATGCATGAATGTTGCCCCCCTAGAGCAAGTGGGAGATGTTGGGAAATGTGCCCTAGGTCAATCCATTAACAGTCTTTATGAATACATTTTAGTTAATAAAATAGAGGATTTCATTTGTTGTTTATTATAATTGATTTGCATGTTTACATTGTAATAAGATCCATGGGTATTTACAGAATTATCCTAAATGTCCCTAGTCGATTATTATCTTGAGAACTATAATGAATTAAGACTAGTGTGAGTCTTGATTGATGATCATACGATGATCATACGTATAGGAATACGAATCAAGATCATGAGTACTTGTTAGGGAACAAAGTACTGGACCGACCCGCTATGAGAACATCACATGGATTAAGTCATAGTTGTTTCTCATGATAGGTATATTTTTTAGTCCTCTGACTTGAGATTCCTAGAGACTTCAACATTAGGAATACAGTGATTTGACGCAATCAAACGTTGTCTTTAACCGGATGATTATAAAGGTTGTGATTGATTACTGTGTGAATAACGTGGTGAAGTTGTGTAATCAAAATAGAATTTGTCCCTCTCATATAAAGAGAGATATCCAGTGGATCCCTCGATGTGTTAGACTGTTAAAAGGCCTAGTCTAAGTGAATTGATATTGATCAATGTCACTTAGATGTTTTCAGTCTACCTAGAAATCGAGACTAGTACGATTGAACATGTTGGATGACAATTCCATGCCTTATGTTTGATCAAAAGGATATCGTGTGACAAAAGGATGTTATATATACTATTGATTAGGTTATATCGATTTGATATTCATACAACTTGGGTAGTTATAATGTCTTGCTAGAGGCCGCTTATGACTTGTATACCAAAATGTGTTTTGGTACACTGCCAACGTTGTATGAGCCTATTGGGTCGCACACTGAGAATGGTTTTGCGAGATTTTAAGATGGTTAAAAAAAATGAATTTTATATCAAACTTCTTGTTCTTTGGATTTGAAACCGGTTTTGCTCTCATCAATCTATTTAAAACGGTTTCATATTTGAGTTTTGCACAAAATCAGTTTTATATTTGCATTTCTCAATTGTTTTCATACTTGCATGCATAAGAGTGATTAGGCTCTAGGTGGCTTGCTTGTATTTGAACTTGATACCACTTTACTTTGTAAAGTATATTTCAATTGTATTCAAATTTTGATTGTAAGACTTAGTGGGATCTAAGTCGAAAGAGAAGACCTAGTTGAGGCTAGGCATATATCCTAGTTGCGGCTAGGTGGGAAAAGTCCTAAGTGGGTCTAGGTGGGAAAATCCTAGTTGCGGCTAGGTGGTTGTATAAGACCTTATTGCGATAAGGCATCGTGTAAAAGACCTAGTTGAGGCTAAGCATTCACTAGGCTAGTTTGCTTAGGGTGTAACACTTATCGATAATATAAGTGGGGTTGAAAATCCTAAGCGGGGAGGTTAGGTAGTGGATGTAGATCGGTTGGATCGAACCACTATATATCGTGTGTCTTATTTCCATCTCTTCTACCCCCTTCTTGATTGCATAGCATTGACATTTTTCATTGGTGTATGCATTATCATTATTATTTGTGCTTAAAGTTTTAAAAGGCGATAAACTCTCGTAACCCAATTCACCCCCTCTTGGGTGACCTTTGAGATCGACCCTTTACCGCTATCTACAAAATAGTTGGTTTAGGAAATATATTTTATTAACGCGTTCCTCGCGCGTCAAGACCGCGTTCATCCCATCGGTAATGAGGCATATGCATCTTAATTAGCCAATGCAAGGTATAAATAATCGTTGCTTTATGCACTTTTTAAAAGCTTTCAATGGTTTTTCTAAAGGCCTTTTTTCTCACATTTTAGTTCATTTTCATACATACCATGTCATTCACCATTCATTTTATTCCATTAGTTGCATTTATGCATTCATTAGCAATTGAAGACTTGATATCTTTTTTTAGTTTTGCGGCAAAGTCTTTGTCCAGAACAACTTGCAATAATTTTTGTAGCTTTCCTTGCATTGTTTCATATTTTCATTTGGATGCCACTAGCGCTCATATTTATAGTCTTACAAGTTGCAAACTCTCTTAACTTCCTTAGTTAACTATGGAATCATGTTACATACTTTTGAGGCTCACCTTCTATTCAAAGCGGCCTGACTCTGACTTTCGAGTGTGGATATATTTCGACTTCAAGGCTCGATGTTGCGGGGATGAAGGTGAATTCCTTAGTGGGAGTGGATAGTAACCATCAGTGGCAAAACGAAAAAAATTAATTAGGGGGGTAAATTTTACCTAGACCTATACTTATTAGCTTGGTCCACACATTAGTAATGCTTAAGTTGTAAGGCTAATATAGAACTGACTCTATTCAAGAGTGCTACATCCCAATAATTTAGTGTGGGTTTTAATTTGTATTTATTGGCTCAGGCTACGACCTTGTATAACTAAAATATATTTTAGTATTTATTACAAAATGAGTTAGTTAATGCCTTTTATGTGGTCCAACAATACCCGAACATGGATTAGTCGGAGCGATTAGTTCCAAACACAATGTGGGAAACCAAAAAAGAGTTGGTTAGTTTTAAAAATTAAGTTATAAAAGATAAGGTTGACTTCGGTTGGCCTAAAACCCAATTTCAAACCAAATCATAATGATTTGCTATTTAAATTAAGGTGTCGTTATGTGCACGTAAGGGCAAGCCATTGGATTTCGATACCCAAGTATTTATTAAGGCACTTCTCTGTAAAGTTTAATGTTTTAAACTACCCTTATAATTTACAAGGGCACCCCATTACCAAAACAACACAAACGATACTTATAGTAGTTGAAAGGATTTCTGGGCTCCAAAATTACAAGGTTGCGTCGTCGATGGACAAAGGAGGTCATCGAATTTGGACGTGTAGATGGGTTGGGGTAGGACACGATGGTCGGGTGGGACATCTTTGTTGAGTTTTGGGGTTTCTACAAAGCGAAAATATTAAAATAATTTTTGAGAAAAACCCCAACGGGATCCGAATCTCGATTTCATTAAAACGTTTAAACTATGAAAACTTAATTATACCTCGATCGCAATGTACCTTCTCGAATGTTTATCGATCTTTAAAGTCTTTGCCAATGACGAACGCCTCTACTAGCTGTCCCACACCCGAACGGTGGCCGAGATTCAAAGTGCTAGCTTCGAGAGAATACCAAACGTTTGGTTTCTCTCCAAAATAATTCAGAATGTACCAGTCAACCCTAATTCGTTTCTAAAATGAAAATTAGAGTTTCGGCCCTTAATTTTCATACATGTATTGTAACTTAAAAAGTCTATTTATACAACGCTTGTATATAGACAGTTAAGTAAATTACACATATACCCCTACTCAAGAAGTATAGGTGTTATACACCACAGGGACGTTTTTATCATGAATTTTATTATATAAAATTCATTCTTCCGAACCATTTTAAAATCTCACAAAACCATTCTTAGTGTGCGACCCAATAGGCTCATACAACATTGGCAGTGTGCCAAAACACATTTTGGTATACAAGTCATAAGCAGTCTCTAGCAAGACATTATGACTACCCAAGTTGTACGAATATCAAATCAATACAATCTAATCAATAGTGTATATAACATCCTTTTGTCACACGATATCCTTTTGATCAAACATAAGGCATTGAATTGTCATCCAACATGTTCAATCGTACTAGTCTCAATTTCTAGGTAGACTGAAAACATCCAAGTTACATTGATCAATATCAATTCATTTAGACTAGGCCTTTTAACAGTCTAACACATCGAGAGATCCACTAGATATCTCTCTTTATATGAGAGGGACAAATTCTATCTCGATTACACAACTTCATCACATTGCTCACATAGTAACCAATCACAACCTTTATAATCGTCCAGTTAAAGACAACATTTGATAGTGTCAAATCACTATGTTCCTAATGTTAAAGTTTTTGGTAATCTTGAGTCAGAGGACTAAAAAATATACCTATCATGAGAAACAACTATGACTTAATCCGTGTGCTGTTCTCATAGCTGGTCGGTCCAGTACTTTATTCCCTAACAAGTACTTGTGATCGTGATTCGTATCCCTATACGTATAATCATCATATGATCATCAATCAAGACTCACACTAGTCTTAATTCATTATAGTTCCCAGTATAATGATCGACTAGGGACATTTAGGATATTTCTGTAAATACCCATGGATCTTATTATAATGTAAACATGCAAATCAATTATAATAAACGAAAAATGAAATCCTCTATTTTATTAACTAAAATGTATTCATAAAGACTATTAATGGATTGACCTAGGGCACATTTCCAAACAGACACATGTCCAGGGAGTGCACACAGCCGACAGTACACCCCCACAACAGAGAAAGAGAGATCACATGATCGCGCAACTAGACACCGGGGCGACACGTAGTCTCATTGAAGGTACAGTTTACATTTCTGTTAGATAGGCTTATGTTTTATTTGATTCTGGGTCTACCGTATCATTTATTGTTCGTCGCATGTTAGACATATTAGGATTGACTTATGTTAGGCTTAGTGTACACTTGATTTTGAGCATCGCAGTCGGAGATAAGGTTTATCCTAATAGTCAAGTTCAGGGTTGTCCAATAGAGATAGGCGGGGTAGTGTTACCAGTAACCTTTAAAGTCCTAAATGTGTTAGAATTTAACGCGTACTGATAGGGATGGATTGGTTGTTGGTATACCACACACACATCGATTGTTTCACTAAGTTCATCATATTCAAGATTTCGGGATGTTCGATGTTCGTTCACCGAGGTAGTACACCGAAATTCAGCACCACCAGAGGTCGACTTGCATCTAGTGGAGAGATGGAGATGTTGGAAGTGTTGAACACAGTAGTAGAGAGTCATGGAACCAGACTTGAGGAGATACCGCTAGTTCGACACTTCCCAGATGCGTTCCTGAAGGATTTACCTGGATTGCCACCACCGCGAGAGATAGATTTCATCATCGAGCTAGTACTTGGCACTAGACCGATCACAATACCCTCATATCGCATGCTCCAATGGAGTTAGAGGAGTTGAGGACTCAACTTAAGGACTTGGGGACAAAGGATTCATCACTCCTTCGATGTCACCGTGAGGAGCGCCGATCTGTTTGTAAAGAAGAAGGATGGCATCGAGGTCGTATCGATCGCATGCAATCGAACAAAGTGACATCGAAACAAGTACCCATTACCGTGGACCGACGATTTGTTTGATCGAGTGAGAGGAGCACAATTTTTCTCCAAGATAAACCTAAGATCAAGGTATCATCGCTTAGGATCGGGGATGAGGACAGTCCAAGATGACATTTAACATCAGATACAGGCACTACCAGTACACAATCATGTTATTTGGGCTGATTAATGCCCACGCAGTATTCATGGACTTGATGCATCGAGTACGTAGGCCATATATCGACCATTTTGTGATAGTCTTCATGGACGACATCTTTATATACTCGAGGACACTAGAGGACCACGAGCAATACCTCAGAGAGACATTGCAGGCATTGAGGGAGCACCGACTATTCGCTAAGTTTAGCAAGTGTGAGTTTTGGCTTACAGAGGTCAAGTTCTTGGGATACGTTGTTGGAGCTGCAGGGATATTGGCCAGCACTGACATTAGTACTGGAGATTAGGAGTTTTCTGTGGTTAGCCAGATATTATCATAAGTTCGTGAAAGATTTCTCGAAAATCGCTTCACCGATGACGAGGTTGACGTAGAAAGATGTTGCTTATGAGTGGATTAAGAAGTGCGATGCTGCATTTGCTCAGTTGAAGTGATCATTGACTATTGTGCCAATGTTAGTACTGTCAGAGGCTGGATAGGGATTCCTAGTTTACATAGATGTTTCTCACATGGGTCTAGGTTGCGTGTTGATACAAGGCATCGGGGTTGTGGCGTACGCATCAAGGTAGCTGAAAGTACATGAGAAGAACTGCCCCACACACGATTTAGAGTTCGTAATGGTTATATTTGCATTGAAGACTTGGAGACATATTCTGTATTGAGAGAAGTTCACACTCTACACTGATCATAAGAGTCTGAAGTATCTCATAGAAAGAGTTGAACATGAGACAGCGTCGATGGTTGGAGTTCTTGAAGGATTACAACTTTTTCTTAGAATATCACCCAGGTAAACCAAATGTAGTTGAGGATGTGCTGAGTAGGAAACTAACCAGAGATGCTAAGGTTGTCAGATGTCACATAATGCATGAGTACGGTATGCTCGAGGCAGCGACAATAGCAGGTTAGACAGAGGTTCCTACCGACACTCAAGTGGTGATTTGCGCATAGATGAGACTACAGGCCATGTCAACGCAGAGAGTGTCAGATGGTCAGAAGATCGACAGGTTGTATTCGAGATTGAGCGAGTTAGTGTAAAGTGCAGAGTGTATAGAATGGGCAGAGACGACAGATTAGTGTCTGAGATACTGGGGCAGGTTATAGACACCAGAGGTACCGGAGCTGAGAAATGAGATCCTTCAAGAGTCGCACGGTTCCAGATTCACCATGCATCCAAGCAGGACTAAGATGTACCACGATATGAGGAGACATTTTTGGTGGTCTGGGATGAAGGCAGGCGTGTCTAAGTTCATTAGGAACTATGGGATTTATCAGCAGGTGAAGTCCGAGCATCGCAAACTCGGGGGACTACTGCAGCAACTTCCCATTCCTCATTGGAAATAAGAAGTCATTTTTATGGATTTCGTATGAGGATTACCGAGGACCGCAAAGAGACACAATTCGATCTGGGTGATAGTTGACAAAATGGTAAAGTCTGTTCATTCCATACTAGTGGTGTCACACTACACGTTTGACCAGCTGAGCGTACTGTTTGAGAGAGAGATTATCAGGCTACACAGAGTACCATTGACGATCACGTTAGACAGATATGCTACGTATACATCTAGGATATGGTGGAGTATGTAGGAGCAGTACGGCATGTGCCTACAATTCAGTACAGTTTTCCACCCTCAGATTGACTGGCAAACTGAGAGATTGATTTATGTTCTCAAGGACATGTTACGAATGTGTGTGCTCAAGTTTGGTGGATGTTGGGCAGAGCACCTACAGTTGTGTGAGTTTTCTTACAATAACAGTTGTCAGGCTAGCATCAAAATGGCGTCGTTTGAGGCTTTGTATAGAAGACCGTGTCGCTCGTCGTCATATTAGGCTGAGCTAGAGGACTGGGAGATTGTGGGGCCAGAGATTGTTGTTGACCCTACGGAGAAGGTCAAGCTGATCCGTCAAAGGCTCAAAGGAGCACAAAAGAGACGGAAGAGATATGTAGACTATCGCGGTGATCTCGCGTATTATGAGGGAGTCTTTGTCTATTTAAAGGTTTCCCCTCGGAAGAGATTTGGGGTGAAAGGCAAGCTTGCACAGAGGTATATCTGGCCTTTCATGATTAAGAAACGGGTCGGGAAAGTGGCATATGAGCTTGAACACCTCCACAGATGTTAGGGGTCCATCAAGTGTTCTACATTTCGATGCTTCAATTAGCCGAGTTAAGGGTGGCGTGTGATGTACGCTTGGCTTGAGCCGGATCGACTTGAGCAAGGGCATCTCATACGAGGAGCAGCCCATTTAGATCTTAAAGTGGAAGGTACAACAATTGAGGAACAAGTCTATCCTGAAAGTACTCGTCAAGTGGCAGTTTCACGATGACACAGAACTCACTTGGGAGCGGGAGGGTTACATGCGAGATATATTCCCGCACTGTTCGAGTCGGGTAGAACCATAACTTAAACTTAATTTCGAGGACGAAATTTTCATTTTGTTAAGAATATTTGCACGACCCAAATCTTTAAACTTGTTTTGATTTCCTTAATCAAGATCAACGACCCGTCACGTGGGACTCACACCGTGATGTGCACACTAACCAAGACATGTGTCTGAGGTATATCGTATTTTTGTATTGATTGCATGCCTAGTTTAATGTAATGTATAGACTTACAAAGTCAATTTGTAAGGTGTAGGCGTCAAGACGAGAACTGAGACACGCCTCGAGTTGCGTGTGATTTGGAGGAAATGAGTAAGTAACACTTAGATGAGTCTTAAATAATATTAATATGAATTTATAGAATATTATTATGACTTAAGGAATATATTTGAAATTCCTATGGTTATATGTATTCATGCAAATCAAAATAGAGCCCTATAGTTTGAAGGAAAAATCAACATACCATAGGATTGACCTCGGGATCCGTGCTAGCATACACTGCCATGTTGAGTGTCACAAATTTGGTGTCACATGAGATTCTCGGACTACCTAGTTAGGAGCCTTTAGATTAACCCCAAGATATACAACACACACTATATGACATTAAAATTATAAATACCAAGAGATTAGTGGGATTTCTTTTTGGGTTTTGGGGTTCATGCACAAGCAGAGATTTCAAAACTATTTTGAGAAAAACCCCAACAGATCCAAATCTCGATTCCATTAAAACACATTTATACTATGAAAACTTAATTATACCTCGTCGCAATGTACCTTTGTGAAGGTTAATCGATCTCTAAGGCGCCGCAATAACGAACGCCTCTATCGCAAATCCACACACGAATGGCGGCCGAGATTTGAAGTGCTAGCTTGGAGAGAATACCAAACCTTTTTGTTTCTTTCCAAAATAATCTAGAGCATACCAAAAAACTCTAAGTTGTTTCTTAAAACAAAAATAGAGTTTCGACCCCTTTTAAATCTTTCGTACTTGTATTCTAAATCAAAGCGTCTATTTATACAACCCTTGTATATAGACGGTTAGGTACATTACACATATACCCCTACTCAAAGAAGTATAAGTGTAATACACTACAAGGACGTTTCGTCATGAATTTTATCATATAAAATTCATTTTTCTTAACCATCTTTAAAATCTCGCAAAACCATTCTTAGTGTGCGACCCAATAGGCTCATACAACTTTGGCGGTTGTACCAAAATACATTTTGGTATACAAGTCATAAGCGCCTCTAGCAAGATATTATGAATACCCAAGTTGTACGAATATTAAATCGATACAACCTAATCAATAGTGTATATAACATCCTTTTGTCACACGATATCCTTTTGATCAAACATAAGGCATGGAATTGTCATCCAACATGTTCAATCGTACGAGTCTCGATTTCTAGGTAGACCGAAAACATCTAAGTGACATTGATCAATATCAATTCACTTAGACTAGGCCTTTTAACAGTCTAACACATCGAGGGATCCACTGGATATCTCTCTTTATATGAGAGGGACAAATTCTATCTCGATTATATAACTTCACCACATTATTCACACAGTAACCAATCACAACCATTATAATCGTTCGGTTAAATACAAAGTTTGATTGCGTCAAATCACTGTATTCCTAATGTTGAAGTCTCTGGTAGTCTCAAGTCAGAGGACTAAAAAACATACCTATCATGAGAAACAACTATGACTTAATCCATGTGATGTTCTCATAGCGGGTCGGTCCAGTACTATGTTCCCTAATAAGTACTTATTATCTTGTTTCGTATTCCTATACGTATGATCATCAATCAAGACTCACACTAGTCTTAATTCATTATAGTTCCCAAGATAATAATCGACTAGGGACATTTAGGATATTTCGTAAATATCCATGGATTTTAGTATAATGTAAACATGCAAATCAATTATAATAAACAAGAAATAAAATCCTCTATTTTATTAACTAAAATATATTCATAAAGACTATTAATGAATTGACCTAGGGCATATTTCCCAACATCACCCACTTGCTCTAGGGCCAATCATTCATGCATCTAATGCCTAATGATCTAATATGACCATCATGTTTCGCTTGTGGAAGAGCCTTTGTCAATAGATCCGCAACGTTGTCTTCGCAGGTACTTTGCAAATCTTTACGTCTCCCCTCTCAATAATTTCTCTGATGAGATGAAAACGCCTGAGTATATGTTTGGACCTGTGGTGTGATCTTAGTTCCTTGGCCTGTACTATTGCCCCATTATTGTCACAATACAAACAAATAGGGTTAACAATACTTGGAACCACACCTATTTCAGAAATGAACTTTTTGATCCAAACTGCCTCCTTTGCTGCATCGGACGCTGCAATATACTCAACTTCTGTTGTAGAATCTGCCACAGTCTCTTGCTTTGAACTTTTCCAGCTTACTGCACCCCCATTCAAAGTAAACACATATCCAGACTGCGATCTAAAATCATCTATATCAGTTTGAAAACTTGCATCTGTGTAACCATTTACAACTAGATCATTTTCAAAACCTTCATAGACCAAGAACACTTCCTTAGTCCTTCTTAAGTACTTAAGGATGTTCTTTACTGCTATCTAGTGACTCTCACCAGGATCTGACTGATATCTGCTTGTAGTGCTCAAAGCATATGATACATCAAGTCGAGTGCAGAGCATAGCATACATGATAGATCCAATAGCTGATGCATATGGAATCTTATTCATACGATCTCGCTCATCATTTGTCCTAGGACATTGATTCTTGCTGAGACTTATGCCATGAGGCATTGGCAACAATCCTCTTTTAGAGTCTTGTAAACTGAACCTATTCAGTACCTTGTCTATGTAAGCACTCTGACTTAGACCGATTAGCCTCTTAGATCTATCCCTATAGATCCTTATCCCTAGGATATAGGCGCATCTCCTAAGTCTTTCATTGAGAAACACTTCCCTAACCAAGACTTGACACTCGCAATGTTGGGATGTCATTTCTAATGAGTAATATATCATCAACATACAATACATTAAAAACAACTACACTCCCATTCACCTTCTTGTATACACAAAGCTCATCTTCGTTCTTAATAAAACCAAAATCCTTGATTGCTTCATCAAAACAAAGATTCCAACTCCGAGAAGCTTGCTTTAATCCATAAATGGATCCTTGAAGCTTGCATACCTTTCTAGAATTCTCAAGATATACAAAACCTTCAAGGTTGTTTCATATACACGTCCTCAAGCAACTTTCCATTAAGAAATGTCATTTTTACATCCATTTGTCATATCTCATAGTCATAATATGCAGCAATGGCAATTGAAATTCTTATGAATTTAAGCATGGCTACTGGCGAAAAAGTTTCATCATAATCAACTCCTTGAGTCTGGCAGAAATCTTTTGCTACAAGTCTCGCTTTGAAAGTATGCACTTTGCCATCCATGTCAGTTTTCTTCTTGAAAACCCATTTACATCCAATAGTCTTACCACCTTCAGGTAAGTCAACCAAGTTCCAAACTTGGTTATCATACATGGATTGTATCTCAGAGTTCATGGCACTTAGCCATTTATCTGAGTCTGGTCCAGACATAGCCTCCTGATAAGTGGTGGGCTCATTTTGATCCATAAGCAACACATCACGACTATCAGTAATGAGAAATCTGAATCTCTCTGGCTCATATCTTACCCTACCAGATTTACATGGGCCTTGTGTCACTTATGAGGTTCAACCGGTTCGAACGTTATTGAACTTCCAAAGAGGTTCAAGTGTTTATTTGTGATTTTTGAACTTCTTCAAGATTTATTTCTCTCCCACTAGTGTCTTTTGAAATAAACTATTTTTCCATAAAGGCACCATACCGAGAAACAAACACTTTGTTATCAGCGGGATTGTAAAAGTAATATCCTTTTGTTTCCTTAGGATACCCCACAAATAAACACTTATCAGATTTAGGTGCTAGTTTTTCTGAGACTTGTCGCTTTATGTAAGCCTCACAATCCCAAATCTTAAGAAAAGATAAACTAGGTCTCTTCCCGTATCATATCTCATATGGTGTTTTATCAACCGCTTTAGAAGGAACTCGATTTAGAGTGAAAGTTGCAGTTTGTAATGTATAACCCTAAAAGGATAATGGAAGATCCGCATGACTCGTCATAGATCGAACCATATTTAATAAGGTTTGATTTCTCCTTTCAGAAACTTGATTCCATTGTGGAGTTGCTGGTGGAGTCAATTGGGAGACAATCCCAAAATTTCTAAGATGATCATCAAATTCTTGGCTTAAATACTCACCACCTCGATCTGATCGAAGTGTTTTGATAGTTTTACCAAGCTGCTTCTGCACATCATTTTGAAACGTTCGAAACATCTCAAATGATTCAGCTTTATGTTTCATAAAATATACATAACCATATCTATTGAAATCATCAGTAAATGTAATGAAGTACTGATAACCTCCTCTAGCCATTGTGTTTATAGGACCGCATACATCAGTATGTATTAGACCCAATAAATCACTTGCCTTTCACTGTGTCCAGTAAAGGGACTTTTAGTTATCTTGCCTCGTAAACAAGATACGCACGTTTCATATGTTTCTAAACCAAATGAATCTAGAAGTCCATCTTTATGGAGTTTCTTTATGCGTTTCTCATTTATGTGCCCGAGACGACAATGTCAAAGATAGGTTTGATTCAAATCATTTGACTTAAATCTCTTTGTATTTATGTTAAAGACTGGAGTATCAGTGGACTTTTTCATGCTTAGAATATAAAGACCATCACACAAATCAACATTTTCATAAAATATTCCTTTACGAGAAATGGAACATCTATTATTCGCAATAATAAAATCAAAACCAACCATATCCAAGCATGAATTAGAAATGATGTTTTCGCCAAGTGTGCACAAAATAACAATTATTTGAAGTTAAGATAAGTCCACTTGGTAAGACTAAGTCATATGATCCAACAACTATTTATACAAATGTGAGATCCACGTCCGGTATCCAATACCCAGGAATCACTAGTGGATAAATTAATTTCAATAACATAAATACCTGAGGTGGTAGTCGCACTACCTTTTTCTTCTTTAGATCTTCCAGATAAAGTTTACAATTTCGAACCAATGTCTAGGTGCATGGCGTAAATGACAATTTCCTTCATTTTCCTTTTGGTGCTTTGAAGCAGAATAGGTCGGGGCTTGACTTGTTCCATACGCTTTGCGACAGTGTAGTAGTAGCCTTGGCAACTTTAGCCTTGCCTTTGCCTTTCTTCTTCATTCCTTTTCCTTTTGGACCATCAGCACATTACTAAAGGGTTTCTTGATATTTTGTTCAGCAGTTTTGAGCATCAAATGCAACTCTGAAATTGATTTCTCCATATTATTCATATTGTAGTTCATAACAAATTGTGAGTAACTCTCCAGTAATGAATTTAGGATCAAATCCGTAGCCAACTCTTGGCTTATGGGAAATCCAAGTCTATCAAGTTGGTCAACATAGCCCTTCATCTTCAGAACATGAGGACTAACTGACGCACCCTCTGTCATCTTACAAGAATGCATGTTCTTGCCTGTCTCGAACCTTTCTTGCCTAGCTTGCTGTTGGAATATTTCCTTCAGCATTACAGCCATGTCTTAGGCTTCCATTAGTTCCATGTCCTTCTGAAGTTCAGGAACCAAGTTCCCAACATAATGCATGCAACATCAGTAGAATCGTTGACATGCTTATTATGCGCATCCTTCACAGCTTTCGTAGCATTGGCTGGTGGGTCCTCAGGGATCGGAGCATCCAGAACATACAACTTGCGTTCATGCTTGAGAACGATTCTCAAGTTTCTGAACCAATCAAGAAAGTTAGTCCCAGATAGCTTATCCTTCTCAAGGATAAATCGCAGTGACAGGGGATTATTGTTACTTAAAGAGACCATTGATCTACAATAAAGATTATGCAGAGTTTATTTTAGTATAGAGGAATAGACTCCCACTAAATTAACAACCCTCCTAAAACATACTGTTTATTTAGGGGATAAATCCATATTTCACCTAATTTTATGACAGCTATGGCATGAAACACAGAACTAGATTATTTATGTAGGTAACAGTTACCAATTATATCTTATGTAATTTTAGATACTTTTATGAGATGCAGGACATCTTATGCCTTAGCATGTTTTTATCTCATCATATGCCTAAAGTCCAAAACTATTTTGATAGCTTTATTAAGTCGGACCAATTTAAACATTTAGGTAACTCTTACCCAACTTATCTCACCAAGATAACACAATACACCCAACTATGGCTAAAACTATATTAGTGCGATCGAGGCCTTGATAAGTGTTTAAAATTGGATGGCACAAGACTTAAGATTTAATAGAGGGATTTTATTCAGTTTTAGTGATTTTTAAGTAAGCAATGAAATATCATATATTTTATTGATTTGTAGAACCACTAAACAATTTAGGAAAATTTTATGCTATTCACTAATAGAAAAATTTTTGTGCGCTAGAATTAGTTAGATGGCGGTCCCACTGGCCAGTCAGCGGGCGGTGGTTTCGCTAACCGGTTAGCAGACGAGGGAACAGGGGTAGCGCCCCCTTTTTTTTTTACAAGACAAATCTCAATTCTGAAAATTGAAATTCGCTATAGAAAATCATATTTTTCGCTGATTTTACTATACTAAATTTACCTCTTAATTTATCCAAAAATTAAGTCAATTAAAATGTTTTTAATTAACTTGGACCCGCATCTAATTAATCATCTTATCCTAATCTAATTATGACTTTTAGATATTTGAATCCTAGCATATCACCAATAACAAACTTCTCCATATTTATCTCCTATCCAATAGGGATAACAAAATCGATTTTGCATATATCTCCTAATCTAATTGTTATCTATCTTTATCAAATAGAAACTTCATAAGAAAATAGATATAACAAGATAAATAAATAATTTTGAAAATTAATTATTTGCAATTTCAATCTTCATCCAAATAATCACAAATATGTAGTTGAATCATGAACTACTATCTCAATCGAATCTAATCATATTAGTTTGGAATTAACATTCAGACTTATACAATTTAAGAAACTTAAATTAATGTAACCAAAATATGCATAATGAATTACAGAGATTTCATCCTTGCATCAATACACGAAAATAAAGATTATACCGAATGGTGTCATGGATCACAAAATACGAAATTCAATTCATTAAAATTATTCGAATTAACTTAACATGGTTACTTGCATGTATGAAACTGATTTCAATTAAACCACGAATATGTATCATATACATAAACCATGATAATAAATCTCACAGAAAACTTATGTATATCACATATACATCAACTATTAACATGCTTTCAATCATATATCATAAGAAAACATGCAATGAGTTTAATGGAATCAAACTCGAAGGCTCTGATACCATTGTTGGGTTTTAGGGTTCATGCGCAGCTGAGATTTCAAAACTATTTTGATAAAAACCCCAACATGATCCGAATCTGATTCCATTAAAACACGTTTATACTATGAAAACTTAATCATACCTCAGTCGCAATGTACCTTTCTAAAGGTTAATAGATCTCTAAGGCGCTGCCAACAACGAACGCCCTTTATCGTAGTCCACACACGAACGCGCCGAGATTTGAAGTGCTAACTTTGAGAGAATACCAAACCTTTTTGTTTCTTTCCAAAACAATCTAGAGCATATCAAAAACTCTAAGTTGTTTCTTAAAATGAAAATAGAGTTTTGGCCCCTTTTTAAATCTTTCGTACTTGTATTCTAACTCCAAGCGTCTATTTATGCAACACTTGTATATAGACGGTTAAGTAAATTACACATATACCCCTACTTAGAGAAGTGTAAGTGTAATACACTACAAGGACGTTTATGTCATGAATTTTATCATATAAAATTTATTTTTCTGAATCATCTTTAAAATCTCGCAAAACCATTCTCAGTATGCGACCCAATAGGCTCATACAACGTTGGCAATGTACCAAAACAACACATTTTGGTATACAAGTCATAAGCGACCTCTAGCAAGACATTATGACTACCCAAGTTGTACAAATATCAAATCGATACAACCTAATCAATAGTGTATATAACATCCTTTTGTCACACGATTTCCTTTTGATCAAACATAAGGCATGGAATTGTCATTCAACATGTTTAATCGTACTAGTTTCGATTTCTAGGTAGATCGAAAAACATCTAAGTGACATTTATCAATATCAATTCACTTAGACTAGGCCTTTTAACAGTCTAACACATCGAGGGATCCACTGGATATCTCTCTTTATATGAGAGGGACAAATTCTATCTCGATTACACAACTTCACCACATTATTCACACAAGAACCAATCACAACCTTTATAATCATCCTAAGTTAAAGACAACGTTTGATTACGTCAAATCATCGTATTCCTAATGTTGAAGTCTCGGTAATCTCAAGTCGAGGACCGAAAAATATACTTATCATGAGAAACAATTTCTTAATCCATGTGATGTTCTCATATGCGGGTCGGTCCAAGACTTTGTTCCCTAACAAGTACTCATGATCTTGATTCGTATTCCTATACGTATGATCATCGTATGATCATCAATCAAGACTCACACTAGACTTAATTCATTATAGTTCCCAAAGATAATAATCGACTAGGGACATTTAGGATATTTCTGTAAATACCCATGGATCTTATTATAATGTAAACATGCAAATCAATTATAATAAACATCAAATGAAATCCTCTATTTTATTAACTAAAATGTATTCATAAAGACTATTAATGGATTGACCTAGGGCACATTTTCCAACATTTCTCACAAAACCACTAACCAATTTACATGCAACTCAACATAGCTAGATCAAAAGAGGGAAATTTTGGGGTCTTGGAAAATCTTGAGAGAAATTTGGGCTAAGAGGAGAGAGATCTAGTAAGGTAATCACAATGCTCACCTCTTTTCCATTAAAAAGGTATTTTTTGGGTAAAAACATATTTGGAGCTGTGACTTCTATTTTGAAGTGTTTTTATTTCATAGGTATGTTGATTCAACTATTATTTAAAGTTATCAATCAGAATTTTGAAGAAATTGTGTATTTTTTGGTGGAAAATTGGGAATAATGTTCATGCATGTCTTAAATCTGCAAATCTAAGGATTTCATCATTTTTGGGTGTTTTTATGAGATTATTTATGGTCCTTAGGAACCTTGCATGGATCGGTGAGTGATTTGGTGGTGTCCAGAACCCTCGAAACACCGGAATTCCCTCTAGAATTATGAGTTTTGATGCAAATAGCGCATTAGATATGCCACCTAGCACGTTACCTGTTTTGGGGAAGAAGACAACACTGTTCACTCAAAACAGTTAGAGCGCTAGGACCGTCCCATAATGCGCTAGGTCTCCCTAGATCGCTGGAAATTTCCTTTAGCATGTTGGGTTTCCCTTAGCGTGCTAAGAGTTTCTCATAGCGCGCTAATACTCCCTAGCGTGTTGGGTGGCCTCACCAGCGTGCTAGGCACTGTTCACAAGGCATTTTTAAATAAAACATTAAGAGGTTGATTTAACTAACCGGGTATATGACCTACTCAATCAACGTACACTGACCCTAAATAGTGTTTAGACATACCAGGACCTAAGGGGGTGTTTCGGGAGTTCGGGTACTCAAGTCATGGTGTCGGGATGCCGGATAGGCTGGGAATTTACTTGCATTGTGAGTATACCCTATGACAACATTACTTAGCGTTTTAATTCTATAATTTGTTATTCTTGCATGGTCCTTTTACTATAATTCCATTTGTATTCTGATATAATGAATTTGATTGTGTTCTGTGCCCAATTGATGAGTCCTTGTTAGCATGATATCCATTTCTTTTGATGTTCATTGCTTCCATCCTTGTGCTATGTTTATGCCTTGTTGTCTAGTTGATAAATCAAATGATTAAATAGCATGCTATTAGGTTAATATATACAAAATGTTTTATATGGACTTGTACTCCCTATTTGATTAGGTGTTAGACTTGCCTATGCCTTAACATTCCATACTTGGTCTTTCTTGTACTCACCGTCCTTTTTATGACGGTGGGTGCATCCATCTACCAGCTGGCCAGGCAAGGAGAAGATAGAAGATTTTTCCTGAGCAGCGAAGCGGCACGACTTTTGTTGTAAGTCCATTTTGATATTTTATATGTATTAAATACTATGTCTTTTATTACATTGGGTTGGGCATTTGTTCCCCTACCAGACTTAACCTATTTTATTATAATTTGAGGTTATTAGATATATATGTATATGATGTCACATCCTGGTTTTCCACACTTAGGCTATTTTTTTTAATTTGCTTCTGCATAATATACTAATTTAATTCTGCATAAATTTTATAAGCTTTCGCATATTTAAATGACTAAGATTTCCGCTATATAACAAACTATGTTAATAAAGTTTTAGTTAACACTAAATGTCATCTATGGATTTGAATAAGAGATAAGAGATAAATAGGTTGTAAGGCTAACTAATACGTAGTTAAGTCCTTTGAGGCTAAGATTAGGGATTAATTATGAGTTTAGGCCGGGCGGTGCCTTAGATTAAGGGAGGTGCCGTCACAAGAACTCTGAAGCATAAGAAAGAGGACATCACTCTTGATAAGCTTGCTAACCATCTTTGCATAAAAGAGGATTGTTGCATGCAGGAAAATGAAAAAGAGCAGAATGCTGAGGAAATTTGAAAGGTGCATGTGGTGGAGGAAGCAAAGTTCAAAAACTTTCGTTGAAGAGGCAACACAAGCCTAGTGCTTTCAATAAGCTTGGTGGATTGGGAAAATTGAAGTACCAAAACCATAATCTATTCGTGCAGCAAAGATGGCCACATCAAGTCTGAATGTCATCACTAGAAGAGGAAGAAAGGAAAACAATAAGTTTCGTCAAGTAATACAGGAAATGACAATGATAACTGTAACCAACCCGAAAAATGTTCTATGTCATACTTGTGTCTATGTGACAGACGATGAAATCGCATAAGAGTAGGGCTCGCTCGAAGAACATGTTGAACGGGGTCAAAGGACAAAATATGGGTACACAATGTCAGGGAAACAATAATTGTGGGCGACCGGCAAATAAAACATAGTAATTAATAAATCTAATAAATTGTTTGGGTTGCTAATATTCTATTCGTGCATGACGGGGTGAGTCGTGGTGCGGTTTGGATGCAAAAAGGTCGAGGAATGTCGTGTGTCACCACGCAAAGTCATACATGCGTGTTAGAAGGGCTAAAGCGATGGTGGCAGCTGGGTGGTTGAAGATCATTGGATGCGCCTCGGATGCATTAAGGAAGTTGATAAAGAGATGAGGATAAACTTTCTGTCTCTCTTGACGTATCTTACACACTCTCTCGTATCTCTTTTCTTTCTGTCGTCTCTCTATGTTGAAATGGAAAAAGGGTTCGACAAGGATTCTCACTACGATGTAGACACAACAAACACTCTATTTGAGGTAAGATCTCAACTCACCAATGGTTTCTCCTCGCTTGACTTAAGTATCGAGTGTTTTTGTCCAAGTTGGGAATTGGTGGTGTTTGGTTTTTCGTGTTTTTGGTAGTTTTGGAATGGTATTGGCGTCACGAGGAGTTAGATAGGCTCAAAATGTAGCGACACAAGCCGGGGTTCGATTCTCATTCAGAGTCGACGCCACGAGGGACGTCGTTGAGCTCAGTAGGCCACGATGTCGCCACGACATCTAGACAAGAGAAGGTTGGGAAATTCGCGCTTTAAGTGACGCCGCCAAGGAATTCACCCACGACACCACTCACAACGTTTGGAACAAAGTGAATGTGAAATTTAATGTTTTAGGCGACACTACAAAGAGTTTTGGTCACGCGTGACATTATTCTTAGCACTAAAATTTTAAAATTTACGAAAACTTCAAGGATCTTTCGAGTATCCATATAGGTTCAAATATGACCCAATATTCGAAGAATTGACCCGTAATAATGGAAAATGAATAATATTTGGAAAATGGGGAAAATGACAATTAAAATGAAAATAGAACTCTAATGTAACCAAACTGAATTGAAATGATTGTAGGTGTCTAGGAGACTAGTGACTAATGTACGGGATCGGTTGGGAACAAGTTGAGAGTTGCGAACACGAGGTTTCGTGTTTTATGGCGAGTAAAATCAATGAAAGCTTTAATATTATTTCATTTGTGCAATTACTTGGTCGTTATCTTTCTTAAGCGATTTTTTGTGGAATAGGATTTCTTGAATTCCATTTGTCATATCTATCCTTGGTGGATTATCCACTTGGTTTTCTTGGATTATATATGAGTGGTCTTTTGGGTTTAAATGGGCGATATGGTGATCATGGGTTCAATAAGTTTGCGTCGTGGTCTCACTCACTATCGTGATTACACGTATGTCCAGGATCTATCGGGAAGTCCGGTTGTTTTTATGTGGGGCAATCTGATAGACTTGGAACACTTCGATGTTTTTCGCTTTATGCTCTTGACACTCATTTATCGTTGGTATCTCAGTGATTCATTATCATGCTGTCTTTTATTATCTTTATGATATTTATGCATGATACTCGATTAGCCATTTATTTGACTTTTGAAATGATGTTGGAACTCCATTTGGTTATTACTGTTCTACTTCTCTACTCACCATCCTTTTTATGACGGTGGGTGCAACATTGTCATATTGCAGGTTAAAAAGGCAAAGGACCAGCGATAAGCGATTGAAGTGAGGGACTATTAGGTGATCAAATCTCGTCTATTTGGTAGGTCTTATGTATTATATGTATATGTTTTGAAAACATTGAGATATGGGTTATGAGATATCTTGGGCATGTATAATATGTTGTATTCTCCTTTGGCTTAATATATATATGATGTGTTTCTACACTCTAGGTTGTCCTGACTAGTGTCATAAGGTTATTTTTATTAGTTTGAGGATTTCCTTACTTCTGCTATACTTTGAATAACTCACTAATTTGAATAACTCACTATTTTGATTAACTCACATTCAATATAATTGGAATTAATGGGTAATGGAAAGGAAGGCTGACTAGGTTTGTGTTGATTACGCAAGTGTTGACTCAGGGTCCCATAAGTTGTAACGACCCTAAATTCTAACTTGTGCCACATGTCAATTTAGGTCATACGTGGGCCTATTTGCTGTGATACAAAGTCCAATTCTCAATCGTCGATGCCGACACTACAAGAAAAGTTACTTGTTGTGACAAGATATTTTATGGCAGTTAAAAAACCGCCACAAAAACACTTATTGTGGCAGAATTGCCTCGCCCTTATTAAATAAGTTAGAAGTCTATGTTTTCCTTACCATTTGTTCACAAGTTATTTAAGGCAGCTTACTACCTGCCACTAAAAAAGAGACCAAAAAAATAGAAAAAGAAACCAAAGTATACGCGACTTGTGTCCTAGAGGGGTAGTTTAGTCTTTTTACTTTAAAACACAAAAATCAAACAAAACCTTCTCGCGTCCTTCATCTTCGTGTGGTGTTTGATTTGCTGCCACTCCTTTCCGCCTTCTTCGTCACTAGAGATCTAAAATTAGGGCTTTGATTTCTTCTCCAATCGCTTCGTCTTTGCGTTCTTTGGTTTCTTCTCCAATCGCTCCTCTCTGTCTTCTTCGTCACCGGAGCTTTGGAATTAGGGCTTTGATTGAATCACGCTTGATTCAATGGCGTCTTCTCGCGAGAGATCTCTGGTTTGATGGATTTATTCATTGAAGATCGATGATTTGAGATCTATAGCACAATCCCCGCTCTACACATACGCATGTTCGTACTATCGACTTCGAAGCACTTCTTCTATCTCTCATTCACTTCTAATCTTCACGCTTGCTCTAGCGATTCATCGACAAGGATCTTGAGAAAAGCTTCAATGACACCGCTATCGACTCTCTTTGTATCTTCAAACGCATACAGCTCTGTGTACATTCTCAATCTCTATGTCCAATTTTGGGGGAATTCATTGTTTGATTCAGTTTTCAAGTTTGTGATCCCAAACTTTTTATTCATTTTGTGAAATCTGTTTGATGGACTATTCCGTGGACTCTCAAACTAGGTGAATCAATGTGTCTAAATTTATGATTTGTTTGATGATTGTTTGTTGAATCAAGACATAATCGAGTTGATATCTCGCTCGGCTTCACAAATCGCGCGAGGTCTAGCTTCAAGTGATCGAACAAGCGATATCGTGCTTTGTTTGCTTGGAACGAATCGTTAAGAGTACAACTAGGAAATATAGTTAAAAAACAACAATTTCGATTTGTTGTATTTTATTGGACTTGTTTACCCGAAAAATGGTGTCCTTTATAATCCTATCTCTTAGACCAAATGTTTAATGTTTAATGTTTAATTTGATTCCATTTTTCTCGCTCGTTACCTTCGTCTTTGGTTTATGAATTTGTCGCGAAGGCTATGCGGCTGAATTCATTGATTCGGTATAGTAGATGTTGAATCTCTCGCACATACCGTCCCGTGTTGTGTGAATTTGATGAAGTTTGGTCAGTAGTGAGCGATTTTGAGGTCTAATTAAGATGTCAATGCTTTTACTCTTGTTTACAATTTATTTGTGTCGCCAAGTTTTAATTTTTTTGGTTACGTTGATTTTGTATGAACTTCAAATTTAATTTCAACTCACATATAATATGATGGATAACAAACTCAAAAAAAGAAGAACTAATGAAAAAAATGGAGGATTAAAGTTTTGTTTTGATCAATTAATAGATTGATTAGATGTAGATCAAAGAAGAAACAAACAAGCCAAACAGCTATTGGTGAGGTTGCTACTCTCCTTCATCTCTTATCTTTTTATAACAAAAGTGCGACCTAAGTGTGGACCTAGAATACAATAACATTGGCATAGACCTCTAGTCAATTAGAGGATGGTGAAGGAATCGATTCTCTGCATAAAGACATCTCTGAAAAGGCACTGAGTCACAAGGCATGGAGTCACGTGAATGGCTAGTGTGTGGTAATTTGGATATCGAGAAGACCAACTTTGTGTAAATTATATCATGTGTCAATTTGAAGCTATGTTGAAAGTTTGTTGTTGTTGGATATAAAATGTGAAGTCTAGCTCAATATACTTGTACTAGTGAATGCATACCCTACTTGACTTAATTTGATGTTGTTAGTTTCAGTGATAACTGAGATATTCTTAGTTTAAGGATTAAATTAGGATACGGTTGGTGAAGTATTTTCCAACCAAGGAGAATTTCGAGACTCGAGAGATAAATTTGGGAAAAGATATTTCAAAACTAGGAGTTCGAATATTGATTGGGGTTAAATCATCTCATGGATTTGTATATTGAAATGTGATTTGGCTTGTCAAACTTGAGTTTGTAAGGTTCAAATTATTTATATAGTTTAGCCAGCATGTTCGATTGATTTGATTTTTTTTATTTTGATCTTATTTGGTCGTATTTGAATTGAAATTATGGTTCAAGCATTGCATTTGCAATACATGGTACAGACATAAGCATGTTGATATCCTGGAATTTCTTGTTTTATTTCTTACGTTGGCCTTAGGCCCCGACCCCTAATCAAAACATGCCTATTGCTTGCTTGAAAATGCCTTTTAAATGTATTCCTATTAATTATCAAGTGATATTTGTTAGGGTAATTTTCGCTTCTCCATTTGCTGCAAATTCGTGGAGAAAACATGATGAAAAAACATAATTAGATCAGAGATTACACCATCTAGTTCGAGGTTGACAAGTAATAATCAATTAATACTTTACAAGTTGAATACAGTGGTTTAATAGGTTTTCTAGTTGCCGAGATGCTCTTTATATGGGAAGTGGTCGACGGGTTCCTAATTTATGTGGTTCTACGAAGTTGATTGCTTGAGATTATTTCTCAAGACAAGCCTTCCGTTGTGATGATTTGGATGTGCTAATTAGGACAACCGACCTATTAGCTTTTTTTTTTTTTGGTACATGAGTTATTAGCTTTACAACAATGATTTTCTAACATATAGTTTGCATACACATTGGCTACACCACCCGACTAAAATTTGTCGATGGACATTGAGATATCTCAGGCACAAAGCTCATTGAATAAATAAGTGTTCAGCCAAATTATTTGCACAAAAACATATTATTAGAAGATTGTTATTCTTAATAGTAAAAGCAATATTAGAGGAAGGAGGAAACCTAGAGGTGCAATCGATAGAAATAATAAAGAAACACTTGGAGTGTCTATGAGGAAGGAGAATTTGTGTAGCTAACTAAAATGCAAGTTGGGAAAGAAAATCCTTAGCTAAGTGTTTTTTTTTTTTTTTTTTAAACTATAGGCATCCAAGCGTATTCTTGGATCGATGCTATGGGAGACCAATTGTGTTTATAATCACTTTGTTGTTGTTTCTGTTTTTAAATGATTGCTTTGGGAGATCGTATGCTAGTTAACAAATAAGTGATAGTTTTATTTTCATCCATCTCGTTAAGGTTTTGGTATGCTAGGATTAGAATAAAGTTATGCTGTTACAGACAATATAAATGTTTCAAGGACAATTTAAAAATGCTAACTAGGCAGAAACTGTATGCTAGTTATTAATGTAAAATTATGATTCATTTATTAACTTAGTTCTAAAGAACACATGGTTATTTCATTTTTATATTTGTTGACCCCTATGGTTATTATGTAGGGATTTCCTCAATTAGCAGATGATTCAAGAAGTGTTGGACAGGCATCTTGGTATGTGGGAGAAGTACTGTGTTCATAGTTGTTTTGTCATTCCTAAAGGATTCTCACTGCCTAAAGTTGTAAGTTAAATTCTTATTTTTGGGCCTTGGTCAATTATATAATGGCTGTTCATTGGTATTTAATCATACGCATGGGCATAGATGCTTAATTGCTTAATTATTCGTATGCCTTAGTGCTTTGTATTGTTTGAGTGATCCATGTAGTGATGCATGTTTAATAAATGAGCACAATCTTTTTTCACTACGAACACTCACTATGACTACAAAATAGTTAAAAAAGTAAAATAAAAAATAAAAAATCAAGGTGCTTGTTCGTAAGAGTGTCGATAGTGAGTCACCGTAGCATTCCCATAATTATAATATCACCATTATAGCATGCAATCTGTTGATGCCAATGGAGCTATTAGAATAACACTCCTATACTTTTTGCTATTGTTTTTGTTGTGGTTTTGATCGATGTTCCATAGTATTTTAATTTCTATTGAAGAGTCTCGTTGTTCAAAGTAGTAGCTAATTGTGAAGGGCGTAAGGCTTTTAAACTTCTAACTTTTTCACCAATGCAAATTTCTTAGTGTGTGATCAAACAACTATAGGAGAATTTTTTTTGTTAAAATTTTATCAAGAAAATTTTCTTGAGAAAATTGTTTTTTCTCATGAAAGCTTGGAGCTATGAGTTAATTTAATTTGGGCCATTTTTGTTTTTATTAAAGGTTTGATCTTTTGACATTTAGTGCAACTCTTCTCATCGTTATTGAAGTCAAATTGATCCTACCCCTTTGAGCACAATAATGTGTTGCCTAAGGTTATCCTCAAAGTTAAAGTTCTGAACAGTAATTAAGGTGGATCAATTGTTAGGTGGATCAAAGTTAAAGGTTGTTGGGCTGTGTGCGTGAGTTGTTTAGTGCGATATGAGAAGCAACAGTTCTTCGATCTCTCATTGCTCTCACCTATTCCTCCTCAAGCACCAGGGCCTTCACTACCAGATCCAAGTGGTATTTCAATTAATTTGATCTTTCAATCAATTGTGATGTTGCGAATCGAAACTCCATAATAGTAATCAAGAAACTTAAGATTTGCTGATCATATATATGCATTGTGCAGATAATTCGTCAAGTGTGAATATCGTGGAACTTGTTGTTCCAACAGCTTGTAGGAATCCCAATATCGCTATTAGCCTTCTTTGCCTATTTAAGATGGAGAAGGATAAAAAGAGGGAAGAGCATACCTGCAGCAGGAATAAATGGTAAGTTACACACACCAATCACACTTGAGTTAATATCAACATCTATATATATATATATATATTAAACTGGGTTGATGATTTATTAAACTTATTTTGAATGAAGGAGACAGCATTGCACCCGAAAAATCCCTACAATTTGCGTTGGATACAATCATAAAGGCGACTAATGATTTTGCGGATGCTAATAAACTTGGGAGAGACGGATTTGGAGTTGTGTACATGGTGAAAATTAAGAAGCTAATCATCACCACAAATCCACCAATCATTCAATTTTTAATTGATTTGTAGAAAGATTAATTAGTTACCAATGCAAAAACTAGTGTATCTAATGAAGCAGATCTTTTCTTTCCAGGGGAGGCCTTCGAATGGGCAGGAAATAGCGGTGAAAAGGCTTTCAAAGGCTACAGTACAAGGTTCTGAAGAATTCAAAAATGAAGTTATGTTACTTCACAAGCTCCAACATAAGAATCTCGTTAGATTACTCGGTTTCTGCCTTAATGAACTTTGACAAGTCCTTTTACCTTTCCAATGGTGCAGAAAGAGAGGAAATATGACTTGCATGCACTAACATTTTCCTTTCTTAATGTAGGGTTATCTCGCACCAAATTCAAAGATGCTCTCGCGTTTGTCATTGACTTGAAGAACATCTGAATGGTGAATCTGACACTCATGACTTGTTAATTCTGATTAGGTATGTCGAGCCCTACAATCCTTGTTCAAATTGTAATTCATGCTTACTGATGGCAAACCAAACTTTACTGAAAATTTGGACATTTGTCATGTATACATCTTGTGTTGGGCACAATGAGAAAGTTACAATCCTTCCACCACTATTGGAAGTTTGGAACATTACTGTGTGAATCATCAATGAAGAACAACAACTGCCATTGCATGCTTAGGACATAACCCCCCTTATTTATCAAACAAAAATTACATGAGTAAGTAATCAATAATGGAAAAACTTTGAAGAACTAACTATGCATCTAGAATGTTCTCTTTGAGGCATTTAATTCATTCTTGATGCATTCCGTTTGATATTTGAAGCAAAGATTGTTTGAGATTGAAATCGATTGAATGATGAATTCGTTTGATATTTGAAGCAAAGATTGCAACTTTAATGGTTTTATTGTGTTGAACACCAGCTTGTTTGATGTAATGCCCATTATAAATGACTATTGCACAAATGCATAGGTGATATCTTGGTGAACTTTTGTTATCTTTTGTAGAATTTGATGTGTGTGTAAACGAAATGTATGAATAAATGTCTCGAAGCATTGGTAAGAATGAAAAGTTTAGTCTTGGTAAATGCGAAGCTTTTGTCTAAACTCGAAGAAAGGGATGAAGCAAGCTTGTGTATCTCGCATTGTCCGGTGATGGATTGGAGGATTTTCGTGGTGCGCTTCGGGCAAAGTCAAGGTAGTGAATTTTAGTTTAATCTTGTAATTTGCATTGTCCTCGCTATCAAAGCCCCAAACCCAAATTAGTAATCATTTGCATTGTCTCTCGCTCTCCTCTGTTCGCTTCTCTATTATTATTATTATTATTATTATTATTATTATTATTATTATTATTATTATTATTATTATTATTATTGTCATCATGGGTATTTAATGATCCATTTGATTGAACAATGGGGTTCTTTTAGAGCTTGAATTCTTGAAAATTGGGGTTGTGGTTTCGATGATAATTGTTTGAGGGTTTTTTTGTTGTTGTTGAATTAGTTTCAGTTTTCAGTTATGTGCATCTGAAAATGATGAAGAACTTCGAGACTATAGTTTGCAGGTTTTGTATTTGTTTGGGTTATATTGTATTCTAATGCGCTTTTAGATTCTTTTTTTGGTCGTTATAGGTCATTGCCTGCAAATTATGATTCCTTTTTAAGGGTCCTTAGTATGATCTCTCTCTGACTTGATGAAGTAGTAGAAAAGCTGCAAAATATGATTACGGACAAATTTATGAACTTTTGACTAAATTGTGCATTATTCCTTGTATGTTTGCATGTGCAAATATATCCATTCATTTGTATGTTAATTTTGAATGTTTGGGCACTGATAGCCACTGATTGGCTGAATAATTCTTAGTCTGGTTTTGTAATCCTCAAACTGTCTTTCATTTGTTTTGGTCCTAGGCTCCTTCTCTCATGGGTTTACTTATTCGGGCATCTTGTATCATGTGTCGTTGCATTGGAAGCAATCAAAATATACAAGTAAATTCAACTGCGTCTCATTATCGCATAAGTCGAAACATTTCGTTCATCTCTATTTCCACCGACCTTAAATGGTCTCAATGTTTTCAGAGAAAGAAATATTATTGAACAAGTAAAAAGCATCTCTCCTATACTTCAAGATGGCATCAAAGCCTTTTCTAACAGTCCCATCATTGGAGAGGTAGCCTGTTCTTTCAAATTTACAGATCAATTTTTGAAATTACTTCAAAGGATTTTGGCCATTTTTGAGCTTGATATCATATGCTTTATCATGCGCTTCAAGATCGGATTGGTTGTCGATCGAAGTTTACAAACAATAAATCACGTAGTGATTTATTTCCACCAGAGTGGGGTTAGTCCTGTTTTTAGTTAGCATGGACTATAAGAAATATGATTTTAGAGTGAACCTATTGAAAGGGTCAAGATTCCTATTTGATATACAACAACTCTTGCACATAAAAACTAGTCCTATTGTCTATCGTATCTACCGTATGACTAATATTTCCAATACCTTTTCCTATTGACGATGTTACCGATTTTAAGTGCAAATTTGAGGACTCATTAGAATTTCTCTTGAAGTGGTTGGAACGATTCCCTCAAGACAAAGGAAGAGAGAATTCTATATCTCAGAGAAAGCTATGCAGTGAGAATTTCTAATTTTTTCATCTTCTACTATATTCTCTTCCGCTTCAAATTATGTGCAAATGTTTTATGCCAAGTGAAAAGACTTATACAAAACATCCAATTTTATACAACAGATCTTGGGTCATCTTAAGTATAGGCCTTAAGTTTGGAAGTCCGTAGCCAAAAAAAGTTCCCGTCCCTTGTGTTTGTGAGGATGCAGAAATTTCATTTATCGTTTCTTTTTTTCTCATGATCCTCTCTAATCAAGTATGATTTCCAAATCTTATGTTATTGAGAGCATTGTAGTCTAAAATACTACGTGAGTTGGAATGCTCTACTTAATACGCTTCTAATTATAGATTTTTGTCATGTGTTCAACTCGCTACATAAGTAGCTATTCTAGTCTATTGAATCGAACCTTTTGATTATACTAAATATGTTAATTTGTTTGAGAATGAAACACTTAACTTCACTTTTTGATCAAGTCTGTATTTTATGATTCAATCATTCATGTGGCTATCTATGTATACTCATCAATCTTTGTTTCATACATTATCTATGGAGTTGTTGATTCTAAAAGTTAATTACTTGTTTTCGTTTTTCTAAAAAAAAATCAACCAATATTGGTTGATTTTTTTTTATTTGTTTAGTTTTTGGTTCGACTCATAACCATGTACTAGTGTGCCACTATGCAAGCTATTGTATTTGATCATGTGCTCTTGTTTGATTAATCTTCTAATAAAGGAAAAAAAGGATTGATGTTTATCGCCTTACGATGAATTTTATCTGTCTTATTTGCTCTTCCAACATTCAAGATAATGGATATATTAGATGATAAATATTATATCGTATTAGCTGGAAATATCTTATATATGGAAGGATGCACTAACTATTGGTTTTAATTCATCTAACAGAGAAGATGAATTAGTAAGTCGAAGAAAATTGGCTAAGTGTATTCTAATTAGCATGTCTTTCCTTACGTAAACTCACATTCTAATAATTCTATGAAGCCTTATTTCTGTGATGAATAGGATGTTGATCTAAAGGCCAGTGCAACATCAGCAAAATCAAATTCTAAGGTTAGGCCAAGACCGATATGCTCTATAGTTGTACTCTTTTCCTGTAATAATATCCATTTCTTCGAATGGCAAATGACAGATCAAAACACTAAAATTCTCTTCATATGACGATGATTACTTGTTCGGACCTAAGTTATGGATGTTTAGTCAATTTACTTAGACAACCCAGTCTAGATGTATTGCTTGAAGAGTCAAATAGCCCATCTTATTCAATGAATTGCAACTGTAACTTTATTCAATGAATTGCTTGAAGAGTCAAATAGCCCATATCTTGAAATTTTCAATAGAAGAAGTTATGTCGAATTGATAACCGAGGTTCGTTTAGTGACACCCTCCTTGAGGTATTTTACTTAATCCTTGTATTTTTTGGCTTGTGTTTGCTTAATAGCCAACTATAAATTGTCGGATTTTGTTTATAATTATTGCTCTTGACAAGTGATCTCTCTTTTATTTTTCAAACTAATCCGGCGAGATTCCCTTGTGTTGCTCATGTGATAGTTGGGAAGAAGAATTGGAGTTCTCGTTGCTAGGAAGATGCAAGTTGAATTATAAGTAGCAAGTTTTTTTGTAATTTGTAATAAATGCTTTGTAATTGAGACTTTATGATGAGTTTTAATAAATATATTGGTATTGAATTCTCATTTTTTGTAAATTTAGCAAAAAATTAAATATTTTTCTATTTCAAAGATTATCTTATTTACTGTGTTCTTGAATATTACAAACTATGTATTAACTTTGTGATGTGCATCATTATTGTAAGGTGTAACAAGTGCCACAAGTATATTTTCTTTTTTTATGGCAAATTTGAGAGCTACCCCAAATATATCTTTTACGTGGCAAAGCTTTGAGCCGCCACAAATAAATCTTTATTGTGGCAGCTTTTTTTGCTCGCCACAAAAAATATTATTTTTGTGTGTAAAATGTCGCCTCGAAAGTTTTTAGTGGCAAGATAGAAGTTGCCACAAATTCCGTCACAAATACTTTTAGTGGCAAGACTGGCGTCACAAAAGTTTTTGTGACGGCGTATTAGTGGCACCATCCATCCCGTCACATAGCCGCCACAAAAGGTCATTTGTAAAGAAATAGCTTTTTGTGGCAAGATTAAAGCCGCCACAAAAAATGCATTTTCTTGTAGTGCGAGGTATGTTATTTGTGTTCAGTGTTTTGTATTATATTGTATTACCCGAATGTTAAATGTGCGAGGACATTTGAGTGTGAGCGTTGGTGCGGAGAAATTGTTTAGCTCGAGGTTTTGTGAAATAACAGGGTTTTGGGCAAACGTTTGTATGGGAATTAGTAGTCCGAGAGACTTAAATGAATTAAAAATACTGACAAAATACAAAATAATAATAAATAAAAGTTGTAAAATGCGTGTGATACGTTGATATATTTGGGGCGATGTGATGAACAAGTTTGGGGTTCGAAACGGAACCGAAAATGCAAGTATGGTGTGAGAAATCATCAAGTTAAGCGTGGGAGTAACGTATTGGAGTCATAAGTTGTTGTCACAGTTGGTGGATGGATCAAGTGGTGGTCATTGGATTTGTCTCGGGATCCGTGTGTAGGGATAGATGAGAGGGGCTAATAAAACCCATCCCTCATCACTTTTTCTCTCTCATTTCGATTTCTCTCTCTCTTCTTCGATCAAACAACGTGAAGAATGATGTGGTTTCGAGGGTTTTTGACACGGTTTGATGCAACAGATCGACCAATCGCTAAGTATAAGGTGAGAGTTCAATTCTCCACATCAAGATATACGTTTTGGCAAGATCTTTTTGGGGTTTTGTGCAATGAATTTGACATCGAATTGGGAAATTTAGTTTTTATGATTTTTTTTGATTGATTGAGAGTCAATGGGATGATCAAAACATGATTTGTGTAGTGGTTTTGATGTTTGGGGATTTTATGAATTTTTAGGGATTTAGGTAAGTTTTGGATGATTTCAAAAAATTGATGGTTTGGTCGGGTTTTGATGCGAGCTGAGGGTGTATTGGTATGTTATTGGATGTTTAGTTGAAGTTGGGATAGGCTCAAAGCACGGTGACGTGAGTCGGGATGTGAAAACCTTGTTTTGTGGGCATTCTAGTTCGAGACTGTGGAGACGCCGTGAACATTCTAACTCACGGCGTGCTACTCGCGTACGTCTTTGGGCAGAACCTCGGGGAAAATGTCGTGGGATTCCGCCACGACCAATGAGGTCATGACGTTAGTCACATATCTTGGGTAGTAAGTATAATCTCTACGCCGTAAAGACGTCGTCCTGTGCCGTTGGACGTCACGGTGTCCCGGCGCATGTTATCGTTCACTTGATGAATTTTTATAAAATTTTTGAAAACTTTTGGGGATCTCTTGGGTATCCTAAGGGGTCCTAATACGACCTAATACCCGAGTAATCAACCGAAATGTGTTAAAAAATGAAATTATGGAAAATTGGATTGAATAGAAGTAATTAATGGGAATTTCGATTTAAATGCATTTTTGGGGTTTTTGGAACATTAACTAGACATAGGAGGTCATAGGAGACGTGTCTCGAGGTTCGCTGAGTGCGTAATTAATTGGATTACGTGTAAGTAAACCAAAGGTGAACTATTACGCTTATTTCTTGAGCTTTAATTTGTTGTCATTACTCGTTTATTATCATATCTTTTGGTATCTCTCTTAGTTGAGTGGTCCACCGCAAGGGAGTTATGGTTACTTTTACCCGTGATAAGAGCTTTTATTTAGAAGTCGTTGATATCTCGTAGTTGAGTGTACGATGGGGATCTTATCCGGTCTATGGATATCTCATAGTCACAAGGGTTAGGGCTGGTAAATATGTTCTCGTCCCGAACCCAAGTCTTGTAGGTTTTACTCGACTTAACGATCGTTGTCGGGATTCCTTGCTATTCCATTTCGTAACTCAGACACTCACTTTTTGATTGGTCTATTAATAGTCTTATACATTTCATGCGTTCCTTATTCCTTTCTTTCTATTAGCATGAATGTGGACTGATGTTTATTTATTTCAAAATGCAATATTATTGTTCTTCTTGGTGTTACTTACCTGGGTTCATCATTCTTGTGTTTGACGAAGTGCAAATCCACAGTCTAGCAAGGGGAAGGCACCAGAGCTTAGAGAATTGCTTTGAGGATACCAGGGCACGACTTTCCACTTTACTGAGTAGGTGATTTTTTGTATTATTGAATATATATTGTTTAGGAACATGGGTTTTGGGTATGTGAGAGATTCTGGGCATGTATATATATTGGGTTGTTCTCCTTTGACTGATCATGTATGATGATATACATATACGGGGTTTCCACATGCTTGGATATCTTGTTTATTATGATTGTGATTAATTGATTAGTTTGAGCTTTGCTTCCACTATATTAATGATAATTTGCTAATCAATGAAATAAAATAATAAATGAATGGTAAATGGTAAGGGTTAAGGCTGGCTATGCTTGCGTGACTCCT
Organism: Stephania japonica; assembly: GCA_039657345.1. Lineage (NCBI taxonomy): Eukaryota > Viridiplantae > Streptophyta > Magnoliopsida > Ranunculales > Menispermaceae > Stephania > Stephania japonica. The sequence continues at coordinate 24,382,304 of CM077558.1, read as the reverse complement.
TGAGATGGGCTCGGGGTTTCGCTTAAGTCTAGGTCGGGTCCCGCTTAAGATTAAAAACCGGGGTCATCACATTGGTATTAGAGCTGAAGTTTTTAGTACTTGACTCTTGATTTAAATCACAAGCCATTAAGACATTGATTAGCGGAAGTTAGAAATAGTTGAACTTAGAGTGGAACCTTATGAACCTAACTTAAGTCTTAGTTAGAAAGTGAGGAGAGTTGAGGAAATTAAAACTGGACTATGAGCTATTTGATTTGTATGTATTATATTATCGATAGCTGTGTCTAAATCATGAGTATCACTTTCTTTTCAGATAGTGATGGCCGATCAGCCTAGTACGGACGAGACTAGTATGGGTGATGTACAGGGCAAGTTGGATGGCATGTCGTAGAGGATTTCATCGCATGATTAGCAGTTACAGGAGAGTCTTAGACTATCGAGAGCTCAAGCGACAAGATTACCTAGTACGTCGCAGCTCCAATTGCTCAAAGTTGGATGTGTTCCAACCGTTCAAGATATGCCAGCAACACCAATAGTCACTGTAGAACCCGTAGTGACTGAGTAGGCACCTGCACAGACAGAGATAGTACCTAATACATCAGAGACACAGGCAGAGGATACGCCGATCACACTGCTGATACTGGTGTTAGAGCAATGCCTGAGGCAAGGCATGCTCAAGAGTTCATGAGACACTAACTGGTGAAGTTCCACGAGGGAACTAATTTGGAGGCAGTGGAGAAGTTTAGGAGGAGCTAGGAGAAGATCTACGAGGTTTTGGCTATACCGGCACATATGCAGTCGAGTATTTATTAAGCATGTCTGTTTGGTGAGGCTGATATTTAGTAGTGCATGATGGTAGCGTCGAAGGGAAGGCCCAATGACTGGGCTATGTTCAGAGAGAGGTTTCACAACAAGTATACTCCTCCTACGATTTGTAATCGGAAAAGGGTCGAGTTACAAGCAATCAGATAGCAGACAGGAGAGTCTATTATGTAGTATATAGATCGGTACTTGAGTTTGATAGAGTATGCCGATGGCACAACCGATACTGACACTGAGCAGGCTTACTATTTTGGACACGATCTACTGGATTCAATCAGTTCTGTGGTAGTGATGATGACTCCGAGAATGTTACAAGATGCCTATGAGAGGGCTATGGCTAGTGAGAGCTTTAGGAGCACACGCACTGGGGCACTGACGATGTCGTCAGCACCCTTACAGTTAGTTGGAGGGTCTAGAGGTGATAGGAGGAGGAAGAGAGCGAGATATTTGACGCAAGATGATCGAGCTCAGAGCGTAGCATTCGTTGTGTTTTAACCGTCTACATCGATGTACCAGCTGCTTCAATGAGGAGTTACGCAAGTTCACCTCAGCAGCTAGTGTAGTCAGGTTCTCAGCATCATTTATCAGAGGTCTGATAGTAGAGTTAGTGACCAAAGACTGGGTTAGAGTTCTAGTCAGGTGCAGAGACAGGAACAGAGTCAAGCACTGGGGAAGGGACAGCGGACACGGTATGGGTCAGGATCCCAACGAGGCTGTTGGGAGTGTGGTCAGCTAGGACACTTTGCCGACGTGTCCATGATCGGGTCGAGGACAAAGAAGAATAGCAGAGTCGAGAGCAGTTCATGCGATTGTTACACCAGATCCGCCACCCAAGCCAGTAGTCTTATTGAAGGTACAATTTTCATTTGCAGTTATTTCATGCATGTTATGTTTGATTCCGGCTCTACCATATCTTTTATTTCGGGTCGTATGGTAGATGATTTGGGTTTGAGATCTATTAAACTAGAGAGACCCTTGATCCTTAGCACAGCTACAGGGGATAAGATTTACCTAAACTTGTGTGTTGATTGTTTGGTAGAGTTAAATGGTCATGTCATGCTAGCGGACCTGAGAGTGTTGAAGTTCCTCGAGTTTGATGCATTACTAGGCATGGATTGGTTGGGTGCGTATCATGCACATGTGTCCACTACTTCAAGAAGAGGTCATATTTTATATTCCGTAGTATCTAGAGTTTAGTTTTTAGGGGACTTCTACCAGCTTGCCTATCACTAGAGGTAGAGTCTCCACTAGCGTAGATATTGAGAAGTTTGCTAGTGTATTGAGTAAGACATAGCGAGTTGTGACTAGGTTGGAGGAGGTACCAAGTGGAAAGTGAGTTTCCCGACGTCTTTTTCAAAGAAAGTTACCAGGGTTACCACCGCCTAAAGAGATTAACTTTATTATCGACTGGGACCAAACCTATTTCGATTCTACCGCACCGATGGCTCTAAGAGAATTAGAGGAGTTGAGGAGTCACTAGATGAGTTGCTAGAGTTGGGTTTCATATACCTAAGCATGTCACCCTAGGGAGCCTTAGTTCTACTTGTCAATAAGAAAGATGGTAGCCTACGATTGTGTATCGACTACCAGCATTGAACAGGTAACAAAGAAGAACATGTATCCACTTTTGCGTATCGATGACTTGTTTTACCAAGCTAATATGAGCTTAGTGGTTCTCAAAGATCGATTTGAGATCTTGGCACCATTAGCTGATGATTAAAGCGGAGGATAGGGAGAAGACTGCTTTTCGCACTCGATACGAGCATTTTCAGTTCACAGTCATGCCTTTTGTGTTAAATAATGTACCTGTGATGTTTATGGTGTTGGGTTTTGGGGTTCATGCGCATCGGATATTTCAAAACAATTTTGAGAAAAACCCCAACAGGATCCGAATCTGATTCTATTAAAACATGTTTAAACTATGAAAACTTAATCATACCTCAGTCGCAATACCTCTCTGAAGGTTAATCGATCTCTAAGGCGCTGCCAATGACGAACGCCCTCTACTAGCTGTCCACACATGAACGGCGGCCGAGATTTAAAGTGCTAGCTTCGAGAGAATACCAAACCTTTTATTTCTCTCCAAAACGATCCAGAGGATACCAAAAACTCTAAGTCGTTTCTTAAAACGAAAAATAGAGTTTCGGACCTTTAATAATTCTTTTGTACTTGTATTCTAACTCAAAGCGTCTATTTATACAACCCTTGTATATAGACGGTTAAGTAAATTACACATATGCCCCTACTTAAAGAAGTATAAGTGTAATACACTACAAGGACGTTTTTGTCATGAATTTTATCATATAAAATTCATTTTTCTGAACCATCTTAAAATCTCGTAAAACCATTCTCAGTGTGCGACCCAATAGGCTCATACAACGTTGCAAGTGTACCAAAACACATTTTGGTATACAAGTCATAAGCGCCTCTAGCAAGACATTATGACTACCCAAGTTGTACGAATATCAAATCGATATAACCTAATCAATAGTATATATAACATCCTTTTGTCACACGATATCCTTTTGATCAAACATAAGGTATGGAATTGTCATCCAAAATGTTCAATCGTACTAGTCTCGATTTCTAGGTAGACTGAAAACATCTAAGTGACATTGATCAATATCAATTCACTTAGACTAGGCCTTTTAACAGTCTAACATATCGAGGGATCCACTGGATATCTCTCTTTATATGAGAGGGACAAATTCCATCTCGATTACACAACTTTACCACATTATTCACACAGTAACCAATCACAACCTTTATAAATCGTCCGGTTAAAGACAACGTTTGATTGCGTCAAATCACTGTATTCCAAATGTTGAAGTCTCTGGTAATCTCAAGTCAGAGGACTGAAAAATATACCTATCATGAGAAACAACTATGACTTAATCCATGTGATGTTCTCATAGCGGGTCGGTCCAAAGACTTTATTCTCTAACAAGTACTCATGATCTTGATTCGTATTCATATACGTATGATCATCGTATGATCATCAATCAAGACTCATACTAGTCTTAATTCATTATAGTTCCTAGTATAATAATCGACTAGGGATATTTAGGATATTTCTGTAAATACCCATGGATCTTATTATAATGTAAACATGCAAATCAATTATAATAAACAAAGAAATGAAATCCTCTATTTTATTAACTAAAATGTATTCGTAAAGAATGTTATTGGATTGACTTAGGGCACATTACCCAACATCTCCCACTTGCTCTAGGGCCAATCATTCATGCATCTAATGCTTAATGATCTAACATGACCATCATGTTTTGCTTGTGGAAGAGCCTTTGTCAATGGATCCGCAACGTTGTCTTCAGTAGGTACTCGCAAATCTTTACGTCTCCCTCTCAATAATTTCTCTGATGAGATGAAAACGCCTGAGTATATGTTTGGATCTGTGGTGTGATCTAGGTTCCCTGGCCTGGTGCTATTGCCCCGTTATTGTCATAATACAAACAAACAGGTTAGCAATACTTGGAACTACACCTAGTTCAGAAATGAACTTTTTGATCCAAGCTGCCTCCTTTGCTGCATTGAACGCCGCAATATACTCACTTCGTTGTAGAATCGCCACGCCTCTTGCTTTGAACTTTTCCACTTTATCGCACCCCCATTCAAAGTAAACACATATCCGATCGTGATCTAAAATCATCTATATCGTTTGAAAACTTGCATCCGTGTAACCATTTACAACTAGATCATTTTCAAAACCTCCATAGACCAAGAACACTTCCTTAGTCCTTCTTAAGTACTTAAGGATGTTCTTTATCGCTATCCAAAGCTGACTCTCACCCTGGATCTGACTGATATCTGCTTGTAGTGCTCAAAGTATATGATACATCAGGCCGAGTGCATAGCATGGCGTACATGATAGATCCAATAGTAGATGCATATGGAATCTTATTCATACGGTCTCGCTCATCATTTGTCCTAGGACATTGATTCTTGCTGAGACTTATGCCATGAGACATTGGCAACAATCCTTTTTTAGAGTCTTGCAAACTGAACCTATTCAGTACCTTGTCTATGTAAGCACTCTGACTTAGATCGATTAGCCTCTTAGATCTATCCCTATAGATCCTTATCCCTAGGATATAGGCTGCATCTCCTAAGTCTTTCATTGTGAAACACTTCCCTAACCATGACTTGACACTCTACAATGTTGGGATGTCATTTCCAATGAGTAATATATCATCAACATACAAAGTACTACCGTAAAAACAACTACACTCCCACTGACCTTCTTGTATACACAAGGCTCATCTTTGTTCTTAATAAAACCAAAATCCTTGATTGCTTCATCAAAACGAATATTCCATCTCCGAGAAGCTTGCTTTAATCCATAAATGGATCTTTAAAGCTTGCATACCTTCGTAGAATTCTCAGGATGTGCAAAACCTTTAGGTTGTGTCATATACACGTCCTTAAGCAGCTTTCCATTAAGAAATGTTGTTTTTAGATCCATTTGCCATATCTCATAGTCATAATATGCAGAAATGACAATTAAAATTCTTATAGATTTAAGTATTGCTACTGGCGAAAAAGTTTCATCATAATCAACACCTTGAGTCTGCCTGAAACCTTTTGCTACAAGTCTTGCTTTGAAAGTATGCACTTTGCCATCCATGTAAGTTTTCTTCTTGAAAACCCATTTACATCCAATGGTCTTACCACCTTCAGGTAAATCAACCAAGTTCCAAACTTGGTTATCATACATGGATTGCATCTCGTAGTTCATGGCACTTAGCCATTTATCCGAGTCCGGTCCGTACATAGCCTCCCGATAAGTGGTGGGCTCATTTTGATCTATAAGCAACACATCACGATTATCGCAATGAGAAATCCGAATATCTCTCGGCTCATGTCTCACCCTACCGTATTTACGTGGGCTCTTGTGTCACTATGAGATTCAATCGGTTCAAAACGTTGTTGAACTTCCAAAGAGCGGTTCGTTGTTTATTTGTGATTCTGGAACTTCTTCAAGATTTATTTCTCTCCCACTAGTGTCTTTTGAAATAAACTATTTTTTCATAAAGGCACCATACCGAGCAACAAACACTTTGTTATCAGCGGGATTATAAAAGTAATATCCTTTTGTTTCCTTAGGATACCCTACAAATAAACACTTATCAGATTTAGGTGCTAGTTTTTCTGAGGCTTGTCGCTTTATGTAAGCCTCACAACCCCAAATCTTAAGAAAAGACAAACTAGGTCTCTTCCCGTACCATATCTCATATGGTGTTTTATCAACCGCTTTAGAAGGAACTCGATTTAGAGTGAAAGCTGCAATTTGTGATGCATAACCCCAAAAGGATAATGGAAGATCCGCATGACTCATCATAGATCGAACCATATCTAATAAGGTTCGATTTCTCCTTTCAGAAACTCCATTCCATTGTGGAGTTGCTGGTGGAGTTGATTGTGAGACAATCCCACAATTTGTAAGATGATCATCAAATTCTTGGCTCAAATATTCACCACCTCGATCTGATCGAAGTGCTTTAATAGTTTTACCAAGTTGATTCTGCACTTCATTTTGAAATGTTTGAAACATCTCAAATGATTCATTTTTATGTTTCATAAGATATACATAACCATATCTCGCTGAAATCATCGCAAATGTAATGAAGTACCGGTAACCTCCTCTAGCCATTGTGTTTATAGGGCCGCATACATCGCATGTATTAGACCCAATAAATCACTTGCCCTTTCACTGTGTCCAGTAAAGGGAATTTTAGTCATCTTGCCTAGTAAACAAGATACGCACGTTTCATATGATTTCAAATCAAATGAATCTAGAAGTCCATCTTTATGGAGCTTCGTTATGCGTTTCTCATTTATGTGGCCAAGACGACAATACCAAAGATAGGTGTGATTCAAATCATTTGACTTGGATCTCTTCGTATTTATGTTAAAGACTCGGAGTATCTCGTGGACTTTTTCATGCTTAGAATATAAAGACCATCACACAAATCAAGCATTTGCATAAAAAATGCCTTTACGAGAAATTGAACATCTATTATTCGCAATAATAAAATCAAAACCATCCATATCCAAACATGAAACAGTAAATGATGTTTCGCTCAAGTGTGCACATAATAACAATTATTTAAAGTTAAAATAAGTCCACTAGATAAAATTATATCATATGATCCAACAAATGTAGGGCAAAGAACTCTTGCTCCATTCCCTACGCGGAGGATGACTTCTCCTTTCTTCAACTTTCTACTTCGAGTCCCCGCACATTTATACAAATGTGAGATCCACATCCGTATCCAATACCCAGGAATCACTAGTAGATAAATTAATTTCAATAACATAAATACCCGTGGTGGTAGTCGCACTACCCTTTTTCTTCTTTAAATCTTCCAGATAGAGTTTATAATTTCGAACCAATGTCCAGCTTGCATGGCGTAAATGACAATTTCCTTCCTTTTCCTTTTGGTGCTTTGAAGCCAGAACAGCCGGGGCTTGACTTGTTCCACAAAGCTTTGCAATAGGTGCAAGCAGCTGTAGCCTTGGCATCTTTAGCCTTGCCTTTGCCTTTCTTCTTCATTCCCTTTCCTTTTGGACCATCAACACATTACTAGAGGGTTTCTTGATATTTTGTTCAACAATTTTGAGCATCAAATGCAACTCTGAAATTGATTTCTCCATATTATTCATATTGTAGTTCATCACAAATTGTGAGTAACTCTCTGGTAATGAATTTAAGATCAAATCCGTAGCCAACTCTTGGCTTATGGGAAATCCAAGTCTATCAAGTTGGTCAACATAGCCCTTCATCTTCAGAACATGAGGACTAACTGACGCACCCTCCGTTATCTTACAAGAATGCCGGTTCTTGACTGTCTCGAACCTTTCCCGCCTAGCTTGTCGTTGGAACATTTCCTTCAAATAAGCATACCCATGTCGTAGGATTCCACTAGTTCCATGTCCTTCTAAAGTTCAGAACCATAGTTGCCAACATAATGCATGCAACATCGTAGAATCGTTGACATGCTTATTATGCGCATCCTTTACAAACTTTCGTAGCATTGATCGGTGGGTCTTCGTGGATCGGAGCATCCAGACATACAACTTATGCTCATGCTTGAGAACGATTCTCAAGTTTCAACCAATCAAGAAAGTTAGTCCCGTATAGCTTATCCTTCTCAAGGATAGATCGCATGATTGACAGGGATTATTGTTACTTGAAGAAGCCATTGATCTACAATAAAGATTATGCAGTAGTTTATTTTAGTATAGAGGAATAGACTCCCACTAAATTAACAACCCTCCTAAAACATACCGTTTATTTAGGGGACTAAATCCATATTTCACCTAATTCTATGACAAATGCCTATGGCATGAAACACGTAACTAGATTATTTAGGTAGGTAACAGTTACCAATTACATCTTATGTAACTTTAGATACTTTTATGAGATACTGGACATCTTATGTCTTAGCATGTTTTTATCTCATCATATGTCTAAAGTCCAAAACTATTTTGATAGCTTTATTAAGTCGGACCAATTTAAACATTTAGGTAACTCTTACCCAACTTATCTCACCAAGATAACACAATACACCCAACTATGGCTGAAACTATATTAGTGCGATCGAGGCCTTGACAAGTGTTTAAAATTGGATGGCACAAGACTTAAGAGTTAATAGAGGGATTTTATTCAGTTTTAGTGATTTTAATTAAACAATGAAATATCATACATATTATTGATTTGTAGAACCACTAAACAATTTAGGAAATTTTTATGCTATTCACTAATAGAAGAATTTCCGTGCACTAGGATTAGTTAGATCATTGTCTCCATGGGTTTGGCCAATGGATTGGGGAACAAAGGGCAAAGGCGCCCCGTTTTTTTTTTTTTTTATTTTTTTAAGAAGACAAATCTCAATTCCAAAAATTGAAATTTCGTATAGAAAATTATATTTTTCGCTGATTTTACTATACCAAATTTACCCCTTAGTTTATCCAAAATTAAGTCAATTAAAAACGTTTTAATTAACTCGAGCCCACATCTAACTAATCATCTTATCCTAATCCAATTAGGACTTTAGATATTTGAATCCTAGCATATCACAAATAACAAACTTCTCCATATTTATCTCCTATCTAATAGGGATAATTAAGCCGATTTTGCATATATCTCCTAATCTAATTGTTATCTATCTTTATCAAATAGAAACTTCATAACAACATAGATATAACAAGATAAATAAATAATTTCGAAAATTAATTATTTGCAATTTCGATCTTCATCCAAATAATCACAAATATGTAGTTGGATCATGAATTATTATCTCAATCGAACCTAATCATATTAGTTTCGAATTAACATTCAGACTTATACAATTTAAGAAACTTAAATTAATGTAACCTAAATATGTATACTGAATTACAGAGATTTCATCCATGCATCTATACACAAAATAAAGATTATACCTAATGGTGTCATGGATCACAGATTATGAAATTCAATTCATTAAAATTATTTGAACCTAACATGGTTACTTGCATGTATGAAACTGATTTCAATTAAATCACGAATATATGTATCACATACACAAAACATGATAATACATCTCATAGAAAACTTATGTATATCACATATACATCAACTATGAACATGCTTTCAATCATATATCACAAAAAACATGCAATGAGTTTAATGGAATCAAACTCGAAGGCTCTGATACCACTGTTAGGTTTTGGGGTTCATGTGCAGCGGATATTTCAAAACAATTTTGAGAAAAACCCCAACAGATCCGAATCTAATTCTATTAAAACATGTTTAAACTATGAAAACTTAATCATACCTCAGTCGCAATACCTCTCTGAAGGTTAATCTATCTCTAAGGCGCTTCCAATGACGAACGCCCTCTACTAGCTATCCACACACGAACGGCGGCCGAGATTCAAAGTGCTAGCTTCGAGAGAGTACCAAACCTTTTATTTCTCTCCAAAATGATCCAGAGGATACCAAAAACTCTAAGTCGTTTCTTAAAACGAAAAATAGAGTTTCGGCCTTTTAATAATTCTTTCGTACTTGTATTCTAACTCAAAGTGTCTATTTATACAACCCTTGTATATAGACGGTTAAGTAAATTACACATATACCCCTACTTAAAGAAGTATAAGTGTAATACACTACAAGGATGTTTCTGTCATGAATTTTATCATATAAAATTCATTTTTCTAAACCAACTTAAAATCTCGCAAAACCATTCTCAGTGTGCGACCCAATGGGCTCATACAACGTTGGCAGTGTACCAAAACACATTTTGGTATACAAGTCATAAGCGCCTCTAGCAAGACATTATGACTACCCAAGTTGTACGAATATCAAATCGATATAACCTAATCAATAGTATATATAACATCCTTTTGTCACACGATATCCTTTTGATCAAACATAAGGCATGGAATTGTCATCCAACATGTTCACTCGTACTAGTCTCGATTTCTAGGTAGACTGAAAACATCTAAGTGACATTGATCAATATCAATTCACTTAGACTAGGCCTTTTAACAAGCCTAACATATCGAGGGATCACTCGGATATCTCTCTTTATATGAGAGGGACAAATTCCATCTCGATTACACAACTTCACCACATTATTCACACAGTAACCAATCACAACCTTTATAATCGTCCGGTAAAAGACAACGTTTGATTGCGTCAAATCACTGTATTCCAAATGTTGAAGTCTCTGGTAATCTCAAGTCAGAGGACTGAAAAATATACTTATCATGAGAAACAACTATGACTTAATCCATGTGATGTTCTCATAGCGGGTCGGGCCAGTACTTTATTCTCTAACAAGTACTCGTGATCTTGATTCGTATTCATATATGTATGATCATCGTATGATCATCAATCAAGACTCATACTGGTCTTAATTCATTATAGTTCCCAGTATAATAATCGACTAGGAACATTTAGGGTATTTCTGTAAATACCCATGGATCTTATTATAATGTAAACATGCAAATCAATTATAATAAACAGTAAATGAAATCCTCTATTTTATTAACTAAAATTTATTTATAAAGACTGTTAATAGATTGACCTAGGGCACATTACCCAACATATGGACCTGATGCATCGAGTGTTGAGATAGTTTTTGGAACGCTTTGTCATCGTATTAATCGACAATATATAGATCTACTCCAGGACTCGTAAGGATAACGAGGAGCATCTCAGGTTGGTGTTGCAGATAATGAGAAAGCACAGATTGTACGCCAAGTTCAGTAAGTGCGAGTTTTGGCTTGTGAAAATTGAATTTTTAGGACACATCATCGAAGCATGCAGAGCGTCAGTGAACCCCGCTAAGGTCAAAGCAGTGATTGATTAGCCTATACCCAGATCAGTGTTAGTTATTCGCAGTTTTCTTGGCTTGGTGGGATATTACAGGCATTTTGTATGAGAATTCTTGAACATTGCGTCACCTATGACGCAGTTGACGAAGAAAGACGTGAGATTTCAGTGGACTGAAAGTTGTGAGCAGGTGTTCCAGACCTTGAAGAAACATTTGACTACAACGCCAGTGCTAGTATTGCCTAAGTCAAGGAGGGGTTTTGATGTGCACACTGATGCATCGAAGGTCAGTTTACGCTGTGTTTTGATTCAAGACGGTAGAGTGATTGCCTAAATGTCGTGGATACTCGAATGTTAACAAGAAGAACTACCCTACGCATGACTTGGAGTTGGCGGTAGTGGTGTTTTCACTAAAGATTTGATGCCATTACATCTATAGAAACAGGTTTGTGCTGTTTACTAACCATAAGAATTTGAAGTACTGTTTACTCGTAAGGATCTAAATATGAGACAGACGCCGGCTTGAATTCCTCAAGGATTACGATTTCTCTTTAGAGTACCACCCGGGAAAGGCCAATGTGGTTGCAAACGTGTTTAGCCGTAGATGGTCGACTCTCGAGGTTGTTACTTACCACACGACACATGAGTATGGTTCGTTCGAGGCTGGCCGAGAGATTGTTTTCTATTGATATTCCAACCAAGACTAGAGTATCGATTTATGGCCCGTTATGGTTCGACTGTCTCTATTCGTAGTGTATTAGATGGTCACAGTTGACGACGAGTTCGGAGTTCGCTCGTAGTTCGATCGTCAGATTGGAGTCACGACGTACTCATGCTTGAAGTTTGAGGCGACTCGGATTCCATTAGTGGTTGACCTATCGTTGCGAAATGTGCCCTAGGTCAATCCATTAACAGTCTTTATGAATACATTTTAGTTAATAAAATAAAGGATTTCATTTGTTGTTTATTATAATTGATTTGCATGTTTACATTATAATAAGATCCATGGGTATTTACAGAAATATCCTAAATGTCCCTAGTTGATTATTATACTGGGAACTATAATGAATTAAGACTAGTGTGAGTCTTGATTGATGATCATACGTATAGGAATACGAATCAAGATCATGAGTACTTGTAAGGGAACAAAGTACTGGACCGACCCGCTATAAGACCATCACATGGATTAAGTCATAGTTGTTTCTCATGATAGGTATATTTTTCAGTCCTCTGACTTGAGATTACCAGAGACTTCAACATTAGGAATACAGTGATTTGACGCAATCAAACGTTGTCTTTAACCGGACGATTATAAAGGTTGTCATTGGTTACTGTATGAATAATGTGGTGAAGTTGTGTAATCGTGATAGAATTTGTCCCTCTCATATAAAGAGAGATATCCAGTGGATCCCTCGATGTGTTAGATCGTTAAAAGGCCTAGTCTAAGTAAATTGATATTGATCAATGTCATTTAAATATTTTCAGTCCACCTAGAAATCGATACTAGTACGATTGAACATGTTGGATGACAATTCCATGCCTTATGTTTGATCAAAAGGATATCGTGTGACAAAAGGATGTTATATACACTATTGATTAGGTTATATCGATTTGATATTCGTACAACTTGGGTAGTCATAATGTCTTGCTAGAGGCCGCTTATGACTTGTATAGCAAAATGTGTTTTGGTACACTGCCAATGTTGTATGAGCCTATTGGGTCGCACACTGAGAATGGTTTTGCGAGATTTTAAGATGGTTCAGAAAAATGAATTTTATATGATAAAATTCATGACAGAAACGTCCTTATAGTGTATTACATTTATACTTATTTAAGTAGGGGTATATGTGTAATTTACTTAACCATCTATATACAAGGGTTATATAAATAGATGCTTTGAGTTAGAATACAAGTACAAAAGATTCTAAAAGGGCCAAAACTCTATTTTCGTTTTAAGAAACGACTTAGAGTTTTTGGTATCCTCTAGATCGTTTTGGAGAGAAACAAAAGGTTTGGTATTCTCTCAAAGCTAGCACTTTGAATCTCGGCCGCCGTTCGTGTGTGGATAGCTAGTAGAGGGCGTTCATCATTGGCAGTGCCTAAGAGATCGATTAACCTTCAGAGAGTTATTGCGACTGAGGTATGATTAAGTTTTCATAGTTTAAACATGTTTTAATGGAATCAGATTCGGATCTTGTTGGGGTTTTTTTTCAAAATTGTTTTGTAATATCCGCTGTGCATGAACCCCAAAACCCAACAGAGGTATCAGAGCCTTCGAGTTTGATTCCATTAAACTCTTTGCTTGTTTTTTATGATATATGATTGAAAGCATGTTAATAGTTGATGTATATGTGATATACATAAGCTTTCTATGAGATTTATTATCATGTTTTGTGTATACAAGAAGGTCAGTGGGAGTGTAGTTGTTTTTCTGGTATTGTATGTTGATGATATATTACGCATTGGAAATGACATCCCAACATTGCAAAGTGTCAAGTCTTGGTTAGGGAAGTGTTTCTCAATGAAAGACTTAAGAGATGCAGCCTATATCCTAGGGATAAGGATCTATAGGGATAGATCTAAGAGGCTAATCGGTCTAAGTCAGAGTGCTTATATAGACAAGGTACTGAATAGGTTCAGTTTGCAAGACTCTAAAAGAGGAAAGTGTTCCAATGTCTCATGGCATAAGTCTCAGCAAGAATCAATGTCCTAGGACAAATGATGAGCGAGACCGTATGAATAAGATTTCATATGCATCCGCTATTGGATCTATCATGTACGCCATGCTATGCACTCTACCGATGTATCATATGCTTTAAGCACTACAAGCAGATATCGATCGATCCAGTGAGAGTCATTGGATAGCAAGAAAGAACATCCTTAAGTACTTAAGAAGGACTAAGGAAGTGTTCTTGGTCTATGGAGGTTTTGAAAATGATCTAGTTGTAAATGGTTACACAGATGCAAGTTTTCAAACCGATATAGATGATTTTAGATCGCAAGCCTGATATGTGTTTACTTTGAATGGGGTTGCAGATAGTCGGAAAAGTTCAAAGCAAGAGATCGTGGCCGATTCTACAACAGAAGCTGAGTATATTGTAGCGTCCGATGCAGCAAAGGAGGCAGTTTGGATCAAAAAGTTCATTTCGAACTAGGTGTGGTTCCAAGTATTGCTAACCCCGCTTGTTGGTATTGTGACAATAACGGGGCAATAGCACAAGGCCAAGGAACCTAGATCACACCACAGATCCAAACATATACTCAAGCGTTTTCATCTCATCAGAGAAATTATTGAGAGGGGAGACGTAAAGATTTGCAGAGTACCTACTGAAGACAATGTTGCGGATCCATTGACAAAGGCTCTTCCACAAGCGAAACATGATGGTCATGTAGATCATTAGGCATTAGATGCATGAATGATTGGCCCTAGAGCAAGTGGAGATGTTGGGAAATGTGCCCTAGGTCAATCCATTAACAGTCTTTATGAATACATTTTAGTTAATAAAATAGAAGAATTCATTTGCTGTTTATTATAATTGATTTGCATGTTTACATTATAATAAGATCCATGGGTATTTACAGAAATATCTTAAATGTCCCTAGTCGATTATTATACTAGGAACTATAATGAATTAAGACTAGTGTGAGTCTTGATTGATGATCATACGATGATCATACATATAGGAATACGAATTAAGATCATGAGTACTTGTTAGGGAACAAAGTACTGGACCGAGCCGCTATGAGAACATCACATGGATTAAGTCATAGTTGTTTCTCATGATAGGTATATATTTCAGTCCTTTGACTTGAGATTACCAGAGACTTCAACATTAGGAATACAGTGATTTGACGCAATCAAACGTTGTCTTTAACCAAACGATTATAAAGGTTGTGATTGGTTACTGTGTGAATAATGTGGTGAAGTTGTGTAATCGAGATAGAATTTGTCCCTCTCATATAAAGAGAGATATCCAGTGGATCCCTCGATGTGTTAGACTGTTAAAAGGCCTAGTCTAAGTAAATTGATATTGATCAATGTCACTTAGATGTTTTCAGTCTACCTAGAAGTCGAGACTAGTACGATTGAATATGTTGGATAACAATTTCATGCCTTATGTTTGATCAAAAGGATATTGTGTGACAAAAGGATGTTATATACACTATTGATTAGGTTATATCGATTTGATATTCGTACAACTTGGGTAGTCATAATGTCTTGCTAGAGGCCGCTTATGACTTGTATACCAAAATGTGTTTTGGTACACTGCCAACATTGTATGAGCCTATTGGGTCGCACATTGAGAATGGTTTTGCGAGATTTTAATATGGTTCAGAAAAATGAATTTTATATGATAAAATTCATGATAGAAACGTCCTTGTAGTGTATTACACTTATACTTCTTTAAGTAGGGGTATATGTGTAATTTACTTAACCGCCTATATACAAGGGTTGTATAAATAGACGGTTTTAAAAGGGCCGAAACTCTATTTTCATTTTAAGAAACGACTTTGAGTTTTTGGTATCCTTTGGATCGTTTTGGAGAGAAACAAAAGGTTTGGTATTCTCTTGAAGCTAGCACTTTGAATCTTAGCCGCCGTTCATGTGTGGACAGCTAGTAGAGGGCGTTCATCATTGGCAGCGCCTTAGAGATCGATTAACCTTCAAAGAGGTGTTGCGACTGAGGTATGATTAAGTTTTCATAGTTTAAACATGTTTTAATGGAATCAGATTCGGATCTTGTTGGGGTTTTTTATCAAAATTGTTTTCGTAATCTTCGCTGCGCATGAACCCCAAAATCCAACACCTACGTGATGAGATACTTCATGAGGCACAGCGCTCGCGTTTTACAGTTCATTCGGGCAGGACCAAGATGTTTGTTGATGTGTTTCATCTATTTTGGTGGCCGGGGATGAAGACCATTGTTTCTGATTATGTTCGAGGGTGTGAGATTTGTTAGTGAGTTAAGGCTGAGCAGCGCAGACCTAGCGGGTTACTACAGTCACTTCCCATTCCTTAGTGGAACTGGGAGCATATAGTGATGGATTTCATTAGTGGTTTACCCTGGCCTCGGCCGCTGGTCATGATAGTATCTGGGTGATTGTGGACAGATTGACAAAGTTTGCGCACTTTTTACCAGTTTCGACCACACATCGGGTCGATAGTTAGCTTTATTGTATGCGCAAGATAGTTTGACTGCATGGTGTACCTATATCGATTGTGTTTGACAGAGGGCCACAGTTTACGTCACAAATTTCGCAGAGCATGCAGGTACAATTTGGCATGCATTTGGGTCTCAGCATTGCCTATCATCCACATACTAATGGGCGCTAGAGCGTCCGATACGTATACTCAAGGATATGTTGAAGATGTGTGTGTTGTAAAGACGGTGGTTCATGGGAGGAGTATCTTAATTTGTGTGAGTTTGCCTATAACAACAGCTATCCGGCCAATATTGGTATGGCACCATTTAAGGCATTATAGGGAGGCCGTATAGATCTCCATCTTGCTGGGCAGAGCTAGAGGATGTGGCCGCTATGGGCCAGAGATTGTTGTAGATCACATAGACAAGATACGCCTAATCAGATTGAGGCTGAAAGGTGCGCAGCAGAGGCAGAAGAGATATTATGATTTGTATCATGGGGAGTTAGAGTACGAGGTCGGGAACTACGTGTACCTAAAGGTGTCTCCGATAAAGGGTCGCAAGAGGTTCGGGTTCAGAGGAAAGATTGCGCCAAGATTTATTGGTCTATTCAGAGTTGGGAAGCGTATAGGCGAGTAGTAAATGAGCTGGAGTTGCCACCTAAGTTATTTGGAGTTCACCTTGTATTTCACATATTGATGCTTAGACTTGATAGGTCGAGTGAGGGCAGGAGGCCAATGGTGGACTTGAGCCAAATAGACTTGAGGGAGTGCATCACTTATGACAAGCAACCTATTCAGATATTGGACAGGAAGGTGAAGATTCTGAGGAACAAGGAGATCTCGTCAGCCCTAGTCAAGTAGTAGTACCATAGTGATAAGGAGCTGACGTGGGAGCTTGAGTCCTTTATGCGCGAGTATTTTCCATACCTCTTTTGATTCGGTAAATCTTTCATTAGTTCGTTTTAATGTCGAGGACAAAATTTCAATTAGTTGGGAAGACTGTAACGAGCCTAAATTCTAACTTGTTTCACGTGTCAATTTAGGTCGTACATGGGCCTATTTGTCGTGATACAGAGTCCAATTCTCGTTCGTTGGCGCCGAGGTATGTTATTTGTGTTCACTATTTTGTATTATATTGTATTCCCCGAATGTTTAATTCCAATGTCCCAAAAGTGCGAGGATGTTTGAGTGTAAGCGTTAGTACAAGGGAACGGTTCAGTTGAGGTTTCATAAAATAACGGGGTTTCTGTAAACGTTGGTCGTGTAATTAGTAGTTCAAGGGACATAAATGAATTAAAAACACTAACAGAATACAAAATAATAATGAATAAAAGTTGTAAAACACGTGTGATATGTTGGTACGTCTGAGGCAACATGACGAATAAGTTTGGTGTTGGAAACGAGACCGGAAACGCAAGTATGGTGCGAGAAATCATCAAGTTAAGTGTGGGAGTCATGTATCGGAGTCATGAGTTGTTGTCACAGTTAGTGGATAGATCAAATGGCGGTCATTGGATTTGTCTCAGGATCTGTGTATTGGGATAGATGAGAGGGGGTTATAAAACCCATCCCTCATCACCTTTTCTCTCTCTCATTTTGATTTCTCTGTCTCTTCTTCGATTTGACAACATGAAAAATGACAGGGTTTCGGGGATTTTCGACACAGTTTGACGCCATGGGATCGATCAATTACGAATTCTACGGTAAGAGTTTGATTCCCTACGTCAGTATATACATATTTGCAGTATTTTTGTGGCTTTTTGTCGCGATGAATTCAGACAACGAATTGGGAAATTCGGTTCTTATAATTTGTTTTGATTGATTGGGAGTGAATGGCATGATCAAAACATGATTTGTGAAGTGGTTTTGATGTTTAGGGATTTTATGAATTTTTGGGGATTTTGGTGAATTTTGGATGATTTCGGAAAATCGACGGTTTGGTCAGGCTTTGACATGATCCGAGGGTGTATTAGTGTGTTATCAGATGTTTGGTTGAAGTTAGCATAGGCTCGAAGCACGGCGACGCGTGTGGGGTGTAGAAAACCCCATTTACAGGGGCATTCTTTTTTAGACGCCATGAACATTCCAACTTACGGCGTGACCCACGTACGTCTTTGGCAGAACCTCGGGGAATACGCGTGAGGACGCCGTCACGACCAATGAGGTCACGGCGTTACTAACATATGTGTTGGGCGTGAGTATAATCTCCACGCCATGGAGACGTCGTCTGTGCCATTGGACATCACAACGTCCCGACGACGTGTTATCGTTCACAGAGTAAATTTTTATAAAATTTTCAGAAACTTTTGGGGATCTCTCGAGTATCCTAAGGGGTCCTAATATGACCTAATACCCGGGTAATCGACCCAAATGGGTTAACAAATGAAATTATGGAAAATTGGATAGAATAGAAATAATTAATGAGAATTTTGATTTAAATGTATTTTAGGGGTTTTGGAATATTGACTGAACACAAGAGGTCATAGGAGATGTGTTAGGGGTTCGTTGAGTAATAATTAGTTGAATTACAGGTAAGTAAACTAATGAGAACTTTTATAGTTATTTCTTGAGCTTTAATTTGTTGTCATTGCTCGTTTATTATCATATCTTTTGGAATCTCTTTTGGTTGAGTGGTCCACTGTAAGGGAGTGATGGTTACTTTTACTCGTGATATGAGCTCTTATATAGACGCTATTGATATTTCTATTGAGTGTACGTTGGGGGCTCTTATCTCGGGTCTATGGATATATTATAGTCGCAAAGGTTAGGGCTGGTAAGCTGTGTTCTCGTCTTAAACCCGAGTCTTATAGGTTTTACCTCGACTCAATGACTGTTGTCGAGAATCCTTGCTATTCCATTTCGTAACTTGGACACTCACTTTTCGATTGGTCTATTTATAGTCTTATACATTTCATGCATTTCTTATTTCTTTATTTGTATCAAGCATGAATGTGGACTAATGTTTATTTATTTCGAAATGTTGTATTACTGTTCTGCTTGGTATTACTTACTTGGGCTCGTCATTCTTGTATTTGACTGAGTGCAGATCCACAGTGCAGTAAGGGGAATGCACCAGAGCTTAGAAATTTGCTTTGAGGATACTAGGGTACACCTTTCCACTTGGCTGAGTAGGTATTTTTTGTATTATTGAATATATATATATATTGTTTTGGAAAATGGGTTTTCGGTATGTGAGAGATTCTGGGCATGTATATCTATTGGGTTGTTCTCCTCTGACTAATCATGTATGATGATATACATACGCGGGGTTTCCACACGCTAGGATGTCTTATTTATTATGGTTGTGATTAATTGATTTGTTTCAGCTTTGCTTCCGCTATATTGATGATAATTCGCTAATCAATGCTATAAAATTGTAAATGAATGGTAAATGGTAAGGGTTAAGGCTGACTAGGCTTGCGTGACTTGTCGAGATGGGCTCAGTTACATAAGTCTAGGTAGAGCGGAGCCCAGTTTTAGGGTTGTGGAATTGGGGCCGTCACAATAACCTTTTTGCCAAGATTTCTGAGATCAACATTATTGAGAACGACATAGCTTAGTGGATTGATTCTGGAGCTTCCCGACTCGTCTACAAGAATAAGAGATTCTCCAATACCATGGAGTTAGTAGATGAGAATATGTTTTGTATATGAGAAATGCAAGCCTCGTCCTCCGTCAAAGGCATAGGTAGTGTTGAACTGAAATTCACTTCTAGAACGATTGTAATACTTACTAATGTGTACTGTGTACCAGAAGCAAAGAAGAATTTTGTGTCGAGTAATTTGTTGAACAAGTTTGGTTTTAGGCTTGTATTTGAGGCTGACAAATTTGTAATCTCCAAGGGTGGCATGTTTGTGGGGAGGGGTTATGCTTATGAAGGTATCTTTAAGCTTAATGTAATAGCTTTATCTAATAAGAAAAATTTTTATGCGTATCTTGTTGAGTTTGCTTCATTTTTATTTTTTCATATAGTAGGACATGTTAATTTCAGAAATTATACGATATGGTTAATTTGGAATTACGCTCTATTTTGATAAAAGTAAAGGAAATTGCAATACATGTATGAAAACAAAAATAACCAGAAATCATTTTCCTGTTGTTGAAAGAAATTCAAAATTACTTGATTTACTACATTCTTATGTATGTGAAATGCAGAATACACCATCAATAGGAGGCAATAAATATTTTGAAACATTTATTGATGATTACAACAAGCTATGCTATGTTTATTAGTTGCATTCCAAAAATGAAACAATGGTAAAGTTTCGGGCCTATAAGGCATAAAGTAAATTGCAATGTGAGACCTTTATTAAATGCTTAGGTCTGATATGGGAGGAGAGTACTATGATCCAAATTACTTTGAATCTACTGGAATAGTCTAAGAGACTACATCCCCCTATACACCACTACAAAATGGTGTAGTTGAACGCAAAAATCTTTTCTAACCGAAACAGTTAAGACTATGTTATCAAACTCAGGTTTTAATAGTGGATTTTGGGGGAGAGGTATTGCTAACAACATGCCATATTTTCAAGAATTCCACAAAAAGGAATAAGGTCACCTCATATGAGCTTTAGAATAAGTGAAAACCAAACCTTAATTATTTAAGAGTTTGGAGTAGTAGAGTAGTAGTAAAAGTACTTGAACCCTAAAAGATGAAATTGGGTAAGAGGGGAATGGAGTGTATATTTATTAAATATGCAAAACACAACAAAGCATATAGTGTTGGTGTTTGGGGTTCATATGCAGCGGAGATTACAAAACAATTTGAGAAAAAACCCAACAGATCCGAATCGATTCCATTAAAACGTTTAAACTATGAAAACTTAATAATACCTTAGTCGCAATGTACCTTTTTGAAGGTTAATCGATCTCTAAGGTGCTACCAACGATGAATGCCCTCTATCAGCAGTTCACACACGAACGGTGGCCGAGATTTGAAGAGCTAGCTTCGAGAGAATACCAAACTTTTTTGTTTCTCTCCAAAACGATCCAGAGCATACCAAAAACCCTAAGTAGTTTCTTAAAACGAAAATAGAGTTTTAGCCTTTTAATCTTTTGTACTTGTATTCTTACTCAAAGCGTCTATTTATACAACCCTTGTATATAGACGGTTAAGTAAATTACACATATACCCTTACATAAAGAAGTATAAGTGTAATACACTTCAAGGACATTTCTATCATAAATTTTATCATATAAAATTCATTTTTCTGAACCATTTTAAAATCTTGCAAAATCATTCTTAGTGTGCGACCCAATAGGCTCATACAACGTTAAAGTGCACCAAAAACACATTTTGGTATACAAGTCATAAGCGACCTCTAGCAAGACATTATGACTGCCCAAGTTGTATGAATATCAAATCGATACAACCTAATCAGTAGTGTATATAACATCCTTTTGTCACACGATATCCTTTTGATCAAACATAAGGCATGGAATTGTCATCCAACATGTTCAATCGTACTAGTCTCGATCTCTAGGTAGATTGAAAACATCCAAGTGACATTGATCAATATCAATTCACTTATACTAGGCCTTTTTAACAGCCTAACACATCGAGGATCTAGTGGATATCTCTCTCTATATGAGAGGTGTTGGGAAATGTGCCCTAGGTCGATCCATTAACAGTCTTTATGAATACATTTTAGTTAATAAAATAGAGGATTTCATTTGCTGTTTATTATAATTGATTTGCATGTTTACATTATAATAAGATCCATGGGTATTTACGTAAATATCCTAAATGTCCCTAGTCAATTATTATACTGGGAACTATAATGAATTAAGACTAGTGTGAGTCTTGATTGATGATCATACGATGATCATACGTATAGGAATACAAATCAAGATCATGAGTATTTGTTAGGGAACAAAGTACTGGACCGACCCGCTATGAGAACATCACATGGATTAAGTCATAGTTGTTTCTCATGATAGGTATATTTTTTCAGTCCTCTGACTTGAGATTACCAGAGACTTCAACATTAGGAATACAATGATTTGACGCAATCAAACGTTGTCTTTAACCGGATGATTATAAAGGTTGTGATTGGTTACTGTGTGAATAATGTGGTGAAGTTGTGTAATCAAGATAGAATTTGTCCCTCTCATATAAAGAGAGATATCCAGTGGATCCCTCGATGTGTTAGATTGTTAAAAGGCCTAGTCTAAGTGAATTGATATTGATCAATGTCACTTAGATGTTTTCAGTCTACCTAGAAATCGAGACTAGTACGATTGAACATGTTGGATGACAATTCCATGCCTTATGTTTGATCAAAAGGATATCGTGTGACAAAAGGATGTTATATATACTATTGATTAGGTTATATCGATTTGATATTCGTACAACTTGGGTAGTCATAATGTCTTGCTAGAGGTCGCTTATGACTTGTATACCAAAATGTATTTTGGTACACTGCCAACGTTGTATGAGCCTATTGGGTCGCACACTGAGAATGGTTTTGCGAGATTTTAAGATGGTTCAGAAAAAATGAATTTTATATGATAAAATTCATGACAGAAACGTCCTTGTAGTGTATTACACTTATACTTCTTTAAGTAGGGGTATATGTGTAATTTACTTAACCTTCTATATACAAGGGTTGTATAAATAGACACTTTGAGTTAGAATACAAGTACGAAAGATTTTAAAAGGCTGAAACTCTATTTTCGTTTTAAGAAACGACTTAGAAGTTTTTGGTATATTCGGATTACTTTGGAGAGAAACAAAAAGGTTTGGTATTTTCTCAAGCTAGCACTTCAAATCTCTACGCCATTCATGTGTGGATCGCCGATAGAGGGCGTTCGTTGTTGCGCCTTAGAGATCGATTAACCTTCGTAAAGGTATTGCGACTAAGGTATGATTAAGTTTTCATAGTTTAAACATGTTTTAATGGAATCGATTCGATCCCGTTTTTGGATTTTTCTCAAAATTGTTTTGAAATCTCGTCGCGCATGAACCCCAAAACCCAACAAGGGTATCGAGCCTTCGAGTTTGATTCCATAAAACTCATTGCATGTTTTCTTATGAGATATGATTGAAAGCATGTTAATAGTTGATGTATATGTGATATACATAAGTTTTCTGTGAGATTTATTATCATGTTTTGTGTATATGATACATATATTTGTGATTTAATTGAAATTAGTTTCGTACATGCTAGTAAACATGTTAGGTTAATTTGAATAATTTTAATGAATTGAGTTTTGTGTTCTATGATCCATGACACCATTAGGTTCGATTAGGATAGTAGTTCACGATTCAATTACATGTTTGTGGTTATTTGGATGAAGATCGAAATTGCAAATTATTAATTTTCAAAATTATTTATTTATAAATAATTAATTTTTAAAATTATTTATTTATCTTGTTATATCTATTTTGTTATGAAGTCTCTATTTGATAAAGATAGATTACAAATTAGAATAGGAGATAAATATCAAGAATCTTGTTATTAGTGATATACTAGGATTCAAATATCTTAAATCCAAAATAAATAATCAATTTTCGAAATTATTTATTTACAAATAATTAATTTTTAAAATTATTTATCTATGTTGTTATATCTATTTTGTTATGGAGTCTCTATTTGATAAAGATAGATAACAAATTAGAATAAGAGATAAATGTCAAGAATCTTGTTATTAGTGATATACTAGGATTCAAATATCTTAAATCCAAAATAAATAATCAATTTTCGAAATTATTTATTTATAAATAATTAATTTTTGAAATTACTTATTTATCTTGCTATATCTATTTTGTTATGGAGTCTCTATTTGATAAAGATAGATAACAAATTAGAATAAGAGATAAATATCAAGAATCTTGTTATTAGTGATATACTAGGATTCAAATATCTTTAATTCAAAATAAATAATTAATTTTCGAAATTATTTATTTATAAATAATTAATTTTTGAAATTACTTATTTATCTTACTATATCTATTTTGTTATGGAGTCTCTATTTGATAAAGATAGATAACAAATTAGAATAAGAGATGAATATCAAGAATCTTGTTATTAGTGATATACTAGGATTCAAATATCTTAAATCCAAAATAAATAATTAGTTTTCGAAATTATTTATTTATTTTGTTTTATCTATTTTGTTATGAAGTTTCTATTTGATAAAGATAGATAACAAATTAGAATAGGAGATAAATATCAAGAATCTTGTTATTGGTTATAAGCTAGGATTCAAATATCTAAAGTCCTAATTGGATTAGGATAAGATGATTAGTTAGATGTGGGCCCAGGTTAATTAAAAATATTTTAATTGACTTAATTTTGGATAAATTAAGGGGTAAATTTAGTATAGTAAAATCAGTGAAAAATATGATTTTCTATAGCAAATTTCAATTTTCGGAATTGAGATTTGTCTTCTAAAAAAAAAAAAAAAAAGGGGCGCGCCCCTATTCTCTAAGTTTCGATTGACAGTCAATGGAACCACCTTCATTGATCGTGCAATGGACCGCTGCCTAACTAATCCTAGCGCACAGAAATTTTTCTATTAGTGAATAGCATAAATTTTCCTGAATTATTTAGTGGTTCTACAAATCAATAAAATATATGATATTTCATTGTTTACTTAAAAATCACTAAAACTTAATAAAATCCCTCTATTAAATCTTAAGTCTTGTGCCATCCAATTTAAACACTTATCAAGGCCTCGATCGCACTAATATAGTTTCAGCCATAGTTGGGTGTATTGTGTTATCTTAGTGAGATAAGTTAGGTAAGAGTTACCTAAATGTTTAAATTGGTCCGACTTAATAAAGCTATCAAAATAGTTTTGAGCTTTAGGCATATGATGAGATAAAAACATGCTAATACATAAGATGTCCCATATCTCATAAAAAGATCTAAAAATTACATAAGATGTAATTGGTAACTGTTACCTACCTAAATAATCTAGTTCTGTGTTTCATGCCATAACTGTCATAGAATTAGGTGAAATATGGATTTTAGTCCCCTAAATAAACAGTATGTTTAGGAAGGGTTGTTAATTTAGTGGGAGTCTATTCCTCTATACTAAAATAAACTCGCATAATCTTTATTGTAGATCAATGGCCTATTCAAGTAACAATAATCCCCTGGTCACTGCGATCTATCCTTGAGAAGGATAAGCTATCTGGGACTAACTTTCTTGACTGGTTCAGAAACTTGAGAATCGTTCTCAAGCATGAACGTAAGTTGTATGTCTTGGATGCTCCAATCCCTGAGGACCCACCAGCCAATGCTACGAAAGCTGTGAAGGATGCGCATAATAAGCATGTCAACGATTCTACTGATGTTGAATGCATTATGTTGGCAACTATGGTTCCTGAACTTCAGAAGGACATGGAACTAATAGAAGCCTACGACATGGCTGTAACGCTGAAGGAAATGTTCCAACAAAGCAAGCTAGGCAAGAAAGGTTCGAGACAGTCAAAAACCTACATTCTTGTAAGATGATAGAGGGTGCGTCAGTTAGTCCTCATGTTCTGAAGATGAAGGGCTATGTTGACCAACTTGATAGACTTGAATTTCCCATAAGCCAAGAGTTGGCTACGGATTTGATCCTAAATTCATTACCAGAAAGTTGCTCACAATTTGTGATGAACTATAATATCAATAATATGGAGAAATCAATTTCAGAGTTGCATTTGATGCTCAAAACTACTGAACAAAATATCAAGAAACCATCTAGTAATGTGTTGATGGTCCAAAAGAGAAAGGGAATGAAGAAGAAAGGCAAAGGCAAGGCTAAAGTTGCCAAGGCTGCTGCTGCACCTATTGCAAAGCCTGTGGAACAAGTCAAACCCCAGCCTATTCCTGCTTCAAAAGACCCAAAAGAAAAAGGAATGGAGTTTCTGAAAGGAGAAATTGAACCTTATTAGATATGGTTC
Organism: Stephania japonica; assembly: GCA_039657345.1. Classification (NCBI taxonomy): domain Eukaryota; kingdom Viridiplantae; phylum Streptophyta; class Magnoliopsida; order Ranunculales; family Menispermaceae; genus Stephania; species Stephania japonica. Next base: position 24,356,099 of record CM077558.1, on the reverse strand, counting down.
GATCTATGATGAGTCATGCGGATCTTCCATTATCCTTTTGGGGTTATGCATTACAAACTGCAGCTTTCACTATAAATTGAGTTCCTTCTAAAGCGGTTGATAAAACACCATATGAGATATGGTACGGGAAGAGACCTAGTTTGTCTTTTCTAAAGATTTGGGGTTGTGAAGCTTACGTAAAGCGACAAGACTCAGAAAAACTAGCACCTAAATCTGATAAGTGTTTATTTGTGGGGTATCCTAAGGAAACAAAAGGATATTACTTTTATAATCCCGCTGAGAACAAAGTGTTTGTTGCTCGGTATGGTGCCTTTATGGAAAAATAGTTTATTTCAGAAGACACTAGTGGGAGAGAAATAAATCTTGAAGAAGTTCAAGAATCACAGATAAACACGAATCGCTTATCGGAAGTTCAACAACGTTCGAACCGTTGAACCTCCGCAAGTGACACAAGGCCCACGTAAACTGCAGGTAGGGTAAGACATGAGCCGAGAGAGATTCGGATTTCTCATTACTGATAGTCGTGATGTGTTGCTTATGGATCAAAATGAGCCCACCACTTATCAGGAGGCTATGTCTGGACCAGACACAGATAAATGGCTTAGTGCCATGAACTCTGAGATGTAATCCATGTATGATAACCAAGTTTGGTACTTGGTTGATTTACCTGAAGGTGGTAAGACCATTGGATGTAAATGGGTTTTCAAGAAGAAAACTGACATGGATGGCAAAATGCATACTTTTAAAGCAAGACTTGTAGCAAAAGGTTTCAGGCAGACTCAAGGTGTTGATTATGATGAAACTTTTTTGCCAGTAGCCATGCTTAAATCCATAAGAATTTTAATTGCCAATGCTGCATATTATGACTATGAGATATGACAAATGGATGTAAAAACAGCATTTCTTAATGGAAAGCTGCTTGAGGACGTGTATATGATACAACCTGAAGGTTTTGTACATCCTGAGAATTCTAGGAAGGTATGCAAGCTTCAAAGATCCATTTATGGATTAAAGCAAGCTTCTCGGAGTTGGAATCTTCGTTTTGATGAAGCAATCAAGGATTTTGGTTTTATTAAGAACGAAGTTGAGCCTTGTGTATACAAGAAGGTCAGTGGGAGTGTAGTTGTTTTTCTGGTACTGTATGTTGATGATATATTACTCGTTGGAAATGACATCCCAACATTGCAGAGTGTCAAGTCTTGGTTAGGGAAGTGTTTCTCGATGAAAGACTTAGGAGATGCAAATTTATATCCTAGGGATAAGGATCTATAGGGATAGATCTAAGAGGCTGATCGGTCTAAGTCAGAGTGCTTACATAGATAAGGTACTGAATAGGTTCAGTTTGTAAGACTCTAAAAGAGGATTGTTGCCAATGTCTCATGACATAAGTCTCAGCAAGAATCAATGTCCTAGGACAAATGATGAGCGAGACCGTATGAATAAGATTCTATATGCATCTACTATTGGATCTATCATGTACGCCATGCTATGCATTCAGCCTGATGTATCATATGCTTTGAGCACTACAAGCAGATATCAGTCAGATCCAGGTGAGAGTCACTGGATAGCAGTAAAGAACATGCTTAAGTACTTAAGAAGGACTAAGAAAGTGTTCTTGGTCTATGGAGGTTTTGAAAATGATCTAGTTGTAAATGGTTACACAGATGTAAGTTTTCAAACTGATATAGATGATTTTAGATCGCAGTCTGGATATGTGTTTACTTTGAATGGGGTGCAGTAAGCTGGAAAAGTTCGAAGCAAGAGACTGTGGCAGATTCTACAATATAAGCTGAGTATATTGCAGCGTCCGATGCAGCAAAAGAGGCAGTTTGGATAAAAAAAAGTTCATTTCTGAACTAGGTGTGGTTCCAAGTATTGCTAACCCTGTTTGTTTGTATTATGACAATAACGGGGCAATAGTACAGGCCAAGGAACCTAGATCACACCACAGATCCAAACATATACTCAAGTGTTATTATCTCATCAGAGAAATTATTGAGAGAGGAGACGTAAAGATTTGCAGAGTACCTACTAAAGACAACGTTGTGGATCCATTGACAAAGGCTCTTCCACAAGCGAAACATGATGGTCATGTTAGATCATTGGGCATTAGATGCATGAATGTTGGCCCTAGAGCAAGTGGGAGATGTTGGGAAATGTGCCCTAGGTCAATCCATTAACAGTCTTTATGAATACATTTTAGTTAATAAAATAGAGGATTTCATTTGTTGTTTATTATAATTGATTTGCATGTTTACATTGTAATAAGATCCATGGGTATTTACAGAATTATCCTAAATGTCCCTAGTCGATTATTATACTGAGAACTATAATGAATTAAGACTAGTGTGAGTCTTGATTGATGATCATACGATGATCATACGTATAGGAATACGAATCAAGATCATGAGTACTTGTTAGGGAACAAAGTACTGGACCGACCCGCTATGAGAACATCACATGGATTAAGTCATAGTTGTTTCTCATGATAGGTATATTTTTTAGTCCTCTGACTTGAGATTCCTAGAGACTTCAACATTAGGAATACAGTGATTTGACGCAATCAAACGTTGTCTTTAACCGGATGATTATAAAGGTTGTGATTGATTACTGTGTGAATAACGTGGTGAAGTTGTGTAATCAAAATAGAATTTGTCCCTCTCATATAAAGAGAGATATCCAGTGGATCCCTCGATGTGTTAGACTGTTAAAAGGCCTAGTCTAAGTGAATTGATATTGATCAATGTCACTTAGATGTTTTCGCCTACCTAGAAATCGAGACTAGTACGATTGAACATGTTGGATGACAATTCCATGCCTTATGTTTGATCAAAAGGATATCGTGTGACAAAAGGATGTTATATATACTATTGATTAGGTTATATCGATTTGATATTCATACAACTTGGGTAGTTATAATGTCTTGCTAGAGGCCGCTTATGACTTGTATACCAAAATGTGTTTTGGTACACTGCCAACGTTGTATGAGCCTATTGGGTCGCACACTGAGAATGGTTTTGCGAGATTTTAAGATGGTTAAAAAAAATGAATTTTATATGATAAAATTCATGACAGAAACGTCCTTGTAGTGTATTACACTTATACTTCTTTAAGTAGGGGTATATGTGTAATTTACTTAACCGTCTATATACAAGGGTTGTATAAATAGACACTTTGAGTTAGAATACAAGTACGAAAGATTTTAAAAGGCTGAAACTCTATTTTCGTTTTAAGAAACGACTTAGAAGTTTTTGGTATATTCTGGATTTTTTTGGAGAGAAACAAAAAGGTTTGGTATTCTCTCGAAGCTAGCACTTCAAATCTCGGCCGCCATTCGTGTGTAGACTGCTGATAGAGGGCGTTCGTTGTTCGCAGCGCCTTAGAGTTCGATTAACCTTCAGAAAGGTATTGCGACTAAGGTATGATTAAGTTTTCATAGTTTAAACATGTTTTAATGGAATCAGATTCGGATCCTGTTTTGGGGTTTTTCTCAAAATTGTTTTGAAATCTCCGCTGCGCATGAACCCCAAAACCCAACAAGAGGGGCAAATTGTATCTCGATTACACAACTTCACAACATTATTTACACAGTAACCAATCACAACCTTTATAATCGTCCAGTTAAAGACAACATTTGATTGTGTCAAATCACTATATTCCTAATGTTAAAGTCTCTGGTAATCTCAAGTCAGAGAACTGAATAATATACATATCATGAGAAACAACTATGACTTAATCCATGTGGTGTTCTCATAGAGGTCACCCAATACTTTGTTCCCTAACAAGTACTCATGATCTTGATTCGTATTCCTATACGTATGATCATCGTATGATCATCAATCAAGACTCACACTAGTCTTAATTCATTATAGGTCCCAGTATAATAATCGACTAGTGGACATTTAGAATATTTCTCAGTAAATACCCATGGATCTTATTATAATGTAAACATGCAAATCAATTATAATAAACAAGGCAAATGAAATCCTCTCTGTTTTATTAACTAAAATGTATTCATAAAGACTATTAATGGATTGACCTATGGCACATTTTCCAACATATAGGTTCATAGTAATTGAGCCTAACAATTCAATTTCAGTGAATACTATAATTGAATCAAGGGATGCAATTTTTTATGAGACCATATTTAAATCTATTCCCAAAAATATTCCTGAATAAAACCAAAAGGATAGGAAGTCATTGAAAATGATAATGACAATAAGATACTAGATGTTCCTCGAACTTCGAATGAGCAAAAAAGCTCAAAAATTAAGTCATTTAGTTCGATTTCTATACATTCCTAGTTGAAAGAAGTAGAGAAATAATATCTGACAAATTCGTATTGTTTTAATACGGAAGTTCGACCCTCAAACGGTAGAGGAAACAATGAAAGAAATAGATTCAACTTTTGGGAAAAAGGCTTTGAATGATGAAATGGATTCAATAATAGGTTATAATACTTTAGGGCTAGTTGATCAACCTCCCGGTTGTAAACTCATTAAATCTAAATTTCTCTTTAAAAGGAAATGAAGTGTTGATGGATCCATTAAAAAACATAAAGTAATATTGGTTGTTAAGGGATTTACCCAAAAACATAGAATAGACTATTTCAATACCTATTCACCAGTAGCTAGAATTGCTACAATCAGATTGATTATTGCAATTATATCTATTAACAAGCTGGTCATCCAACAAATGAACTTGAAAACTGTGTTCCTACATGGAACAAGTGGATGAGAAAATATATATGGACCAACCTAAAGGGTTCATTATGCCTGGTCATGAAAAAAAAGTTTGTAGATTGCGAAAATCATTATATGGATTAAAGCAAGCATCAAAACAATGGCACCTTAAATTTGACCAGGTTGTACTTGCTTATGGATTCAAAATAAATGAATATGATAAATGTGTGTATATCGTTTGATGAAAAAGGAAATGGTGTAATTATTTGTCTTTATGCGAATAAATGCTAATTTTTGGAACTAACTTGGAACAAGTTTAGTTGACCAAAGACTTTCTTTCAAGCAAATTTGAAATAAAAGATATATGGCAAACAGATGTCATTCTCCGTATTCAAATTGTAATAGATGAGGGGAGTATTACTCTAACTCAATCTCATTATATTGAGAAAATCCTCAATTCAATCATTTGAATTGTGCTCCTGTTTCACCCTGCTAGACCTAAGTATTGAGCTAGTGAAAATTATCGGCAATCCAAGCCACAACCTGAGTATTCTAAATTAATTGGATGCTTAATGTATGCAATGGCATGCACCAAATTGGATATTGCATTGGCAGTAGGCAAGCTGAGCAGATTCACAATTAATCCAAACAAGTTGCATTAGTTTACAATTCAAAGAGTTTTAAAATATATGAAGAAAACAGTTAACTATGGCTTATGCTATAGTGGATATCCTTTGGTCCTAGAAGGATTTTCATATGCAAGTTGGATTGTGAAAGATCAAAATCATGCTTCTATAAGTGGGTGGATTTTTACACTTGTTGGAGGTGCAATCTAGTGGGCTTCAAATGAGCAAACTTTAATAGTTTGTTCCATCATGGAATTAGATTTTGTTGCGTTGGCCTCAGCTTCAAAAGAAACTGGAAGGTTATGTGAATTATTACACTAGATACAATTATGGGCTAAGCCGATAGCTCCTATTTCTATCCATTGTGATAACGAAGCCACATAGGCAAGAGCTTATAGCCAAGTGTACAATGCAAATCTAGACATATTGGATTGAGACACATAGCCAAGTGTACAATGCAAGTCTAGACATATTGGATTGAGACGCGGTTGTGTCAAAGAATTGATAACAAATAGAGTTATCACTATTGACTATGTGAAATCTATTCAAAACTTGGCAGATCCTTTAACTAAGGGTTTGCCCAAAGACTTAGTGAATAAAACATCAAGGGGGATGAGTCTCAAACCCATAAATTAAAGTCGTCAATAATGGAAATTCAATTTGCCGCTTAACATAACGTTAAGTCTTGAGTTCAATGTAGTCAAAGTACATTGTCAGTATGACTGTGAGCACTAAATCATTATAGTCATCCTAGGGTTGTTAGTGCTTGGTACTCACATGAAAGGAACGAGGCTGAGTTAATATCTTAATACTCTTCAAAGGTGCTTAAATTGAGGGGGTGCTAAACTGGAGACTGCCTATGTAGTTGTGAAGTGCAGCCACTTCAATGAGTTCAAGGGCTTGGCTCTGAATACATTCACAAGAAGATACAGGACACAAGACCAATGTTGAATGTGTCAGAAAATTTAAGGCAATTTGTTGGTGTATGTTATATGTGTGAGTTGTTTATGCTACATATCAAATAGAATCATTGGTTTAACGTTTATCTACTATGTAATTCTGATATGATGTAATGAACTTTTCACAAATTAGTGGTTCAAATCGCAAGATACCATTATTCATGCTATAATGCTTAAAATGTTCTTGGATCAATTATCTATTTCTTTTGAAGATGGCGGGAGATTGTTGGACATTTTCAAAACAAAAGAAATGTTTAGTCTCATATGGGTTACAAAGTTCTACTTTAGAAAGTAGTATACTCTTGCACTACTTGTAAGTATAAAAGAAAAACCACAAGAGCTATGTAAAGTGAACCACACGCACATGCGCGGCGCATATGGTGCCTTTTAGGCACTTTTATAGGTGCACTTAGCACGAGGCATGTGCGCGTGTGTGTGGGCTAACCATGGTTAAATTTTGTTACCATTTTCAAAATTAAAAAGTGAGTGGTTATTTAATTTATCCCCTCAACTTAGTGGCAGCTAATGGGTGTTAACCCATTCAATGTTGATCGAGTGTAGCGAGTTGAAACTCCCTCTCTTCCCTCTTGTCTCATTTCTTCTCTAATTGGCTTAACCAGAGGACTATAAAGAAGATGCTTTGGGGAAGAAGAACAAAACAAATATCACAACATTTGCTCTGGTTTGATTTTTACTACTGCAAGTGCAAATCGGGACTTCATAGTATCCTATTGGTCTTTTGCTGGACTCTTGCAGATAAAAGTGCTATAGTTTCCTTTATGAAAGTGGTAGTGTTATACGCTTTGAAGTCATTGCTTGCTCTTTAGTTCTAACAGTATGTGGGTAATTTCTTATGGGGACAAAATTGGAATTGTGGGGCTAAAAAAATTATGGCTTGCCCTTTCAAATATGTAGAGTGCAAATAGCGGCACCCTTTAAATTAATAAGTTGCAAACAAAATTCTACGAGAAGGAAAAAATATTAGAACACTTCACGGTTATTTTTCCTCCTCTCAAAGCTTTTACTTAATTAATTTATGATTTAAAACAATAAAAAAATGAGGTGTGAGAACTTTTTAAACTCTATCTTTCCCGAGACATTTCATAATTAAATATAAATTTTTATCATTCTTAATTGAGTTTTATTTTGGCTACAACTTTCTAACCACAATTTGAAATTGAGTTTTGTCAAATTTTGTTGAAACTGCGTTCTAATATATTTATAACAATACTTTTATATATGTATATGACCTGTTTAGACTTTGAAAAGAAGCGACGATATATTATTAACATGATCAATTATTCTATTAAAAGAGTGTGGACAATTACGAGTAGGTGAGAATAGGTGAGAGCGGAGGTGAGTTTGACAACGTAAGATTGATGATGAATATGGTGCGGCACTATTCATAATAGGGCTCCATGCGGATTTAGCTTTCAACCTGCTCATCTCAAGATGCCCGTATTTAGGAAAGCACACGTGCATATGGGTGTGTAAAACAAACAAGCAAGCAAGTTGAGCAAAATACAACTGTACAAGGTACTGTTTATGGCAACAAAAGAAAAAAAAGGAATAGTACTAATCCTTATCTAATAAGGTTGCTAAGGTAAATTAGGGAAAATTTGGTTGTTGGGCCGACCGCCGACACATCACGAGTTAACAATGAATTCTTTAATGAGTGTGGTGTCCAAACACAATGAAGAGGTTCTCGACTCGAAAATCGACTAACTTAGGACTACGAAAATTATAATACCATGTTAATTTCTCAGGACCGCGTCATACACATGCGCGAGCTTGTAGATCTCCTCCGCAAACACTATTATTGTCCCCAACTTAATCACCTTTGAACTTTAGGTGTAAGGTTTTAGCAATGAATTCTTTAAATGAGTGTGGTGTCCTCGTGCTCGAAAGCAAACACAATGAAGAGGTTCTCGACTCGAAAGTCGACCGACCTAGGACTACGAACCAAACAATATACACTATGTTAATTTATCACGAAGCGCGAGCACGAGTAGATCTCCTTTGCAAGCACTGTTATTGTCTCCAACTTAACTACCTTTGAACTTTAGGTGTAGGGTTTTATCTTAAAAAGCCTCAATGCTAGTTGGTAGGAGACAACTACTTGTATAATTCATTTTGAAGTTTTCTTTAATCATTGTGGGACTAACCACACATCTTCAACAATCTGAAAGAAAATAGCATACCTAACTGATTTGTCTAAATGGGGCTTCATACTAAAATTCCTATCCTACCTTAAATTAAAAAACTGAAGTTTCACAATTGCAACCCCATTATTTACAATGTTAAATTGGAGTAGCATCTGTAAATCAACAATTCGAGAATCCAAGCAAATGCATACACTATCAACCAATTACACGAATCAAATCATCAAAACGCAACACTTGCCACAATGCCGTCAAAACACAAATTAGAAACTACGTCAAATCGATGAGAGATGGAGAAAGGTAAGTGACGCACTATTAATAACAGGGTTCGAGTTCGACGCGGATTTGGCTCTTAACCTGCTCAACAATGTGCTAATCCTTATCTAACAAGGTTACCAAGTTAAACTTCAACTCTAAAACTACAAACTTATATATTGAAATAGAAATGACACGAGATTGGCCAAAATTGGCAACTTAACCAAAACATAGTGGGAGAGAAAAATTGAAGAAAGAAAAGCTTCTTTGAAGAAACGAAGAAAAAATGAAGAAAAGAAAAACTTGTTTGAAATCAGTTAATTCAACTAGCAGGTTATTGATCGCCAACAAAACACCGGAGCTCCCAGATGATATTTTGCATGTCATCGTTTGTAAACTCAGTTCCTTAGTTTGTCATTCTGCTTTCAGATCAGTATGTCGGGTATGGAGATTGTTTTCTTTGCGATATTATTCTTATCTTGTGCCTCCTCAACCCCCATGGCTCATGTTTCCCGCTTCCGTAGATCCACCTTCAAGGATACATAATCTCTATACTTTCGACGGTGGAAGACAGTTTTTCCAATTTGAGGTTCCCAAGGAATATGAATTTTGTTGGTGTTCAGGGACTTGGTTGATCTTCTTTGATAGTAAAGAGGATAAGATTCGAGTGTGGAACCCCTTGTCTTCCGTTCATATTCTCTTGCCGTTGATACCAGTGCCATGTTATAAAATCATTGCCTCTTGTAGAGGGCCACTTATCAAGGATGGCATGGTTTTTGCTGCTTTGTACCCGGATGAGCTTGTATTTATAAGGTTAGGTGATGCAGCTTGGACAGATGTAAAAATAGATTTCTTACAAGTGCCAAGACCTTCGAGGACACCAATTTTGAAAATCAACGACATTGTATTCTATCAAGGTAAACTTTATGTAGTGGATCAATCAGGGATGATTTTTGTTTGCGAAGAAGACGTTCGTGCTCCCTCTTATGATGATTTTCATTATCGTTGTCCTGCTAAGGCTATAAGGCTGATTGATTATATATATGAAGTTGAAAATCTAAGGGAGGAGGCCAATCACGACACAGAACACTTTTTGGTGGAAGTTAAGGGGGACTTGATGCTTATTTTAAAGTACTCGAATTCAAAAAATCCTTCAGCATATCTCCATGCGAGTTTTAAGCTTGATTTTTCTAGAAGAAAACTTCAAGAGATGGGATTTCAGAATTACTCATTGTTCTTGAGTTCCACTGATGCATCTCTGTCTACCATAATCCCTGAAATGTCTTGTATCTATATCAAAAGTCTTTTGCGAGTTCCATCAGATGACCATAGATTTGATTGCGTGTTAAAAGTGATTGGTTCAACTAAAGGAGATTGTTTCAAAGCAAACCAACCATCTTCAACTCTTTTTAGAGTCGATGAATGGAACTATGATGATCCACAACCTGCTTGGATTATACCACGACACGCAAACTAGCTAGGACGATTGCCATTGTTAGTTTTTTTGGTTAGTAATCTTTAATATTTATTTTTCTTTCTTTGATATTGTCACAATTGAGGAATTAAAGACAATAAAACTGTCATCTTCGAAGAAAAATTTAGACATCATTCTAGTTTTATTTATTTATTTTTATTACATTTTTTTAAGACTCCCAACTACTAAATATTGAAATAGTGCTCCCTATTATACTTGATGAAATCTTGACAGAATATGATAAGTTTTTCTCTTGTGTTGTTCTATTACATATGTCTTTATATATAGAGATGCAATTACATACAAAAGGAAACATCTAAATAAGGTAGCACATAATTACATGAGTGATTTGTGCAGAATCATAATCACGGGAGTGATTTGTTCACATTTCCTAATTAGACAATAATTATAGGAGTGATTTGTGCACAAATCATAAAACGATGTTAGTGATTGATTCTAATATCCCCCCTTAAATTGGAAGGAACTGCAGTGACTCCGAGTTTGCTTCGCAAAAAAGAAAATCTTGGTAAAGAAAACGGCTTCGTGAAGATATCTGCGATTTGATCTTCCGAGGGAACATGTTGCATAGAGAGTTTACCAGATAACACTTGATCTCGCACAAAATGAATATCAAGTTCAATATGTTTAATACGAGCATGATAAACAGGAATCTTAGCAAGTGATGTAGCACTCCTATTATCACACCATACAGTTGGAGAAACCTGAACGGGAAGATGTAATTCACTCAGCAGAGATTTAAGCCAAATAATTTCAGCTGAAACCAGAGCCATAGTACGGTATTCCGACTCTGTACTGGATCGAGAAACCATAGATTGTTTCTTGGACTACCAATAAATCAAGTTTGAACTGATATAGATAGCATGGCCAGCTACAGACTTACAATCATTAGGACTCGCTGCCCAATCAGCATCTGAGAACCCTGTGATAAAGAGATGATCTCCAAGTCTGAAACAAATACCCATATCAGCAGTACCTCTCACATAGCGAAGAACGCATTTGAGAGCTTGCCACTGAGAAACAGTAGGATTCTGTTGATATTGACTAAGCTTATTGACAATATAAGATATGTCCGGCCTGGTATTGACCAAATACTGTAGCCCCTAGTAAACTTCGATATAGAGTAGTGTCAATAACAAAAGGACCACCATCTGTATAGATGTTTACCAACAGAGAAGGGTATATCAATGGATTTGGCATTAGCCATACCACGTCTCTGTAAGAGTTGTTTGACATAAGAAGATTGAGTAAGATACAAACCACTCTTATCTCCGTGAGCTTCCATAACAAGAAAAAGACTCAGTTCACTAAGATCCTTAAGGGCAAATGTACTATGTAATCGAGCAATAAAAGACTGGATAGCAGCAATGTTCGAACCAGTAACAATAATATCATCAACATACACCAAGATATACAAAACAGTAGTCTTATCTCAAAAAACAAACAATGAATTATCATCTTTCAAATTCTGGAAGCCCCAAGAGATAAGAGTAGATCTGAATCTATCAACCAAGCCCTTAGTGCATGCCGTAACCTATAGAGCACCTTATGTAAGACACACACATTAGATGGACGATGGGGGTCTATATAACAGATTGGTTGATTAGTATACATTGTTTCACCCAAAACACTATTCAAAAATGCATTATTAATATCACACCTTGTTGAAGAGACCAAGCAAAAATGGACAACTATGACAGAAAACCCACGGTTGACGCTTTCACAATTGGATTGTAGATTCCTCTAAAATCGATACCGTAAACTTGTTTGAATCCTTTGGCCACTAATCTCACCTTGTATCGGTTTATAGACCCATCAAAATTTCATTTGATAGTGAAAATCCACTTATTGCCCACAACATTCTGATTTGAAGTAGATGGAACCAAAGACCAAGTACCATTACTAATTATGGCCTGAAATTCCTTATCCGTAGCCTCCTTCCACTTAAGATTTCAAAGAGCTATTTCAGTAGTAGCAGGAATGTGACGGCCCAATTTCCCCGTGCAATTGGGTACGCCCGGCCTAGACCCGTGCAGGCCCCGAGTCATCACTCGGAAACCTAACGAGCCTAGTCAGCCTCCTATTTAATCAATTTAGTAATTTATGAAAGGCAATAATACACAATGAATACTAAACAGTAAATAACAAGGGGAAATAACTCAATCAAAGGGAAATTAAGAATTCTATAATATGGAAAAACCCCGGGTATTCATGTACAATTCGATAAACCAATATACATGATACCAATCTCAATAATAATGCCAAGTTCTATAAACTAAAACATACATATATAAAGCGATATACAAATGAGCAAAACATATAAAACCTACTCTAGGGTTCCTCAAGTCCAACCGCTCATATAAAGTCTCCTAGGCAAGGTCCCTTGCCTCTACTGCACTCCGCTATATCTGCACCCACCGTCACAAACTAGACAGTGAGCAACTAAGAGAAATTGAAAGTAATGCCAGAATAATATAACAGTAATTCATGAATTATCAAACAAGGCAGTCTAAATATCATGCAAGAATTGAAAGACAGGAAGTTAAATATGTTGGGAAATGTGCCCTAGGTCAATCCATTCACAGTCTTTATGAATACATTTTAGTTAATAAAATAGAGGATTCATTTGCTGGTTATTATAATTGATTTGCATGTTTACATTATAATAAGATCTATGGGTATTTACAGAAATATCCTAAATGTCCCTAGTCGATTATTATACTGGGAACTATAATGAATTAAGACTAGTGTGAGTCTTGATTGATGATCATACGATGATCATACGTATAGCAATACGAATCAACATCATGAGTACTTGTTAGAGAATAAAGTATTGGACCGGCCCGCTATGAGAACATCACATGGATTAAGTCATAGTTGTTTCTTATGATAGGTATATTTTTCAGTCCTCTGACTTGAGATTACCAAAGACTTCAACATTAGGAATACAGTGATTTGACGCAATCAAACGTTGTCTTTAACCCGGACGATTATAAAGGTTGTGATTGGTTACTGTGTGAATAATGTGGTGAAGTTGTGTAATCGAGATAGAATTTGTCCCTCTCATATAAAGAGAGATATCCAGTGGATCCCTCGATATGTTAGACTGTTAAAAGGCCTAGTCTAAGTGAATTGATATTGATCAATGCCACTTAGATGTTTTCAGTCTACCTAGAAATCGAGACTAATACGATTGAACATGTTGGATGACGATTCCATGCCTTATGTTTGATCAAAAGGATATCGTGTGACAAAAGGATGTTATATACACTATTGATTAGGTTATATCGATTTGATATTCGTACAACTTGGGTAGTCATAATGTCTTGCTAGAGACCGCTTATGACTTGTATACCAAAATGTGTTTTGGTACACTGCCAACGTTGTATGAGCCTATTGGGTCGCACACTGAGAATGGTTTTGCGAGATTTTAAGATGGTTCAGAAAAATAAATTTTATATGATAAAATTCATGACAGAAACGTCCTTGTAATGTATTACACTTATATTTCTTTAAGTAGGGGTATATGTGTAATTTACTTAACCGTCTATATACAAGGGTTGTATAAATAGACGTTTTGAGTTAGAATACAAGTACGAAAGAATTATTAAAAGGCCGAAACTCTATTTTTCATTTTAAGAAACGACTTAGAGTTTTTGGTATCCTCTGGATCATTTTGGAGAGAAATAAAAGGTTTGGTATTCTCTCAAAGCTAGCACTTTGAATCTCGGCCGCCGTTCGTGTGTGGACAGCTAGTAGAGGGCATTCGTCATTGGCAGCGCCTTAGAGATCGATTAATCTTCAAAAAGGTACATTGCGACTAAGGTATGATTAAGTTTTCATAGTTTAAACGTGTTTTAATGGAATCAGATTCGGATCCTATTGGGGTTTTTCTCAAAATTGTTTTGAAAATTCCGCTGCGCATGAACCCCAAAACCCAACACTGGTATCAGAGCCTTCGAGTTTGATTCCAATAAACTCATTGCATGTTTTTATGATATATGATAGAAAGCATGTTAATAGTTGATATATATGTGATATACATAAGTTTTCTATGAGATTTATTATCATATTTTGTGTATATGATACACATATTTGTGATTTAATTGAAATCAGTTTCATACATGCAAGTAACCATGTTAGGTTCGAATAATTTTAATGAATTGAATTTCGTACTCCTTGATCCATGACACCATTAGGGATAATCTTTATTTTTGTGTATTGATGCATGGATAAAATCTCTGTAATTCAAGTATGCATATTTAGGTTACATTAATTTAAGTTTCTTAAATTGTATAAGTCTGAATGTTAATTCGAAACTAATATGATTAGGTTCGATTGAAATAGTAATTCATGATCCAACTACATATTTGTGATTATTTGGATGAAGATCAAAAATAAATAATTAATTTTCGAAATTATTTATTTATGTTGTTATATCTATTTTGTTATGAAGTCTTTATTTGATAAAGATAGATAACAAATTAGAATAGGACATAAATATCAAGAATCTTGTTATTGGTGATATACTAGGATTCAAATATCTTAAATTCAAAATAAATAATTAATTTTTGAAATTATTTATTTATCTTGCTATATCAATTTTGTTATGAAGTCTTTATTTGATAAAGATAGATAACAAATTAGAATTGGAGATAAATATCAAGAATCTTGTTATTGGTGATATACTAGGATTCAAATATCTTAAATCCAAAATAAATAATTAATTTTTGAAATTATTTATTTATCTTGTTGTATCTATTTTGTTATGAAGTTTCTATTTGATAAAGATAGATAACAAATTAGAATAGGAGATAAATATCAAGAATCTTGTTATTGGTGATAAGCTAGGATTCAAATATCTAAAGTCCTAATTGGATTAGGATACGATGATTAGTTAGATGTGGGCCCGGGTTAATTAAAAATATTTTATTGACTTAATTTTGGATAAATAAAGGGGTGCTACCCTCTGTAACCACGTCCGCTGATCGCCCACTGACCGGCCAGCAGGACCGCCATCTAACTAATCCTAGCGCATGAAAATTCTTCTATTAGTGAATAGCATAAAAATTTCCTAAATTGTTTAGTGGTTCTACAAATCAATAAAATATATGATATTTCATTGTTTACTTAAAAATCATTAAAACTGAATAAAATCCCTCTATTAAATCTTAAGTCTTATGCCATCCAATTTTAAACACTTATCAAGGCCTCGATCGCACTAATATAGTTTCAGCCGTAGTTAGGTGTATTGTGCTATCTTGGTGAGATAAGTTGGGTAAGAGTTACCTAAATGTTTAAATTGGTCCGACTTAATAAAGTTATCAAAATAGTTTTGGACTTTAGGCATATGATGAGATAAAAACATGCTAAGACATAAGATGTCCCATATCTCATAAAAAGATCTAAAAATTACATAAGATGTAATTGGTAATTGTTACCTATCTAAATAATCTAGTTTTGTGTTTCATGCCATAGCTGTCATAAAATTAGGTGAAATATGGATTTTAGTCCCCTAAATAAACAGTATGTCTTACGAGGGTTGTTAATTTAGTGGGAGTCTGTTCCTCAATACTAAAATAAACTCTGCATAATCTTTATTGTAGATCAATGACCTCTTCAAGTAACAATAATCCCCTGTCACTGCGATCTATCCTTGAGAAGGATAAGCTATTTGGGACTAACTTTCTTGACTGGTTCAGAAACTTGAGAACCGTTCTCAAGCATGAACGCAAGTTGCATGTCCTGGATGCTCCAATCCCTGAGGACCCACCAGCCAATGCTACAAAAGTTGTAAAGGATGCGCATAGTAAGCATGTCAACGATTATACTGATGTTGCATGCATTATGTTGACAACTATGGTTCCTGAACTTCAGAAGGACATAGAACTAATGGAAGCCTACGACATGGCTGTAACGCTGAAGGAAATGTTCCAACAGCAAGCTAGGCAAGAAAGGTTCGAGACAGTCAAGAACCTGCATTTTTGTAAGATGACTGAGGGTGCGTCAGTTAATCCTCATGTTCTGAAGATGAAGGGCTATATTGACCAACTTGATAGACTTGAATTTCCCATAAGCCAAGAGTTGGATACGGATTTGATCCTAAATTCATTACCAGAGAGTTACTCACAATTTGTGATGAACTACAATATGAATAATATGGAGAAATCAATTTCAGAGTTGCATTTGATGCTCAAAACTAATGAACAAAATATCAAGAAAACCTCTAGTAATGTGCTGATGGTCCAAAAGGGAAAGGGAATGAAGAAGAAAGGCAAAGGCAAGGCTAAAGTTGCCAAGCCTGCTGCTGCACTTGTTGCAAAGCTTGTGGAACAAGTCAAGCCCCAGCTTGTTCCTGCTTTAAAACACCTAAAAGAAAAAGAATGGAGTTTTTGAAAGGAGAAATCGAACTTTATTAGATACGGTTCGATCTATGATGAGTCATGCAGATCTTCCATTATCCTTTTGGGGTTATGCATTACAAACTGCAGCTTTCACTCTAAATCGAGTTCCTTCTAAAGCGGTTGATAAAACACCATATGAGATATGGTACGAGAAGGGACCTAGCTTGTCTTTTCTTAAGATTTGGGGCTGTGAAGCTTATGTAAAACGACAAGTCTCAGAAAAACTAGCACGTAAATCTAACAAGTGTCAATTTGTGGGGTATCCTAAGGAAACAAAAGGATATTACTTTTATAATCCCGTTGAGAACAAAGTGTTTGTTGCTCGGTATGGTGACTTTATGGAAAAACAGTTTATTTCAAAAGACACTAGTGGGAGAGAAATAAATCTTGAAAAAGTTCAAGAATCACAAATAAACACTGAACCGCTACTGGAAGTTCAACAACGTTCTGAACCAGTTGAACCTCCGTAAGTGACACAAGGCCCACGTAAATCTGGTAGGGTAAGACATGAGCCAGAGAGATTCGAATTTCTCATTACTGATAGTCGTGATGTGTTGCTTATAGATCAAAATGAGCTTACCACTTATCAGGAGGCTATGTCTGGACCAGACTTAGATAAATGGCTAAGTGCCATGAACTCTGAGATGTAATCCATGTATGATAACCAAGTTTGGAACTTGGTTGATTTACCTCAAGGTGGTAAGACCATTGGATGTAAATGGGTTTTCAAGAAGAAAACTGACATGGATGGCAAAGTGCATACTTTCAAAGCAAGACTTGTAGCAAAAGGTTTCAGGCAGACTCAAGGTGTTGATTATGATGAAACTTTTTCGCCAGTAGCCATGCTTAAATCCATAAGAATTTTAATTGCCATTGCTGCATATTATGACTATGAGATATGGCAAATGGATGTACAAACAACATTTCTTAATGGAAAGCTGCTTGAGGACGTGTATATGACACAACCTGAAGGTTTTGTACATCCTGAGAATTTTAGGAAGGTATGCAAGCTTCAAAGATCCATTTATGGATTAAAGTAAGCTTCTCGGAGTTGGAATCTTTGTTTTGATGAAGCAATCAAAGATTTTGGTTTTATTAAGAACGAAGATGAGCCTTGTGTATACAAGAAGGTCAGTGGGAGTGTCGTTGTTTTTCTGGTACTGTACGTTGATGATATATTACTCATTGGAAATGACATCCCAACATTGCAGAGCATCAAGTCTTGGTTAGGGAAGTGTTTCTCAATGAAAGACTTAGGAGATGCAGCCTATATCCTAGGGATAAGGATCTATAGGGATAGATCTAAGAGGCTAGTCGGTCTAAGTCAGAGTGCATACGTAGACAAGGTGCTGAATAGGTTCAGTTTGCAAGACTCTAAAAGAATATTGTTGCCAATGTCTCATGGCATAAGTCTCAGCAAGAATTAATGTCATAGGACAAATGATGAGCGAGACCGTATGAATAAGATTCCATATGCATCTGCTATTGGATCTATCATGTACGCCATGCTATGGACTCGGCCTGATGTATCATATGCTTTGAGCACTACAAGCAGATAACAGTCAGATCCAGGTGAGAGTCACTGGATAGCAGTAAAGAACATCCTTAAGTACTTAAGAAGGACTAAGGAAGTATTCTTGGTCTATGGTGGTTTTGAAAATGATCTAGTAGTAAATGGTTACACAGATGCAAGTTTTCAAACTAATATAGATGATTTTAGATCGCAGTCTGGATATATGTTTACTTTGAATTGGGGTGCAGTAAGCTGGAAAAGTTCGAAGCAAGAGACTGTGGCAGATTCTACAACAGAAGCTGAGTATATTGTAGCGTCCGATGCAACAAAGGAGGCAGTTTGGATCAAAAAGTTCATTTCTGAACTAGGTGTGGTTCCAAGTATTGCTAACCCTGTTTGTTTATATTATGACAATAACGGGGCAATAGCACAGGCCAAGGAACCTAGATCACACCACAGATCCAAACACATACCCAGGCGTTTTCATCTCATCAGAGAAATTATTGAGAGGGGAGACGTAAAGATTTGCAGAGTACCTACTAAAGACAACGTTGCGCATCCATTAACAAAGGCTCTTCCACAAGCGAAACATGATGGTCATGTTAGATCATTAGGCATTAGATGCATGAATGATTGGCCCTAGAGCAAGTGGGAGATGTTGGGAAATGTGCCCTAGGTCAATCCATTAACAGTCTTTATGAATACATTTTAGTTAATAAAATAGAGGATTTCATTTGCTGGTTATTATAATTGATTTGCATGTTTACATTATAATAAGATCCATGGGTATTTACAGAAATATCCTTAATGTCCCTAGTCGATTATTATACTAGGAACTATAATGAATTAAGACTAGTGTGAGTTTTGATTGATGATCATACGATGATCATACGTATAGCAATAGGAATCAAAATCATGAGTACTTGTTAGAGAATAAAGTACTGGACCGACCCGCTATGAGAACATCACATGGATTAAGTCATAGTTGTTTCTCATGATAGGTATATTTTTCAGTCCTCTGACTTGAGATTACCAAAGACTTCAACATTAGGAATACAGTGATTTGACGCAATCAAACGTTGTCTTTAACCGGACGATTATAAAGGTTGTGATTGGTTACTGTGTGAATAATGTGGTGAAGTTGTGTAATCGAGATAGAATTTGTCCCTCTCATATAAAGAGAGATATCCTGTGGATCCCTTGATATGTTAGACTGTTAAAAGGCCTAGTGTAAGTGAATTGATATTGATCAATGTCACTTAGATGTTTTCAGTCTACCTAGAAATCGAGACTAGTACGATTGAACATGATAGATGACAATACCATGCCTTATGTTTGATCAAAAAGATATCGTATGACAAAAGGATGTTATATACACTATTGATTAGGTTATATCGATTTGATATTCGTACAACTTGGGTAGTCATAATGTCTTGCTAGAGGCCGCTTATGACTTGTATACCAAAATGTGTTTTGGTACACTGCCAACGTTGTATGAGCCTATTGGGTCGCACACTGAGAATGGTTTTGCGAGATTTTAAGATGGTTCAGAAAAATAAATTTTATATGATAAAATTCATGACAGAAACGTCCTTGTTGTGTATTACACTTATATTTCCTTAAGTACGGGTATATGTGTAATTTACTTAACCGTCTATATACAAGGGTTGTATAAATAAACGTTTTGAGTTAGAATACAAGTACGAAAGAATTATTAAAAGGCCGAAACTCTATTTTTCGTTTTAAGAAACGACTTAGAGTTTTTGGTATCCTCTGGATCGTTTTGGAGAGAAATAAAAGGTTTTTGGCCGCCGTTCGTGTGTGGACAGCTAGTAAAGGGCGTTCGTCATTGGCAGCGCCTTAGAGATCGATTAATCTTCAAAAAGGTACATTGCGACTAAGGTATGATTAAGTTTTCATAGTTTAAACGTGTTTTAATGGAATCAGATTCGGATCCTGTTAGGGTTTTTCTCAAAATTGTTTTGAAAATTCCGCTGCGCATGAACCCGAAAACCCAACAAAATAAACAAGGTGCATGATAAACAGACTGGAAATAAAAACAATCGAAACATGCATGTTCTACGAGTCAAGAGAGGCCATAAGTGGTCTAAAATCCACAACAATACCACAACAATCCACAACAATCCAGTACATGGTATCACACAATCACTAGGGGTGGTCAAACACTCGTGCACATGAATGCCCGCGTTTTATCCCTTCTAGTGCAGGCTGCATGTACCTTCGAGACACACACTTATGCCAAGAAGACACAAACAAGGAATATGGAATGGAATGCTAACAAATAGATAATAAGAAACACAACGGAATGAAAATGAATCACATCGTATTTTCTTAGCTGGCCTACTAACGTACAAATGCTTTTTAAGGCAAGTGTACTTACTTGATCTATCACAACCCGGTACCACTCCGAGACTCTAACGCATTTCCTGCAGTTTCTCGACTACCTGATAAAGGTTTAAACCCCGTATATTAATTTAGAGTTAGTACCTCGTCTTAAGGTGTTTCTCGTATGTTTAGTTTAAATACATTTAATTAAGGCGACTAAAACCATGGTGGATCAATCCATCTCTATGGTTATTGTCCTTATTGTAAAATTTTTCCCTTTTTGGGCTCTTTTTGGGCCTATTTGTCAAGTCTACACTCACCTAAATAAGCTTTTTGTGTGGACTTGTATAGGGCCTAAATACATA
The DNA here is from genome assembly GCA_039657345.1 of Stephania japonica. NCBI lineage: Eukaryota > Viridiplantae > Streptophyta > Magnoliopsida > Ranunculales > Menispermaceae > Stephania > Stephania japonica. Next base: position 24,335,295 of record CM077558.1, on the reverse strand, counting down.
AGCTCATTCTTATATTTTATGCCTTCGTCTTGGCCTCAAGTTGTACCTATTCTATTGAATCTTTATTGGGCTTTACATAACCTATAAACGTACGATTTGTAACTTGTTATGTACTCATATTATAATGAGTGTGTTGGGCCCTAGTTGGGCCTTAATACAAGTCCATGATCATTTGTAAAAATGTCATACTTATAAACCTTTTTACTTATTCACAAACTTACAATTTTATACTTTATGGTCACACATTCAATAATCTATACACCCCACCGTATGCACCCCACACATCACACACCCCACTGTTATGTGCACACAACACCCCACTATTATGTGCACCCCATTGTTATACACACCCCACACTCACTAGTCACTTCATACTGTACACATTTTATTATATTTATAAGATAATAACACATATCACTTGTTATTTTAATACACAATGCACACACACAACTGTTGTGTACACCCCACTGTGGTGTACATATAATGGGATGTACACCCCATGCACACACATACCCAAAACAAAAACCGTCACCCATATTAAACTATCACACATACCCACACCAACTGTCACAAATACACCCCCAAAAACGTCACAAACAGTCCTAAAAATTTGTCAAAATAGTGTGCAAAACATGGTTGTAGGAGAGAGGGAGAGAGAACCGTGGGAGAGGCACTTCCCTAGCTTTCTCTGGTGGTCATCTGTAGTTCCAGCACCGTGGTGGGTGGTGGTAGTGACTGGTCAAACGAGAGAAGGTGGCTGCTATAGCATGTGGTCGAGAAGAAAGGTGTGAGCATAGAAACCGAGAGTGAGAATGAGTGAGAAATAGAGAAAATGAGAGAGAGAGAGAGCAAAGAACTCACCTGGCTCGGTGACGTGGTAAGAGGCGGTGGTGGTGGCCGTCCAGCCGAGGGAGAAGGCAGCCGAGAGTGAGGAGGGAGGGAACAAGAGGCCGAGAGGGAGAGAGAACGTGAGGCCGAGAGAGCAAACGAGAGAGGAAGGGAGAGAGACGTAGTCCCGGTCTCCGACCATCTCTGGCTTGGTCGGAGGTCCGGTGGTGGCAAATGGCAGTGGGGAAAAGAGTGGGGAGGAGGAATAGTGGCGGCAGTAAGTTGGGAGAGATGATGAATAGTGTAGTAGGGTTTGCAAACACGTTTTGTATATATATTAGCCAAATGACCTTTTTACCCTCATCTTAACACTTGTTCATTTCTTGGACAATTGCCCTTATGGGTCTTTTACCACATCATCTCATCTTAGCATACGTACACATCTCAATGCAAATCTCATGGGTCTCCCTATCAAGCTATGTTACTTTAACAGTTTTCATTCCATAGTCCGTATGCTACGGGACTATTCAACTCCCACATTGATCTTACCTTTGCTCGGTCCGCTTTTCTCTATAACTTTGTTCGCCGTGTCCATTTTCTCGCCACGTCTCGTCAACTAATTAATATAAATTAATAAAAATTCATTTATTTGTACTCTTTATTTGTTTTTATCCCCCGTTTAAACTAGTCGAAACCTCACTCAATTAAACATCGCGCGAACGGCCTAAGACCCATAAAATACTAAAATATTAATACACAAAATCAGAGAATCATAATATTACTTCGGTGTCGACTCCCGAAATTTGAAATATTGTCCAATATTCATGTAGCCGAGTCACAATCCTGACAAGTGCAACACAAGTCAGTTAAAAATTTGGGGTTGTTATAGTCTCGCCCACTTATTAGAATTTCGTCCTTGAAATTTACCTAATAAGTAAACTAAACTAATGACTTTACCGTTCATCTTCGCAACTCCTAAAGAGATCGATATAACTCAGAGTGAGTCATTTCTTGATTCCAAACAGCTTGTGACCCTTCAGTGGAGAGACCTTTAGGTATCCATAATCTCCCCAAATCATACTGAAGTTCATCGTGATACTCGTCAAGAGTTTCTTCTACCACTCCTGAGCACTCTTAAGTCTCAAGCAAATCTATCTACAATTACCCAAATGCTATCGTGACCACGAGGAGATCGGGGCAATCACTCACGAAATCCATATCAATATGTTCCCACTTCCATCGAAAAATGGGTAGGGCTGCAGTAGTCCTCCAGGTTGTCGATGCCCAGCCTCTACGCGCTGGCATGTCACACGCTCGAACAACTCCGACACCTCGAAAATCATCCCTGGCCACCAAAAGAGATGTTGCATATCGGCGCACATCTTAGTTCAACCCGGGTATACAACAAAATTGGAACGGTGAATCTCCTGAAGTACCTCGTCACACGCATCAGCCACCAATGGAAACCCCAGTCGCCCGCAATACCTCTAGCATGAGTCTGTCGACTGACTCTTATCTGGGCAATTTGAACTATCCAACATCTCACTGCACCGCTGGTATGACGCATCATCTTGCTGTCCCTCGCGCACGATGTCAAATGAGACGGTTTGCAACATCGTTTGACCACGTATCTAGGTCCTGGTAGTCATCGACACGTCCGCTGAACTAATCAGCTCGGCTGCCTCACGTAAACCATGCTCGCAGGTTCTTTGACATACGACTACCTCCGCATCCAATCCTTTGCAGCACAACGCATCAGCAACAACGTTGGTCTTCTCGGAATGGTGCTCAAATAAGAAGTCGTACTCATTCAAGAACTTAAGCCGATGTCTCTGTCTCACTCCAGCACGTATGAAACTCACAAAGATCTCCCATTCGTCTTCTCGTATTAACCAATCAATGCACGTAATTTTATATCTAGTTCGCACCAACGAAGGCTTCGAACTCTAACAACTCTATTACTCGCATGTCTACTAGCGACTCGTAGCCCCCTAATTCTACCGAAATGTCAAGACTATGCACATTCGTGTATATCTCATCCTGACAACCGTGACTAGGATTAAGGTCTGCTACGTCTAATAAGTTTACAACCCTAACATGTCTACCAAACGTACAACAATCAAGGACTCGACGTTGTTTGAATCGAACATTATATGCATGCAAGTACCGCAAATGAAAATCATTCCCTCATCAATGTGTCTGGACGCCCCCTGGTCCAGCTCAATAGCAGCCTGAACATGATCCCTCTGGTACTGGTGATGCTACGACAGTGCTCTCGGTGGTTGAGAACACTCCCTCTGATTGTGGCCAACCTTTCCGCACCTGAAACATGTGCGGGTATCTTGCGATCCCTGAGTCTAGCTCTGGCCTCGTCCCTGTGCAAAACTCTGAGTCTGAGTCTGACTAGACCTCTGTGTCATCTGCCTGTCTCCTCGATCCGTACATCTACTCTTTGTAGACTGCCTCTGCGACTGCTGTCCTGATCCACTAGGCTGTGGTGGATGACTGGTAAAACTCGGTACTGGCGAAATGGTCTGTGTCTGACGAGTAGTCTACTGTGCAATGGACCCTACACTCTGAGTCCTACGATCACGAAAATTCCACCTGTTCTTCTTCCTCTTCTTGTCCTGATGGTGCTCCTCCGATCGAAACTCTGATCTGGCTAATCTATCCTCCTTTGGATGAGTAAGCAGATAACCCTCTCGTGCTAGACTCCGCTCATACGCAATCTGCAAGGTTTCCGACTGCGTAGTGACTACAATCGTAGGTAGTAAACCTCGGTGTGAAGTAATAGACTCGATCAGTCTCAGTATCTGTAGATCCTCCAGATAAGGTAATAGTGAAATAAACCTGCCCATATAATCCATCACTGACTCATCGGTGCTCTGCCTCAGTGCCATGAACTCGTTCCTCTTCGCTCGAAGAACAGTCAGCCGGAAGTACTTCTGGTTAAACTGGGTCTTAAAGTCGATCCAATCTCTCATAATGCCTCAGGTAGTGACAATGGTAGTCCACCAATCATCTGCCTCCCCTGAAACATGGATGAGGAAAACGTTGCTCTTATGTGATCCTCGGTCGCGATGATAGTATGAATCTTCTCTTGATTCTTCAGGAAAAGCTCTGCCGCTGCTACGTCTGTACCACCGAAAAACTTAAGTAGATCGTGCCTCTTAAATTCTCTCCACTGCCTCGCCTCAGCAGTGGCCCTAGGGCTCTTCTCCGGAGTAGTGACTAGAGTAGTCTCTATAGCAGAAATCGGCGTAGTCGGTGTCTCCCTCGCTCGCACTATCTCCGTTTGTAACGGAGGTGTCTCCGCCTCGGTCTGCATACCTGTCGCAGCAAATGCTTCCTCGAGAATCGCCGCTAATGGAATCGGAGTCGTAGATGCCGCAGCAATTGGAGTCTCTGCTCCACGAGTAACAGTAGGAGGTAACGGTGTAGTCGAAGTCGATGGTGTAGTAGTAGCGGATACGAGAGTCCTCAACAGTCGTAACATATCCTGTAACTGCTGGTCCTGCATCGCAACTCTCTGCGTTAAAATGTGCACATCGCCCGCGCTAGCATATCGTGTGTCAGACTTGCCGCTATCGTCGCGTGGACCAGTCTAATCCGCCATCGTCGTCTGAATTAAGAAAGCGATACTTCGGATCACAACATTGTTACCACGTACCATATAGTACACACAACAATCATAATATGTACAAAGTCAAATCCGACTCATCCCCAACTCCCCTATCTAAGTTTCTAAAAGGATTATAGGGTTTCCACTCTAAGTTCAACTGTTCCTAACTTTCGCTGGTTTAATGGCTTGTGTTTTATGAACTTAAATCAAAAGTCAGTTCTATACAACCTTGCGCTCTGATACCAACTGTGACGTTGGTATCACAATTTTTTAGAAAACTCTATACTATGTCCTTAAGATTCTAAAGCCTATGCTCTGATACCAACTGTAACGGCCCCAATTTCCTCGTGCAATTGGGTACGTCTGGCCTAGACCCGTGCAGGCCCCTTGTCATCACTCGGAAACCTGACGAGCCTAGTCAGCCTCCTATTTAATTAATTTAGTAATTTATGAAAGAGTTATTGCAATAATACACAGCGGAAGACTAAACAGTAAATAACAAGGGGAAATAACTCAATCAAAGGGAAATTAGGAATTCTATAATGTGGAAAAACCCCGAGATATTCATGTACAATTCGATAAACCAATATACATGATACCAATCTCAATAATAATGCCAAGTTCTATAAACCAAAACATACATATATAAAGCGATATACAAATGAGCAAAAACATATAAAACCTACTCTAGGGTTCCTCAAGTCCAACCGCTCATATAAAGTCTCCTAGGCAAGGTCCCTTGCCTCTACTGCACTCCGCTATATCTGCACCCACCGTCACAAACTAGACGGTGAGCAACTGAGAGAAATCGAAAGTAATACCAGAAGAATATAATAGTAATTCATGAATTATCAAACAAAGTAGTCTAAATATCAAGCAAGAATTGAAAGACATGAAGTTAAATAAACAAGGTGCATGATAGACAGACTAGAAATAATAACAATCGAAACATGCGTGTTCTACGAGTCAAGAGAAACCATAAGTGGTCTAAAATCCACAAAAATACCACAACAATCCACAACAATCTAGTACATGGTATCACACAATCACTAGGGGTGGTCAAACACTCGTGTGCATGAGTGCTTGCATTTTATCCCTTCTAGTGCAGGCCGCATGTACCTTCAAGACACACACTTATGCCAAGAACACACATACAAGGAATATGGAATGGAATGCCAACAAGTAGATAATAACAAACACAATGGAATGAAAATGAATCACATGGTATTTTCTTAGCTGGCCTACTAACGTACAAATGCTTTTTAAGGCAAGTGTACTTAACTGATCTATCGCAACTCGGTACCACTCCGAGACTCTAACGCGTTTCCTGCAGTTTCTCGACTACCTGATAAAGATTTAAACCACGTATATTAATTTAGAGTTAGTACCTCGTCTTAGGGTGTTTCTCGTATGTTTAGTTTAAATACATTTAATTAAGGCGACTAAAACCATGGTGGATCAATCCATCTCTATGGTTATTGTCCTTATTGTAAAATTTATCCCTCTTTGGGCTCTTGTTGGGCCTATTTGTCAAGTCTACACTCACCTAAATAAGCTTTTTGTGTGGACTAGTATTGGGCCTAAATACATAAGCTCATTCTTATATTTTATGCCTTCGTTTTGGCCTCAAGTTGTACCTATTATATTGAATCTTCATTGGGCTTTACACAACCTATAAACACACGATTTGTAACTTGTTATGTACTCATATTATAATGAGTGTGTTGGGCCCTAGTTGGGCCTTAATACAACCCCATGATCATTTATAAAAATGTCACACTTATAACCGTTTTACTTACTCACAAACTTACAATTTTATACTTTATGGTCACACATTCAATAATCCATACACCCCACCTTATCCACCCAACACATCACACACCCCACTATTATGTGTGCACAACACCCCACTGTTATGTGCACCCCATTGTTATACACACCCCACACTCACTAGTCGTTTCATATTATACACATTTTATTATATTTATAGGATAACAACACATATCACTTGTTATTTTAATACACAATGCACACACACAACTGTTGTGTACACCCCACTGTGGTGTACACACAGTGGGGAACTATTGTGTACACCCCACTGTAGTGTACACACAGTGGGATGTACACCCCATGCACACACACTCCCAAAACCAAAACCGTCACCCATATTAAACTGTCACACATACCCACACCAACTGTCACAAATACACCCCCAAAAATGTCACAAACAGTCCTAAAAATTTGTCAAAACAGTGAGCAAAACATGGTTGTAGGAGAGAGGGAGAGAGAACCGTGGGAGAGACACTCACCTAGCTTTCTCTAGTGGTCGTCTGTGGTTCCAGCACCGTAGTGGGTGGTGGTGGTGACTGGTGAAGTAAGAGAAGGTGGCTGCCATAGCGTGAGGTCGAGAATAAAGGTGTAAGAATAGAAACCAAGAGTGAGAGTGAGTGAGAAAGAGAGAGAAAATGAGAGAGAGAGCAAATAACTCACCTGGCTCCGGTGACGTGGTAAGAGGCGGTGGTGGTGGTTGTCCAGCCGAGGGAGAAAGTAGCCGAGAGTGAGGAGGAGGGAATGTGAGGCCGAGAGGGAGAGAGAACGTAAGGCCGAGAGAGCAAACGAGAGAGGAAGGGAGAGAGACGTAGTCCCGGTCTCCGACCACCTCTGGCTTGGTCGGAGGTCCGGTGGTGGCGAATGGCAGTGGGGAAAAGAGTGGGGAGGAGGAATAGTGGTGGCAGTGAGTTGGGAGAGATGATGAATAGTGTAGTAGGGTTTGCAAACACGTTTTGTATATATATTAGCCAAATCACCTTTTTATCCTCATCTTAACACTTGTTCATTTCTTGGACAATTGCCCTTATGGATCTTTTACCACATCATCTCATCTTAGTATACGTACACATCTCAATGCAAATCTCATGGCTCTCCCTATCAAGCTGTGTTACTTTAACAGTTTTCATTCCATAGTCCGTATGCTACGGGACTATTCAACTACCACATTGATCTTACCTTTGCTCGGTCCACTTTTCTCCATAATTTGGTTCGCCGTGTCCATTTTCTCGCCACGTCCCGTCAACTAATTAATATAAATTAATAAAAATTCATTTATTTGTACTCTTTATTTGTTTTTATCCCCCGTTTAAACTAGTCGAAACCTCACTCAATTAAACATTGCCCGAACGGCCCGAGACCCTTAAAATCCTAAAATATTAATACACACAAGCAGAGAATCATAATATTACTTCGGTGTCGACTCCCGAAGTTCAAAATACTATCTAGTATTCACGTAGCCGAGTCACAATCCTGACAAGTGCAACACAAGTCAGTTAAAAATTTGGAAAATATCATCCACAGTCTTACAATTAGTTGATAAGAACACTTTCTTCTTGTTAATTCCATCCTTAGCTCTAGTTATCATATGTTGTGTATTCATAGTGTTCCTAGGATTAGAAAGAATAGACTCATGTGTGTCATAATTAGTACTAAGACTAGGACTAGGACTAAGACTAGGACTAATATGAGGATGAGAATTAGAAAAACTAGATAGAGATTGATGAACATTAGAAATAGTACCCAAAGAAGAAGGAATGGAAATAGGTAAAGGTATAGACCCAATATGTATATCCACAGCGGAATTAGAAGTAGTAGAAGGATTAGACACAGGTATGTAAGAAAACAATTTCGAATAAGGAAAATCATGCTCATGAAACAACACATTACGAGAATTAAATAGTCTCCCAGATTTATTCATACATTTGTACCCTATATGAATGGAACTATACCCCAAGAAAATGCATTTCTCTGATCGAAACTGATATTTATGTTTCTTATATGGTTTCAAATATGGAAAACAAGTACAATTAAATGTTTTCAAGATATAATAATCAGGAAATGTATTATACAGTTTAGTATATTGAGAGACACCTTTTAAAACTAGAGTAGGTAACCTATTTATTAAAAAAGTTGTTTCACATGCATCCCACCAAAACTGTTGTTGGATTAAGTGGTTAGTCACTTTAACTCCGACTGGGATTTTGATGGAAACAAACAAGGCGAAAATGTACTAATTAATATCAAGTGTATTTTAGTTTTTGTTAAAGGATGCAAAACAACACATCACGGGTATTCAAGCCATACAAGTTCAAGACTCGGCATTCATGAAAGAATGAAGACGAAAGATCGAACTACAATTTGTAATTTTGATGTAAGGTATTCAAATTCTTTCCTGTAAGCCAAATGCACTAGTCCATGCATATCATGTTTCTTAAAGCAATTTTCAAAAGTCATGAGGTAACTTGGAGTTTCAAAATGAAATTTTAATACATGGCTAGGTTTATGAGTCCAAACAATGTGAGACTATGTGTTAATGGTCATTTGCATATTAGAGATCATTGTTGAAGTTTTCGAAACAGAAAAACTTATTTTTGAAAGGTTTTTGAAAAGAAAAACTGTAAATTTGCAGAAAAGTCCCTCGCACATTATGAAACTGTGATTTTCCATTTTCGGGATTGGTAAAAATATCCAGACCACCCAATTAGGCTTAATGACCCATAATAAACGTGTATAACATGTTATATAAGGGTTGGTTAGGTCCCGGACGTGTTTAAGGGTCGCTAACATAAAGGGATAAAATATTTATTTTGAGCTCCCTACAGTTAGCGCGCTAATACTGCCATTAGTGCGCTAAGTGCAGTGTTAACGCGCTAGGTCTCAGCATTAGTGCGCTAATTGCCTACCTGACAGCTTTTTTAAAAAGCTGAAAAACAAACTTTAATTTGAATTATTGATAAATTCTGGACCCTTAGATCCCTAGAACGGTCACAAACTGTCACAATGGGATACCTAACACTATAAAACCACCAAGAACATGGTTTTCTGACAACAAGGAAGAAACACACTCAAAAGCTCAAAATATTCAAAGAGAAGAACTTTGATTTTTGTGAAGGAGACAAAGGAGATTCTTGTTGCTGTCCACTAACTCCAAAATCCAGCACTATTGAGGCTTCCAAAGGAGTACAAGAATCTCTTCAAAGCTGATCTCCTTTGTCGTCTTCTTGGTTGTAAGAAAGTCTTTGTTCTAGCATCTTTACTTGTGCTTAATCTACATAGTGTTGTGTGTTTGAATTAAAAATCAGTTTGTTGTGTGTTTGAACACTTTCATCTTGGGTTTTGCACTTAAACTTATTTTATTAAACTCTAAGATTGCTTTTGAACAAAAGTTTTGCACTTAAACTTGATTTTTGTCAAACTATTGTTCTTAGCTTTGAAATCGGTTTTGCACTAATACATTAGATTTTAAAACGATTTAACACTTGGGATTTGCAACAAAATCAGTGACATATTTTGCATATTCCATTCATTCTCATACTTGCATGCATTAGAGTTGTTAGGCTCTAGGAGGCTTTCTAGTGTTTGAATTTGATACCACTTTATATTGTAAAGTGTACTTCATTATTTTCTAGCAAATTGTTGTAATTGTATGATTGTAAGACTTAGTGGAATCTAAGTCAAAGGGGAAGACCTAGTTGAGGCTAGGCACAAACTCTAGTTACGACTAGATAAGAAGTCCTAATTGTAATTAGGCATTCTAGGCTTGTATGCTTAGGTTGTAACACTTATTTGGAATATAAGTGAGGGTTTAAATATCCTAACTGGGGAGGTTAGGTAGTGGATGTAGATCATTAGATCGAAACACTATAAATCGTGTGTCACTTTCCATCTCTTCTATCCCGTTCGCTTGCATAGCATAGACAATCATTGTTATTTGTGCATAAAAATTTTAAAAGGCAATAATCTCTCGGCACACCCAATTCACCGCCCTCTTGGGTGTAGTTTCAATTGGTATCAGAGCGGGTTATTGCTTACAGCATTATTAACGTATCTTTGAGTGTTTTTGTGCAAGGATGCAAAGTTTAGATCCGGCTCGCCTAAGGGAAGGCAACTCCTCAAGTAGGCCTCCGTATTTTGATGGAACCAATTACGCTCATTGGAAAGTGAGGATGAAGTTTTACATAAGAGCACAAAATAGATTCTTGTGGGATGCAATTGAAAGTGGATACACTCCACCGGACAAGCCTTTGAAAGAATACACCGCCGAGGATATCAAGAGTGAGCTCTCAAATGATCAAGCCGTGAATCACCTATTTTGTGCATTAAGTGAAAATGAGTTCAACCAAGTGAGTGCTTTTCAAACGGCTAAGGAAGTATGGGAAAAGCTTGAAGTCCACTATGAAGGTACCATGCAAGTGAAAAAGACAAAGTTTAGGATCCTTCAGGAACACTATGAGACCTTCCGAGTTGGATCCGATGAAGGTATAGCCACTGTCATCACACGGTTCACTAAATTATTAAATGAGATCAAGAATCTTGGAAAGAATTATGATAAAGAGATATCGGTATACAAATTCCTCAGAGGCTTGCCTAAGGAATAGGATGCCAAGAAGTATGCTATCCAATCGGCACAAAATCTTGGAGACTACACATTCGATGCATTGTGTGGAGAGTTAACGGTCCATGAATTCGAACTTAAAGACCGAGCAAGATTGGAAGCATTAAGTGGCGGTACAAAGAGTTCAAGAAAAGAGATCGCCTTGAAGGCAAATAGCTCCCCTAGTGCATCAGTAGAGATCATTGAAGATGAAAAATCTTGTGATGACAATGATCTTGAGGAGGAAGTGGCTATGCTTTAAAGAAAGCTCAACAAAGCCATGTACAAGCGAGACAAGTATAAGAAGAAGTTTCGAAGTGGAAGAAAGGGAGGAAAGTCAAATGAAACCATATGCTTCGGTTGTGGCAAACCGGGTAACATCAAGGCGGATTGCAAATCTAAGAAGGTGTTTGACAAGAAGAAAGGAAAAAAGAGCTTCAAGGCAACTTGGGATGACTCATCATCATCAAGTTTGGAATCCAAATCGGAGAGTGAGAAGGCAATACTTTGTCTTATGGCACAAGGCGAGGTAAATTCTAACCCTTTTAACTTTGATGATATTGATGATTTCGATAATGCTCCAAATCTTGATGAGCTTAGGAAAGAGTTGGAAAAGGAGGTCAAAAAGACCAAACAACTCAAAAAGAGCCTAACCATAGCAATTAGTGACATAGAGTCACAAAATGAGACCATCAATGATCTCCAAAATGACTTGAATGAAGTCATAGAGGAAAGAGATGCCTTAGTCAAGGAAGTAGAGGACTTGACTAGCACGGTGCATAAGTTCACTAATGGCAAAGAAATGTTTGACATGATGTTGGGACCACAACGACGTGCACTCAACAAAAGGGCAAAGGTTATGGAGCAAACTTGCTAAGTTATAAGAAATTACTAAATGATGATCGTAGATGTTCAAAGTGCAATAGGTCTCATGTGGTTAGGAAATGTGCCTTACAAAAGGCCAAAATGGGTAGACTAGCATGGGTAGTTAAAAATGTTTATGACACTAACTTTCTCGGGCCCAAAGGTGTTTGGGTACCAAAATCTAGTGTGTTTCCCATTGTGTAGGATGCAAGGAAGAGCACCCCGTGGTACTTAGATAGCGGGTGCTCAAGACACATGACCGGAGATGTATATCAATTCATTGAGCTAAAGAGGCATGACGGTGGAAATGTTACATTTGGAGACAACAATAAAGGAAGAGTTATTGGTCTCGGAACCGTTGGTAACAATTCACTTTCTATTTCTAATGTTTATCTTGTTGATGGTTTGAAACATAACTTGCTTAGTGTTAGTCAATTGTGTAACAAAGGATTTGATGTTATGTTTGAAACATCGAAATGCATTGTTAGGAATGAGAAGCATGAAACTTTGTTTATCGCATATAGAGATAAGAATGTTTATGCCATCAACTTTGATGAGATGAATATGCAAAATGTTTCATATTTAAGTGCACGAAGTGATTGTGATGCGTGGTTGTGGCACTGTAGATTAGGACATTCTAGCATGGAAAACTTGTCAAAATTGACTAAGCATGATTTAGTTAAGGGCCTACCCAAATGCACCTTTAAGAAAGATAAGGAATGTGAACCTCGTATCCTTGGTAAACAAGTGAAATCGTTATTTAAGACGAAAGTAACAAGTAATGTGACTCGAGCCTTAGAACTTATCCATATGGATTTGTTCGGACCTACCCAATCACAAAGTCTAGGAGGCAAATCATATTGCTTTGTCATTATTGATGACTTTACAAGGTATACATGGGTGTATTTTCTATCTCATAAGCATAAAGAGTTTGATGTGTTTGTAAAGTTTTGTGCTTTAGTAGAGAATAAAAAGGGATGCAAAATCACCATCATCAGAAGTGATAGAGGCGGTGAGTTTATAAATAGGAACTTGGAGGATTTTTGTGCTAAACAAGGTTATACACACCAATTATCCTCTCCTAGAATACCCCAACAAAATGGAGTTGTTGAAAGAAAAAATAGGATACTCCAAGAGATGTGTAAGACTATGCTACATGAGTACAACATAGCTAAGCACTTTTGGGCCGAAGCCATTAACACGGCATGCTATCTTATAAATAGAATAAATGTCCGAAAGCAAGTGAAAAAGACTCCTTATGAACTATGGAAAGGCCGAAAACCTAACATAAGTTATTTTAAGGTGTTCGATTACACTTGTTATGTTCTAAATGATAGGGATCAATTAGACAAATTTGACCCAAAGTCTAAGGTATGTATTTTTCTAAGTTACTCCACACATAGCAAAATATATAGGGTATTTAATAGATCAACCAAAACCATAGAAGAGTCTATCCATGTGAAATTTGATGGAGTAGATCCCAAAGTTGAGATAATGAAAAATCTTGAAAAATTGAGGATTGATGATGAAGATGATGGCACTCTAGGACAAACTTCAAATAATCAAGAGCTTGAGGTAAACAAGGAATCCGAAACAAGTGTGCCTAAGAATTTAAGACTCCTCATTGGCCATTCATCTCAATAAATCATAGGTGATCCAACAAAGGAATAATCACTTGGTCAACATTGTATAGAGATGAAGGACACTTAGCTTTTGTATCACAAACCGAGCCCACTAAGATAGATGATGCCTTAGGAGATGAGTTTTGGATAATGGCTATGCAAGAAGAGCTAAGCCACTTTGTTAGGAACAAGGCATGGACATTAGTACCTAAACCTAAGGACCACACAATCATAGGCACCAAATGAGTTTTTAGAAACAAAAAGAATGAAAAAGGTGAAATTGTAAGAAACAAGGCTAGGTTGGTTGCACAAGGTTACAATCAAGAAGAAGGAATTGATTATGAGGAAGCCTTTGCACCCGTAGCAAGACTAGAAGCAATTCGCATGTTGCTTGCTTATGCTTGCTACGACGGGTTTCTACTATACCAAATGGATGTTAAAAACGCATTTCTAAATGGGTTCATCCATGAATAAGTATATGTAGAACAACCACCGGGTTTTGAAGATCATGAACATCCAAGCCATGTCTATCATCTTCAAAAAGCCTTGTATGGACTAAGACAAGCCCTTAGAGCTTGGTATGATATACTTAGTGCGTTTTTACTTGAGAAATGATTCAAGAAAGGAACACTAGATCCCACCTTGTTTATTTTGATCAAAAAACATGATATGCTACTTGTTCAAATCTATGTTGATGATATCATTTTCGGGTCATCCAACACACGTTTATGTGATGAGTTCTCATCATTGATGACAAATGAATTTGAAATGAGCATGATGGGTGAACTAACATACATTCTAGGCTTGCAAATAAAGCAATCTAAACATGGCATTTTTATGAATCAAGCAAAGTATGTGAAGGACATGTAGAAGAAGTTCAAATTTGAAAATCTGAAAGCATGTAACACTCCTAGTAGTTCTACTATCAAAATGGACAAAGACCAACTAGGAAAATCCATAGATCCTAAACTTTACCGTGGAATGATAAGTAGCCTCCTATACTTGACCGCTAGTAGACCCGACATTATATTTAGTGTGTGCTTATGTGCTAGATTTCAATCCGATCTTAAAGAGTCCCACTTAAAATGTGTAAAGCGCATATTTCAATATCTGAGTGGAACACAAGACTTAGGATTGTGGTTCTACAAAACCAAGAGTTTTGAACTCCGAAGTTTTGTTGATTCTGATTATGCGGGAAGTCTAGTTGATAGGAAAAACACTTTCGGATTTTGCCATTTGCTAGGAAACTCACTTATCTCATGGTTTAGCAAAAAGCAAAATTCCGTGGCTTTATCAACGGCGGAAACCAAATATGTGGTTGCTGGGAGTTGTTGTGTTCAAGTTCTATACATGAAACAACAACTTGAGGATTATCAAATCCTAGTTGGGTGTGCTGAAATTTATTGTAATAACACAAATGCAATAAACATATCGAAAAATCCGGTGTTACACTCTCGAACAAAACATATTGAGATTAGGCACCATTTTCTTCGTGATCATGTCCAAAAGGGTGATGTTAAACTCGTCCATGTGCCCACAGAGTACCAACTAGCCGATATATTCACTAAGCCTTTGCCTAGAGATCAATTTCCAAGATTCGGCGTGAGTTAGGCATGGTTCGAGAATCGGACCTTCTACACATGCTTTAGCTGTTCTAAACCTTTTTATATGGTGTTAGTGAAGTGTCCAAGAAGTTTGAGGTGAATCGGAGTTGTATGTCAAAAATCCAAAAATTTCATGTCCAAAATTTCCAGAGAGAAATTAGCGCGCTAATTCCAGCCATTAGCGCGCTAATGATGTACTGGCCCAGAATACGAATCGACCCATTAGCGCACTAATTCTGCCATTAGCGCGCTAATGTCGTTCGGCCAGACATGTATAAATTTATTTTTTACCCTAAAAACACAACGCCTCTCAAATCTCTCCTCTCCTCTCGTCGTCTCCACCACGATCTCGCCACGTTCAGGTAAAAACCTCACCTCTCTTTGTCAATTTCTTCAATTTCGTTGTCATCTCCACCACGATCTCTCTGATTTTTTCCCAAATGTTGACTCGTCGCACCTCCGCCCGTCCATCTTCACGTTCGGCCGCCCCCACCCCTTTCCATCCAACTGCCCCAACTACCTCTCGTCGTCCCTCTGCCCTACGTCATTCCTCTGCCTGACGTGTTGTCCAATCCTCATCCGGTAGCAAGTCTGAGTCCTCATCCCTCTTCCCATAGCCATCCCGCCCCCACTCTGGCAAATGCCCCACAACGTGAGGGTCGCGCCAAGTCCGTCCATGAGTCCACATCGGTTCTCAAGTCAGTGGCTCCACAGCTAACGGATGCCAAAATCCTAAGGCCCGCCATTATCAATTTCGCTTTCTTTGAAAGTGCTCATCTTCCAATTCGGGAGATTTTCGACACGGCGAGATGGACCACTTTTTGTGCCCACAACGCTAACTACAACCCCCCATTGGTTCGAGTTTTTTATTCCAATCTTGAAACAACGAACCATTTTGTCCTACGCTCATTCGTTGGTGGTCGATCCATTGAGATAACACCTGAAAATCTCGCTCATCGGCTTCAACTTCCATTGCACCCTCCTACCACTACGGTTGTGTGCAAATTTCTCAGTTGGCCGTTTGATCGCCTTGAAGTTCTTAATTCCTTCCTTCGGCCAAAAAGAACTTTAACTGTATATCCGACTAGTATAACTGATACCGACTTTAAACTCATACCCCACCTCCTTCATAAAGTCCTTCACAAAGTTATTCTTCCTCGAGGTAGGAGTAAGAACTATGTCACTCTCCTTGACATGTTTGTACTTGGGCATCTACTTCGAGCAATTCCTCTCAGCCTGCCCTATATTATCATTGGTTATATGACGAGCACATGCAGCTCGGGTCGTCATCTTCCTTATACACATATTATCACATCCTACTTGGAGTTCGCCCAAGTGGATCTTGCATTAGGTGGTCGTCCCCTCATTGTCTATGACACCATCGACATGGCCACTCTGAGGGCCATGAAGTATCGCTACATGCCCAACAGGCAGAGGTGGACATGGGAAGATGCCATCCCGGACGATTAGTATTACGGCGGCTATGAGTCTCCACTACCTACGGACCCTCCAGTTGCTCTTTTTGATGCGCCCGACTACTTGGAATATAGCTACAGTTTTGGCGATGATGACAATGCTGACTATGAAGGCTTTGCTGGAACTGATGACCATGATGGCAAAGAGGAAGTTCATCATGACTCTGCCATTCCACCCCCGCTGTAGTAGCAATATGAGACAACACAACCTCCACCTCCCTCTACGTTTGGCGGATTCACGCCTCCACCAAATATGTCTCCCTCGTCGGCGTACGTCTCTGCACAGCTGGGCTACCTGCACACCTATGTGACTCAGACCTTCACTACCGTCGAGGCGAGTATCCAACATCAGAATGATTGGCTTCGTCGCATCGAGGGTCAGTTGCTTCCAGCTTACCCCGCGCGCAATGATCGTGCCTCCAGCTCCGCACGTGAACCATCGTCCTCGAGGAGGAGTGTTTAGACTTCTTATGGCTCGATAAGCATTAGGATCCATTTGGTTGTTTTTAGGTGTATAGAGATATTATATTTAGGTGAGCACTAGGCTCCAAACTGTTAGACTTTGATGTTCCAAACATTTTCCTTTTGCTCATGTTTAAGCCACGACTATGCTCTCATTGCTTTATGCTATCTATATCATGATTTTTTTTGGGTATCTTTGAGTTTATACATGGCTATTGCTTGTTCACTGTAATTCATCATATATGCACCTGTACCGCTTCTATATGGTGTTTCTTGATATGCATAAAGTGAGGGAGAGCGTTTTTCTCTCGTATTGACTCTATTCCTCACTATTATGTTCTATTTACGGTAAAAGCTTGGCCCCACTTTTTGATGTTATCAAACGGGGTAGAAAATGTAGTTGAACATGAAAATGTTGATGTGTTTGAACTTGCATAAATGAAATGTATAATCTTGAATGCGATATACACTTAGATTATGTTTTACACTTTTAAAGTTCACATTGTTTGTTATCATCAAAAAGGGGGAGATTGTTGGACTAAGTGATTAGTCACTCTAACTCTAACCGGAATTTTGATGGAAACAAACAAGGTGAAAATGTACTAATTAATATCAAGTGTATTTCAGTTCTTGTTAAGGGATGCAAAACAACACATCACGGGTATTCAAGCCATACAAGTTCAAGACTCGGCATTCATGAAAGAACGAAGACGAAAGATCGAACTACAATTTGTAATTTTGATGTAAGGTATTCAAATTCTTTCACACAAGCCAAATGCACTAGTCCATGCATATCAAGTTTCTTAAAGCAATTTTCAAAAGTCATGAGGTAACTTGGAGTTTCAAAATGAAATTTTAATACATGACTAGATTTATGAGTCCAAACAATGTGAGACTATGTGTTAATGGTCATTTGCATATTGGAGATCATTGTTGAAGTTTTCGAAACAGAAAAACTTGTTTTTGAAAGGTTTTTGAAAAGAAAAACTGCAAATTTGCAGAAAAGTTCCTCGCACATTATGAAACTGTGATTTTTCATTTTCGGGATTTGTAAAAATATTCGAACCACCCAATTAGGCTTAATGACCTTAAATAAACGTGTATAACATGTTATATAAGGGTTGGTTGGGTCCCGGACGTGTTTAAGGGTCGCTAACACAAAAGAAAAATATTTATTTTGAGCTCCCTGTAGTTAGCGCGCTAATGCTGCCATTAGCGCTAAGTGCAGAGTTAGCGCACTAAGTCTTAGCATTAGCGCGCTAATTGCCTACCTGACAGCTTTTTTAAAAAACTGAAAAACGAACTTTAATTTGAATTCTTGATGAATTCTAGACCCTTGGATCCCTAGAATGGTCACAAACTGTCACAATGGGATATCTAACACTATAAAACTACCAAGAACATGGTTTTCTCACAAGGAAGAAACACACTCAAAAGCTAAAAATATTCAAAGAGAAGAACTTTGATTTTTGTGAAGGAGACAAAGGAGATTCTTGTTGCTGTCCACTAACTCCAAAATCCAGCACTGTTGAGGCTTCAAAAGGAGTACAAGAATCTTTTCAAAGCTGATCTCCTTTGTCATCTTCTTGGTTGTAAGAAAGTCTTTGCTCTAGCATCTTTACTTGTGCTTAATCTACATAGTGTTGTGTGTTTGAATTAAAAATCAGTTTGTTGTGTGTTTGAACACCTTCATCTTTGGTTTTACACTTAAACTTATTTTATTAAACCCTAAGATTGATTTTGAACAAAAGTTTTGCACTTAAACTTGATTTTTGTCAAACTATTGTTCTTAGCTTTGAAATTAGTTTTGCACTAATTCATTAGATTTTAAAACGATTTCACACTTGGGATTTGCAACAAAATCAGTGACATATTTTGCATGTTCCATTCATTCTCATACTTGCATGCATTAGAGTTGTTAGGCTCTAGGAGGCTTGCTAGTGTTTGAATTTGATATCACTTTATATTGTAAAGTGTACTTTATTATTTTCCTGCAAATTGTTGTAATTGTATGATTGTAAGATTTTGTGGAATCTAAGTCAAAGGGGAAGACCTAGTTGAGGCTAGGCACAAACTCTAGTTACGACTAGATAGGAAGTTCTAATTGTAATTAGGCATTTTAGGCTTGTATGCTTAGGTTGTAACACTTATTTGGAATATAAGTGCGGGTTTAAAAATCCTAACTGGGGAGGTTAGTGTTGGGAAATGTGCCCTAGGTCAATCCATTAACAGTCTTTATGAATACATTTTAGTTAATAAAATAGAGGACTTCATTTGCTGTTTATTATAATTGAGTTGCATGTTTACATTATAATAAGATCCATGGGTATTTACTGAAATATCCTAAATGTCCCTAGTCAATTATTATACTGGGAACTATAATGAATTAAGACTAGTGTGAGTCTTGATTGATGATCATACGTATAGGAATACGAATCAAGATCATGAGTACTTGTTAGAGAACAAAGTACTGGACCGACCCGATATGAGAACATCACATGGATTAAGTCATAGTTGTTTCTCATGATAGGTATATTTTTCAGTCCTCTGACTTGAGATAACCAGAGACTTCAACATTAGGAATACAGTGATTTGATGCAATCAAACGTTGTTTTTAACCGGACGATTATAAAGGTTGTGATTGGTTACTGTGTGAATAATGTGGTGAAGTTGTGTAACCGAGATAGAATTTGTCCCTCTCATATAAAGAAAGATATCCAGTAGATCCCTCGATATGTTAGACTGTTAAAAGGCCTAGTCTAAGTAAATTGATATTGATCAATGTCACTTAGATGTTTTCAGTCTACCTAGAAATCGAGACTAGTACGATTGAACATGTTGGATGACAATTCCATGCCTTATGTTTGATCAAAAGGATATTGTGTGACAAAAGGATGTTATATACACTATTGATTAGGTTATATCGATTTGATATTCGTACAACTTGGGTAGTCATAATGTCTTGCTAGAGGCCGCTTATGACTTGTATACCAAAAGGTGTTTGGGTACACTGCCAACGTTGTATGAGCCTATTGGGTCGCACATTGAGAATGGTTTTGCAAAATTTTAAGATGGTTCAGAAAAATGAATTTTATATGATAAAATTTATGACAGAAACGTCCTTGTAGTGTATTACACTTATACTTCTTTAAAGTAGGGGTATATGTGTAATTTACTTAACCGTCTATATACAAGGGTTGTATAAATAGACGCTTTGAGTCTAAATACAAGTACGAAAGATTTTAAAAAGGGCCGAAACTCTATTTTCGTT
The DNA here is from genome assembly GCA_039657345.1 of Stephania japonica. Lineage (NCBI taxonomy): Eukaryota > Viridiplantae > Streptophyta > Magnoliopsida > Ranunculales > Menispermaceae > Stephania > Stephania japonica. The sequence goes on along the minus strand of CM077558.1, from coordinate 24,315,123 downwards.
TTAAGAAACGACTTAGAGTTTTTGGTATCCTCTGGATCGTTTTGGAGAGAAACAAAAATTTTGGTATTCTCTCGAAGCTAGCACTTTGAATCTCTACGCTCGTTCGTGTGTGGACAACTAGTAGAGGCGTTCGTCATTAGCGGCGCCTTAGAGATCGATTAACCTTCGAGAGAGGTATGATTAAGTTTTCATAGTTTAAACATGTTTTAATGGAATCGATTCGGATCCTGTTGGGGTTTTTCTCAAAATTGTTTTGTAATCTTCGCTGCGCATGAACCCCAAAACCCAATAGTGGTATCAGAGCCTTCGAGTTTCATTCCATTAAACTCATTGCATGTTTTTTTATGACATATGATTGCAAGCATGATTATAGTTGATGTATATGTGATATACATAAGTTTTCAATGAGATTTATTATCATGTTTTGTGTATATGATACATATATACATGATTTAATTGAAATCAGTTTCATACATGCAAGTAACCATGTTAGGTTTAAATAATTTTAATGAATTGAATTTCGTATTCTGTGATCCATGACACCATTAGGTATAATCTTTATTTTTGTGTTTTGATGCATGGATGAAATCTCTGTAATTCAGTATGCATATTTAGGTTACATTAATTTAAGTTTCTTAAATTGTATAAGTCTGAATGTTAATTCGAAACTAATATGATTCGGTTCGATTGAGATAGTAATTCAAGATCCAACTACATATTTGTGATTATTTGGATGAAGATCGAAATTGCAAATAATTAATTTTTGAAATTATTTATTTATCTTGCTTTATCTATGTTGTTATGAAGTTTTTATTTGATAAAGGTAGATAACAATTAGATTATGAGATATATGCAAAATCGGCTTATTTATCCCTATTGGATAGGAGATAAATATGGAGAAGTTTGTTATTTGTGATATGCTAGGATTCAAATATCTAAAGTCCTAATTGGAGTAGGATAAGATGATTAGTTAGATGTGGGCCTGAGTTAATTAAAACGTTTTAATTGACTTAATTTTGGATAAACTAAGGGGTAAATTTGGTATAGTAAAATCAGCGAAAAATATGATTTTCTATAGCGAATTTCAATTTTCGGAATTGAGATTTGTCTTCTAAAAAAAAAAAAAAAAAAAAGGGGGCGCTGCCCCCTGTTCCCCTGTCCGCTGACCGGCCAGCGGGACCGCCGTCTAAGTAATCCTAGCGCATGAAAATTCTTCTATTAGTGAATAGCGTAAAAATTTTCTAAATTGTTTAGTGGTTCTACAAATCAATAAAATATGTGATATTTCATTGTTTAATTAAAATCACTAAAACTAAATAAAATCCCTCTATTAAATCTTAAGTCTTGTGCCATCCAATTTTAAACACTTGTCAAGGCCTCGATCGCACTAATATAGTTTCAGCCATAGTTGGGTGTATTGTGTTATCTTGGTGAGATAAGTTGGGTAAGAGTTACCTAAATGTTTAAATTGGTCCGACTTAATAAAGTTATCAAAATAGTTTTGGACTTTAGGCATATGATGAGATAAAAACATGCTAAGACATAAGATGTTATGTATCTCATAAAAGTATCTAAAGTTACATAAGATGTAATTGGTAACTGTTACCTACCTAAATAATCTAGTTCTGTGTTTCATGCCATAGCTGTCATAGAATTAGGTGAAATATGGATTTAGTTCCCTAAATAAATAGTATGTTTTAGGAGGGTTGTTAATTTAGTGGGAGTCTATTCCTCTATACTAAAATAAACTTTGCATAATCTTTATTGTAGATCAATGGCCTCTTCAAGTAACAATAATCCCCTGTCACTGCAATCTATCCTTGAGAAGGATAAGCTATCTGGGACTAACTTTCTTGATTGGTTCAGAAACTTGAGAATCGTTCTTAAGCATGAATGCATGTTATATGTCCTAGATGCTTCGATCCCTGAGGACCCACCAGTCAATGCTACGAAAGCTGTGAAGGATGCGCATAATAAGCATGTCAACGATTCTACTGATGTTGCATGTATTATGTTGGCAACTATGGTTCCTGAACTTCAGAAGGACATGGAACTAATGGAAGCCTACGACATGGCTGTAACGCTGAAGGAAATGTTCCAACAGCAAGCTAGGCAAGAAAGGTTCGAGACAGTCAAGAACCTGCATTCTTGTAAGATAACTGAGGATGCATCAGTTAGTCCTCATGTTCTGAAGATGAAGGGCTATGTCTACCAACTTGATAGACTTGGATTTCCTATAAGCCAAGAGTTGGCTACGGATTTGATCTTAAATTCATTACCAGAGAGTTACTCACAATTTGTGATGAACTACAATACGAATAATATGGAGAAATCAATTTCAGAGTTGCATTTGATGCTCAAAACTGCTGAACAAAATATCAAGAAACCCTCTAGTCATGTGCTAATGGTCCAAAAGGGAAAGGGAATGAAGAAGAAAGGCAAAGGCAAGGCTAAAGTTGCTAAGGCTGCTGCTGCAACTATCGCAAAGCCTGTGGAACAAGTCAAGCCCCAGCCTGTTCCTGCTTCAAAGCACCAAAAGGAAAAGGAAGGAAACTGTCATTTCTGCCATGCACCTGGACATTGGTTCAGAAATTGCAAACTCTATCTGGAAGATCTGAAGAAGAAAAAGGGTAGTGCGACTACCACCTCAAGTATTTATGTTATTGAAATTAATTTATCTACTAATGATTCCTGGGTATTGGATACCGGATGTGGATCTCACATTTGTATAAATGTGCAGGGACTCACCAGAAGTAGAAAGTTGAAGAAAGGAGAAGTCATCCTCCGAGTAGGGAATGGAGCAAGAGTTCCTTGCCCTAGTTGTTGGATCATATGACTTAGTTTTATCTAGTGGACTTATTTTAACTTTAAATAATTGTTATTATGTGCCTGCCTTGAGCAAAAACATCATTTCTGTTTCATGTTTGGATACGGATGGTTTTGATTTTATTATTGCGAATAGTAGATGTTTAATTTCTCGTAAAGACATTTTTTATGCAAATGCTGATTTGTGTGATGGTCTTTATATTCTAAGCATGAAAAAGTCCACAGATACTCCAGTCTTTAACATAAATACAAAGAGATCCAAGTCAAATGATTTGAATCAAACCTATCTTTGGCATTGTCATCTTGGCCACATAAATGAGAAACGCATAACGAAGCTCCATAAAGATGGACTTCTAGATTCATTTGATTTGGAATCATATAAAACGTGCGTATCTTGTTTACTAGGCAAGATGACTAAAATTCCCTTTACTGGACATAATGAAAAAGCAAGTGATTTATTGGGTCTAATACATACTGATGTATGCGGTCCTATAAACACAATGGCTAGAGGAGGTTACCAGTACTTCATTACATTTACTGATGATTTCAGCAGATATGGTTATGTATATCTTATGAAACATAAAGCTGAATCATTTGAGATGTTTCGAACATTTCAAAATGAAGTGCAAAATCAACTTGGTAAAACTATTAAATCACTTCGATCAGATCGAGGTGGTGAATATTTGAGCCAAGAATTTGATGATCATCTTAGAAATTGTGGGATTGTCTCACAATTAACTCCACCAGCAACTCCACAATGAAATGGAGTTTCTGAAAGGAGAAATCAAACCTTATTAGATATGGTTCTATCTATGATGAGTCATGCGGATCTTCCATTATCCTTTTGAGGTTATGCATTACAAACTGCAGCTTTCACTCTAAATCGAGTTCCTTCTAAAGCGGTTGATAAAACACCATATGAGATATGGTACGGGAAGAGACCTAGTTTGTCTCTTCTTAAGATTTGGGGCTTTGAGGCTTACGTAAAATGACAAGACTCAGAAAAACTAGCACCTAAATTTGACAAGTGTTTATTTGTGGGGTATCCTAAGGAAACAAAAGGATATTACTTTTATAATCCCGCAGAGATGTTTTTAGTCTACCTAGAAATCGAGACTAGTACGATTGAACATGTTGGATGACAATTCCATGCCTTATGTTTGATCAAAAGGATATCGTGTGACAAAAGGATGTTATATACACTATTGATCAGGTTATATCGATTTAATATTCGTACAACTTGGGTAGTCATAATGTCTTGCTAGAGGCCGCTTATGACTTATATACCAAAAGGTGTTTTGGTACACTGCCAATGTTGTATGAGCCTATTGGGTCGCACACTGGGAATGGTTTTGCAAGATTTTAAGATAGTTCAGAAAAATGAATTTTATATGATAAAATTTATGACAGAAACGTCCTTGTAGTGTATTACACTTATACTTCTTTAAGTAGGGGTATATGTGTAATTTACTTAACCGTCTATATACAAGGGTTGTATAAATAGACCCTTTGAGTCAGAATACAAGTACAAAAGATTTTAAAAAGGGCCGAAACTCTATTTTCGTTTTAAGAAACGACTTAGAGTTTTTGGTATCCTCTGGATCGTTTTGGAGAGAAACAAAAAGTTTGGTATTCTCTGGAAGCTAGCACTTTGAATCTCGGCTACCGTTCGAGTGTGGACAGCTAGTAGAGGGCGTTCGACATTGGTAGCGCCTTAGAGATCGATTAACCTTCAGAGAGGTATGATTAAGTTTTCATAGTTTAAACATGTTTTAATGGAATCAGATTCGGATCCTGTTGGGGTTTTTCTCAAAATTGTTTTGTAATCTCCGCTGCGCATGAACCCCAAAACCCAACAGTTAGGTAGTAGATGTAGATTATTAGATTGAACCACTATAAATCGTGTGTCACTTTCCATCTCTTCTATCCCGTTCACTTGCATAGCATAGACATTCATTGTTATTTGTGCATAAAAATTTAAAAAGGAAATAATCTCTCGACACACCCAATTCACCCCCCTCATGGGTGTGGTTTAAACTGTAAAGGCGATTTAGCATTTGATAATAAAACAAGACTCATTTCAACTATATGTCTATGTTTTCTCTCAACTCTGCCATTTTGTGCATGTGTGTGAGGACACGGTTGTTGAAAAAATATCCCAAATTGATCCAAAACAGGCTTAAAATAGGAAATGTGCACAAATCACTCTTGTAATTATGTGCTACCTTATTTAGATGTTTCCTTTTGTATGTAATTGCATCTCTATATATAGAGACATATGTAATAGATCATATACAATAGAATAAACTTATCATATTCTGTCAAGATTTTAACATGGTATCAGAGCCTCCATTTGGTTATGGATAATCTCTTGGTTCTCCTCTTTTTTGGTCGACTTTCTCGACTTTGTTTGTTGGCCTAATCTTTTATGTACATTATTTTTCCTTGTTACTGTCGTCCCAAATCTCACATCTCCGCCACTGTTTTCGACCTGTCAATGCTTGCTTCTCTATTTTTGTTTCGGTTCCTGCCTTATGCTTGTTTGTTCCTCCCGATCTGGCGTCCCTGAAGTTTTGTCTATCCGTTGCTCACTCATCTTCCATTCATACGGAAAATTAATTTTCTTTTCTTATTTTTTATGTCTTTTGGCTTACTAATGTTCAATCGGTTGTTGTTTCGCAACAAATTACCCATCAGTTAATATTCTATCCGAATGTATTCATCATTTTCGAAAACCATCACTAGACTCGAATTTGGTGTCTTTCGTTATGTGGAATCAGTTCATTTCTTTTAATGGTTGTGATGCCTTGTGGCTAACCAATTTTCAGACGGCTGTTAGTCCAAAATCGGTTGTTTCTCATTTGTGGGTCTACCATATCCCATTTTTCATGTCTTCCATTCATACGAAGTTTTCTTTTTCTGGTTGTGATGCCTTGTGGTTGGCCAGTTTTTAGATGGTTGTTAGTCTATAACTAATCGTTCCTCATATTTGAGACCGTCATATCCCATTTAAATGTCTTCCATTCATTTGGAATCAGTTTTTCTTCTTTTTCTGGTCATGATGTCTTGTGGCTGACTAGTGTCTAATCGGTTGTTCCAACTGACAAATCTCCTATGGCTGACTATTTCTTGCATGATTAATGATGGACAACTGATTGCTGATGAAGTTCCAGATTACGATGTTTTTCTCGTCGGCCCTTTGTCTTGTCGAATGAACTTTTTTTAGCAGTTTTGTGTGCATGCTTCTTATTAGTATATCGTCGTCACCGGCATGTCGTTGCCAAACCGTTGCCATTGTTTATTGAATGAACTTTTCACAACAACTTCTGTGTGCGTGCTTTTTCGTCGGTTCTTCGTCTTCTTTTATTCATCATCATTGTTTACTTGGATGATCATTTTTGTTGAGTTCATCGCTTGTCGTTCGCTCCGCATTCATGTTTGTTTCGTGACTTGGTACCTCTACGGAGTTAGCTATTCTTATTTTAGTTATTTATTTTAGTTTGTAAACTCTAAGTTATTTCGTTGTTCCCACTTTGAGTTTGAGGGGTGTGTTAAGAATATTATGCACAATCTTATTTAGATGTTTCCTTTTGTATGTAATTGCATCTCTATATGTAGAGACATATGTAATAGATTATATACAATAGAATAAACTTATCATATTTTGTAAAGATTTCAACATGAATTGTATGAAGATTTGGAATGTTCAAAAAATCTGTACAATCCATTATGAAGAACACCTTGAAGAAGTATCTCAAGGGTATTTATATCCTTCACGAGACAAGAATTACGACGAAACTCAATCAACAAATTATTATCGCTAGTTAATTGTGACACACTCAGTAGATTCTTTTTAATACTAGGAACATATAAAGTATGATCAAATGATAATGTTGAGTTAAGGGAAGGAATTAATGCAGAACTAGGGCGAGCAATATGCAAATGATGGCCATTACCTACAATCAGAGATTGATTACCTCCATATGGTGTCAAAGTTGACAGCTGAGACGAATCAGAGGTAATGTGAGAGTATGCTCCACTGTCCATGTACGAAAAGCTATCAGGAACAGATTTAGGTGCACTGAAAAAAAATTTATGAGCCTGATATGGAGCAGGAGTGAATGGTCGAGGAGAGTGCATAGGAGGTTGCCCATCATGACTACTCATATAATTCATATCTGCACGATAGTAACAAACAACAACAGAATGTCCATACTTGTTACAAATATGATAAGTTGGATGATTATTGTTTTGAAACTTGAAAGCACCATGACCACGTCGTCCTCCACCACGACCATGATTACCAGAACCTCTAGTTCCGCTCCCGTGAGAATGAGTTCCAGAATTAGACCCATGTAAATTCACATATTGTGACTTAGATTTCGAAGAACCACCTTTTACCTTAACTAAATTTGTTGTAGGAATCGAATCTTGAAGTGAAACCAAATTGATTCCATGAATCAAAATGACCTGATCCAAAGTACTCTCAAAAGTAAGAAGAGATGCCTGAAACTCATGCCAATCTAGATCTAACTGTCTCTGAAGCACAGAGATAGGTAAGTACTCCGATCCCAATCCGAGAAGAGTAGTTGAAAGGAGATCATCATCACTTCATGGTGCGCCTGCAATGGCAAGACCATTAACAAGACTTTTCACTTTTGCAAGATATTCAACCATCTTCAGAGATCCCTTAGTTTGATTATGTAATTGTTTATTCAAAACTTAGATCTGTGCTTTATTGCTTGAAGTACAATATCGTCCAATTGATTGCCACAATACAAACGATGTTTTTCTTTCTTTCAGCTTCACAATACATGCAATCATTTCTGGTGTAATCGTATTGATGAGCCAACCACTTAGTTTGTGATCTTGCACAAAACATTGCTTGTACGCTGAATTCACAGAACAATCAGAACACAACTGATCTGGACATGGAAGGGTACCAAACAAATATCTATCAAGAACTATACCTTCGATCACTGGAATGATGATCGATTGCCAAAAAAGATAATTGGAACAATCTAGTTTGATTGAGAGACTTTGACTCCACAAACCACCAAACGTGTGATTGCTTCCAAGCATCTCAGATCCAAAGACGACCATAATTCTTTTGCATAGAATCAGATCTGATCTCCAAAACCTCATATCTATTCTCCATCTTGCCAAATATTTAGATCTACACTAAGAACCTTCAGATCTACGTCGCTAGAGGCTTGATCTGTATGAACCAGTTATAGATCCGAGTTTGGAGAAGTTAGATCTTCCTCCTAGGACCGTCGTCGGCATTAGCCGCGATGCCTCTGATACCATGATGAAATCTTGACAAATCTTGCCTTTTCTTGTCTTTTTCTTGTAAAAGAAAACATAATGCTATATTGATCGCAAGCGACTTGTACAATTATATTTTGATGATAATTCCAGCTCCAATGTACAATAGTCACAACTTACAAGTAGCCAACAAAAAGGGCATCTCACCTTTGTAGCTATGGAACATTTCTTTTTCCCAGAATTAAGTTCTCATTCGAGAATGACCTTAACGACAAATTTTATCATGTCGGACATCCTTACCAATTTTAATGGCTTCACAACCTCACTTACCTTGAGATTTCCCCTTTCTCACAATGAAAATATAATTGACTTGGGCAATGTTGGTAAAAGTTTTGCAGTGGAAAGATAGTTTCCCTATCAATTATAAAGTTTCACTCATTAAATCTATTACTGCCACTAAAGAGCTTTTAAGACCATCTCCACATTTTTCCAGAACACCTCTAAACATCCTCTTCTCTGAACTTTCCTTGGCTTGACAAATTGCTGATAAAGGGCATGTGACCACATTTTTAAGATCACAACAAACATAAAAGAAGACTATTTAGCTTACACAAACACATAACAAGCCAACAAGATTGCAAAGAATAGAATTAACAAGTTTGGAATGAACACAATTTTTAACTCTACAGCATCCTCTCAAGCCGCTCATTTATCACTTACTAACATCAAGTGTCACCAAGACCATCGAAGAAGCTGATGGTTATAACAATGAAGTTGTCGGTGATAAAGAAAAATAAATAATTAAATAAAAGCCTAAACTTGATTTTTCGAGAGAGAAACCCCAAATTGAAATCATGAACAACAATAACAAAAGTGTATCCATGATAGACTGATAAGACCCTGCTCATGCTAAGACGTCAATAAGGTAGTAGGACCACATCAACAACACTCTAAGTGAGAGCACAGTTTGTTACGTAATTTGGGCGGGAACGAGTGATTTAGGGAGTACAAATAAGTGTTGAGTGGTAGAAAAAGAAAGGCATCTGGTGATTTTGATTGAATAATTGGTTAACTCTTGTGAGTTTTGGGTTGAGAGACAAGGTCTCTCTGAGTTCTCCGGTTCTTTTTGTTGTTTCATCTATGATCAATTGAGCAATGAAAGTCTAGAGTTTTATCCTAGGCCCAATTCAGGATCAGTATAACAATAATACCTCTATGCGTTGCGAAATTGGTCTTCAGGAATGTCTCCAATTTGTGAGAATCAACCTTCCACCTATAACCTCCATCACCATCAAGACCAACCAGAATAATATTATTTCAAGTGGAACTTGAAATGGAACATGCAAGAATCACATATTTCCTCATAAAATGTGGACAACCTAAATAAGGTCATCCAATAACAACAACAAATCTAAAATTCGAAATTAGTTGGGGTCGGCTACACCATCCCTGATACACAAATTGGCTCACCATGCATTCCATAACTTCCATCAATGTTCTTAGAAGAATACAAAATTTTACTAATCAAACACTCATCAAAATCTTAACATAGACTTAACCAAAATAGTAAAAGCCATGAACATTTTAATTTCAAGCTTATTGATACACCCATGCAGCTTGTTTTCGAGACCTTGCATTTATAAAAAAAATCCTTTTATAGATTTAAGATATAAAATGATGATCAAATAACCCTTTCAAAAAAATTAAATAATCGAGATAATGACAACAATGTGACAGATTTATAAGTTTGTCATATAGATGGATGCATCAACTCAAGTGATAAAATTTAGACTCAAGATAAGGATGTTGAGTTCCATCTTCGCATTGTGGCAAATGTTCAAATCACAACCAAACACGCAGTCATTCTTCACTGTAGAGAAACAAGTACAAATGACAATGAATTGTGTTGTAGAGTTAACTTGCTAACTAAAAAGCTATGATCATTGTCCATTGTAAGAGAGAATCACTAGGTTCATCTATGGTCAATTAGATTGGTATTTGTGTGTATATATTGTTGTTTGTGATTGTGACTTATTTGATTCCCCATATAACTAGATCTCGTCCGGCCTAGACCTACGTGGACCCCTAAGCCCTTACACGTGAAGTCTACGCATCCTAGTCAGCCTCAAATCCTCATATACATCATCATTTTATTACTTAAATGTGTAACTTATAGGATTATAAAGTTATCAGGAAATTCACAGCGAAAATTACTATAAGCAACTATAACTTGTTAATGGAAAATCAGGAAAAATAGATGACCTGAGAAACGGATAAATACATGTATGTTTGGTGATCAAAGCTAAAAAGTGCGATCATACATGATATCCCTAATCTCTAATCCCCAATACACGTCCCAGTGTTTTACAAAACATATAATACAATAATCACAGTCAAAAGAACAAAACCTACAGTGAGTAAAGGAAAGGATCGCTCCGAGCGTTCTCAGATGATATCACCTAGCATCAACTTCTTTCCTTTACTCGTCTCGGCTCTATTTACATCGTCACAAACTAGATGGTGAGTGCGTAAAAAATATGAAAGTAGTGCCAGAAGAAACTAAATGGTAATTCAAGATTTACCAAATAAACAGTACAAATATAATGCGATATTGAAAGACATAAAATGTAACAAATTGCATGATAAAAAGACTGGCAAGCATAGCAACGAAATTTGAGTGTCCACATAATCAAAAGAGGCCCATGAGTGGTTAATCTATATGTAGTACAACAGTACCACATTTCATAGTCACAACAGTTCACACCAATCCAGTACTCGGGGTGTAACCCACTATTAGGGGGTAGACAACACCCCTGTAACGGCCCGAATTTAATTTACTGTTATTTATGACGTATTGCAGATGTGGCGGACAGCTCAGACACTCGTGGGACCCGCAGCAAAGCTAGAGCGCACCTGGAGTTAGGAAAATAATTATTTTGTGTGCTGATTTGACTAATTTGTAGTCAAGGCCTAAAATTTTAATCCTAAATTTTGGTCGTAATTAGGCTCACCGACCCATGATGTGGGACACGTGTGAGATACACACACTGGCTAAGGTACGTGGCTGAGGTATATTGTATTTTTGTATTGGTTGTATGTCGAGTGTAATGTAATGTGTAGACTTACTAAGTCGATTTGTATAGTGTAGGCGTCGAGATGAGAGCGAGGGACACGCCTCGAGTTGTGTGCGAGCTGAGGAACTGGGTAGTTGGCACTCTCGTGAGTCTTATTTTATATCAATATGAATTTATAAAAGATTAATTTGCATTAGGGAGTTATTAAAATGCATATGGTTCTATGTCACACATGTGTATTACACACAGACTTATCTTAAGATTCGTGTGAGCACACACTCCCAAATACTTGTGTCACACATGTGTGTTACAAGGCTGGATTTTAGTGAAGAATAGGAGTAATTTAGGTCCAAAAGATCACATGGAGATGGACACACACACAGATCAATACCCACCACTATATATACCAATTCTTGCTTCTTTGTTTCATAATGCCTGTCTTTGGCAAAAAATTCAAAGTTGTAGAGAACTCTCTTGCTGGAAAACTTGGGAGATTTAAAGGGGTGTTTATAGTACAAATCAAAGGATCAAATACCTCCCATCAAAGAACACCAACTAGGTAACTTTTCTTCCTCTTGATGCATTCAAGTTGTGGTATTTTTGAGTTCAATCATAGGGGTTTTCTGTAGGGATGATTCTAAAGTGTTTTAATGTAAATTTGATGCATTTCTAAACCATAATTTCAAACAAGAAGTTCCATTTTCGGATTTTGTAAGTTTTTGCCAAAAAATTGGGTTTTCTTATGATTTCGATTTTGGGAATTTTTGAGCTATTAAATGATGTTTTTTTTTTTAAAACAAAGTTCATATTTGGATTCTCCATTGAAAAACACTTGCGATTCCAAAAGACATTTCAAAAATTAGTGGGGTTTTGGTTGGATTAAAATTTTCAGTTTTGAGTATATTCTTGGTGTTCTTCATTTAAAATTCTGAAATGCATGTATAATTTCATAGTTACATGATGTTTTGATGAATGCATGTATGGAAATTAAAGTGCCTAGTGTATGTGTGTTGTGGAGGAGGTGTTTGGATCCCTAGTGATGGAGAACAAGAATCTAAAGGGCTTGAAGTTGGCCAATTTTGGGTTGCAGAAACCAAAAAAATTTTGGGTTTCGACACCCAGCGCGCTGGAGACCTAAAGGGCAGAAAATCTGCATTTTCCTGAACTTCTTCTGCACCAGCGCGTGCTGGGGACCTGAACAACAGGATTTCATATTCCTGCAACACTTCTTACACCATAACTTTCTTATTTTAACTCGGATTTTGATGCTCCATATACCGTTGGAAAGCTAAGACAGAGAGGAACAACCTAGAACCACTAGTTTTTCAAAATTAAGACATATGATGTTTCAAAAATGGGTCAAAAATAGGCTTGTTTATATAATGGTCATTTGTATAGTTGTTTTGGATCATTTTGGTGTCGGATAGTTCAATGCTTAATTTAAAGACTTAGTACATCTAATATAACCTGGATTGACACCAGTAAACTTTAGGAGATATACATAAGTCCGAGTGCGACAGTTTGGGTGACAGGAGGCCTATTAGACGAGGAATACTGCATGAAAAGTGAGTACACCCATTGATACTTTAAACTGTATTTCATTTGCTTTTATTACTGACTGATTGGCAGTCTTTGTGACTATACGTTGCCTTTGTACTCTAATATCATGATATTTGTTGATATTTTTCACTCTTTGAGCTTGCTCATCATGATATTGTCTTTCATTGATTCCATTCGTGTGCTCTATGTCTTCATTTGATATTTTCAAAGGTAAATGAGCTTTAAATAGCATGCTATTTGGATTAGAGGGTTTATGAATGAGACTATGGACTTTGTACTCGACTTGATTAGTCTATTAGATTGTCCCTATGCCTTGATCATTTTATACCGAGTCATTTTTGAATAAATAAAGTAGTTTTTGGTATCTAGGTTCCTTACTCGATCGGGGTTTGTGCGACCCACGGGGTTAGAATCCCTGGGGATGTCTGTACGTGTTACTTGGCTGTGTGCAATACTTGGTTGTGTGCAATGTTTGGTTATGTGTGATACTTGGTTGTGTGTGATGTTTGGTTGTGTGCAATACTCTGGGGTTTAAGACCCTTGTAAGGTTATAACTATTGAGTTAATGTGACACAGCTCATTACCGACTAGACTTAAATCACTGCTACTTAGTCGAGTGTTAGTATCATTTATTTAACTCTGGTATTTACCTGCATATAGTTAATCTTTTAGTGTTTAATATTTCTATGCTTTTAAATACCACTCGATTATATTTAGAAATGCAAAATAAACATCATCGGGGATTACTGTTATTTTCTTGCACTCACCGTCCTTTTTCAGACGGCAGGTGCAAAGTGGTTGACCAGCAAATCTGGCAAGGAGAAGATCGGTGACTACCTCTGAGCCTCGAACGCGTTACTGGCCATACTTGTAGGTTATTTCAACATTTTGTATTATATTGTTATTATGTCTTTACATAGTTGGGTTGTATAGTGGGTTGAGCGATAGTTCCCTGACCTTTTGACTTTCACACTATTTATATTTTCGCCATTATCAAGCATATATATGTGATTGTTATTTCCTGGTTTCCATACTTTGGGTAATTATCATTGGCTTCCGCATAAATCACTTATTACTTCCGCATAATCATTAAAGCTTCCGCTAAATTAATGAACTTAATAAAAGTTTAAATTAACTCTAAATTTCTATAAATAGTATGACTAATGTATTACTAATCCTGAATATGAGTAACAAGGCGTATAGGTTGTAAAGGCTAACTAATATGTAATTAGGACCTACGTGTTTATGGTTAGGGCTTAATTTTGGGATTAGGCTAGGCAGTGCCCTAAATTAGGGAAGGGGCCGTCACAGTTGGTAACAGAACCAACGTTCTCGATAAATGATACACAAAAATTTAATAAGACATAAATCTTAGAAGTGGAAACCAAATGAACCTTGCCTAGGAATTATTTTGTTGGGAATTAAGTGAAAGTAAGTTGGGGATTGGTATGTATACTATCATTTTCAATATGTATATGTATATACGCAGTATACTACGTAGTAGCTGATACGAGTTCTCTGTTAACATACAGACACCGATGATAGACGCACGAGAGACCGGTGACGCGAATGCCAGCAGCAGCGAGCCTTTTGCACTAGCGAAGGACTTTCGAAGGCTAGCTGACTGTGTCTCAGCTCAGGGCAGCAGTTGGAAGATTTTATTACGTTGATGATTGCCAGATTTGCTCCACCTACACCGACAGCAGCTCCCAACACTACTGCTACTACCACTACACAACTGGAGCACGAGCCTCCCTCTACTACACTAGCAGCTCCAGTGATGCTGACTCTTCCGGTTATGGCCATTCCGACAGTAGAGGTTATAGAGATGACATCGACTCCTACACCTACACCTTCAGACTCAGCAGTAGGGATTTAGCTGGTGAAGGATTTGCTTTGACTTTAGGCAGTGTACTTTGACGGGGTGAGAGACTTTGAGAAGATAGAGGGATGGATACTATCTAAAGAGAAGTTTCATCGCATTCCGGGCATTGAGGATAGACTACGCTCAAATTTGTCTTCCTATACACTGCAGAGAGACGTCGACATCTGGTGGCGCGCCGTGATAGTGACTGATAGGGACTTTGGGTCATAGAAGGCATTCAACGACAAGTTTTACCAGTAGTTTTTTCCAACTGTGGTTATGATGAGACTGAGACAAGACTTTATGAGCCTGAGACAGGAGCCTGACGAGTCTGTCATTCAGTATAGGGACTGATACGAGTACTTGAGACAATTTGTTGGGGACCTAGTCAGGAGTGAGCTAGAGGATGTGTACCATTTCGGGGTTGGTCTGAGAGCAGACATCAACTACTACGTGGTCAGCATAAGTGCCAGGACACTTAGTGAGATCTATGAACGTGCACTCTCCCACGAGACATACTATCTGAGTCAGACCTTGTCTCCTGAGCAGACAGGAGATTACGATCGAAGGAGACAGATGGGTAAAGGACATATGAGAGGAGATACGCGTTCCCGAGAGGACGAGGCACCATTACACATGCTCTTTCAATAACGAGCGCACAACTAGTATCACGACAACAATCAAGTGGTTTTCAGAGTGGAGTTAATGAGTCAAATGAGCAAAGACTATGTTATCATTGTAGATAGTTGGGACACATTGTTGCATACCGTCCTCAGCTGACGAGTAGGCCATGTGGCGAGGAACAGAGGTTATGTTACCATTACAGGCAACCAAGGCACATCGCTGCGTATTGTGCTTAGTTGAAGAGCATGCCACTTGTTGACGCACACCCGCCTTTGCGAAAGAGAGCCCACATTGTTGCGGCTCCGAATCCCGAGCAGAGATGCGACACCCGATGGTGGGTAAGAGTTATTTTTGTGTCTTGGCAATTGATTTATATTCTTTGGTCTATAGTTTAGATATGACTTGAGGAGACTCTAGGTGTGTTTGGGGACTTGAATTGACTTTACGTGAGTCAGGGGCATAGTTAACTCTTTGTGAGTCAGTCATTAAACGACTATATATGGGTGAGTCAGTTGTTAAAAAGTACTATGTGTGAGTAGTGGTGAGGAATTTGTGTGATTACACCCTTCAAAGTATTATAGATATTTTGCTATGTGCGACAACTTTGTGTGGGTCAACTTTCAAAGGGAGGAGCCAACTATATGCAGCGCATCTGACTTTGTGTAAGCCTGTCCTTTGAAAGGATATCAACATTGACTCTATATGAGTTTATATTTCGAAGTGGCAGATAAGGCTATGTGTTAGGATTTTGTATGAGCCTAGACTCTGTGTGGGTATGATTGAGTGGTGTGCAAAGTTTCTGAGTGAGCATGAGTTTAGATTATGTGAGAACCTAAGTGGAATAAAACTGTGTGCCTTGACTCTGTTTAAGTCCTTCAAAAAAAAATGATATGGAGTTATGTGTGCAAATTCTTGGTGAACCCGGTATGTACCTTATTACTCTAAGTGGGTCTGTAAATTCAAGCAAGATATTGAGCTATGTGCGTACTCTGTATGAATCCAATATTTGCCCCAAAATGATTCTGTGTGCGTATAATTTACTTGACGACCATAGACTAGTTAGGTTAGCCATGCCCACCATTTAGAGAGTAAGTATCACCTACTCACATTGGAACGGGTCCACGTGAATGAGGCTAGAGGGATGGGAAAAATAGGACATCCCTGTAATGTGTGCTTTAGTAAGGTTCCTCGAGTTAAATCTAATTTCGAAGACGAAATTTCCATTTTGTTGGGAATATTTGTCACGGCCCAAAATTTTAATCCTAGATTTTGGCCATAATCGTGCTCACTGACCTATAACGTGGGACGCGTGTGAGATACGTACACCAACTGAGGCACGTGGCCGAGGTATATTATATTTTTGTATTAGTTGTATGCCTAGTGTAACGTAATGTGTAGACCTACTAAGTCAGTTTGTATAGTCATTGAGATGAGAGCGAAGACACACATCGAGTAACGTGCGAGCCGAGGAACCGGGTAGTTGGCACTTTGGTGAGTCTTATTTTATATTAATATGAATTTATAAAAGATTAATTTGCATTATGGAGTTATTAAAATGCATATTGTTCTACGTAATTATGCAAATCAAATTAGAATCATATAGTTGGTTGGAAAATACAACACACATAGACTTACCTCGAGATTCGTATGAGCACACACTCCCATAGACTTGTGTCACACATATGTGTTACAGGGCTGAATTTTAGTGGAGAATATGAGTAATTTAGGTCCACAAGATCACATGGAGATGGATACACACACATGGATCAAAACCCACCACTATATATACCAATTCTTCCATTCTTTGTTTCATAATATATGCCTTTGCCTGGAAATTCAGAGTTGTAGAGAACTCTCTTGTTGGAAAACTTGAGAGATTTAAAGGAGGGTTTATAGCACAAATCAAAGGATCAAATAACTCCCATCAAATAACCCAACTAGGTAATTTTTCTTCCTCCTCATGCATTCAAGTTGTAGTATTTTTAAGTTCAATCAAAGGGGTTTTATATGGGGATGATTTGACAGTGTTTTAATGTAGATTTGATGCATTTTTAAACCTTAATTTCAAACAACAAGTTCCATTTTTGGATTTTGTAAGTTTTTGCCAAAAAATAGAGTTTTCTTATGATTTCGATTTTGGGGATTTTTGAGCTATTAAATGATGTTGTTTTTAAAAACAAAGTTCATATTTGAATTCTCCATAGAAAAACACTTATGGTTCCAAAAGAAGTTTCAAAAGTCAGTGGTGTTTTGGTTGGATTAAAATATCCAGTTTTGAGTATGTTCTTGGTATTCTTCAATTAAAATTCTGAAATGCTTGCATAATTTCTTAGTTACATGTGTTTTGATGAATGCATTAAAACCACACCAAGAGGGGGGGTGAATTGGGTGTATCGAAAAGTTAACGTCCTTTTTAATTTAATTCAATAATCAAGATGCTATATGCTCACCAAAGTGTGAATATGGATGCTATGCAAGTGAATGGGATAGAAGAGATGAAAAGTGATACACAATTTATAGTAGTTTGATCCAATGATCTACATCCACTACCTAACCTCCCCGGTTAAACCCCCACTTATATTGCAAATAAGTGTTACAGCCTAAGCTTACAAGCCCAGAATGCATAATCAAAATTAGGACTTTCTACCTAACCGCAACTAGGGTTTATGCCTAGCCTCAACTAGGTATTCCCTTTGACTTAGATTCTACTAAGTCTTACAATCATCCAATTACAATCAATAACTAAAAATAATGTAATACACTTTACAAAGTAAAGTGGCACCAAGTTCAAATACTAGCAAGCCTCCTAGAGCCTAACCACTCTAATGCATGCAAGTATGAAAACAATTGAGAAATGCAAATATGTCACTCATTTTATGCACAACTCAAATATGAAACCGTTTCAAACAAATCGATTATAACAAATCCGGTTTCAAATCCAAAGAACAAGAAAATTGATAAAAATCAAGTTTAAGTGCAAACTTTTATCCAAACCAAATCTTAGGGTTTAATAAAATAATTTTAAGCACAAAACCCAAGATGAGTGTGTTCAAAGACACAACAAATGATTTTCCAAGTCAAACACATAAAGCTATGGAATCTAAGCACAAGAAAAAACTAGGACAAAAGACTTTCTTACAACCCCAAGAAGGTGATTTGAAAATCTAATTTAGAGAGGTTGTTGTACACCCTATAAAGCTTCAAAGATGTTGGTTTTCAAAGTGAGTGGACAGCCTTATAATATTCTTTATTTTCTCCACAAAAATTCAAGCTTCTCCTTTTGAATGTTTTGAGCTCTTGTGTGTTTTTTGTTTGTTGTGACAAAACCCTTATTCTTGGTGTTTGAGAGTGTCATGTGTTCTTATATAATAGTTTTATGACTGTTCTTAGGATCCAAGGGCTGAGATTCCATCAAAAATTCAAATTAAATTGTATTTTTCAACTTTATAAAAAAGCTGTCAGGAATGCAATTAGCGCGCTAATATTAGGATATAGCGCGCTAACTACAGGGACCTCAAATTAAATAATTATGTCCCTTTGGTTAGCGACCCTTTATCGCGTCCGAGACCCAACCAATCCTTATATAACATATTACATATGTTTGTCATGGGTCATAAAGCCTATTTGGGTGGTCCGGATATTTTTACAAATCCCGGAAATAGAAAATCTCGGTTTCATGATATGCGAGGGACTTTTCTGCAAATATGCAGTTTTACTTCTCAAAAACCAATTTTACTTTTTCAAAAACTTCCACAATGGTTTTTAAAATACGATATGATCATAGACACATAGATTATCATTGTTTAAACTTATAAGATCTAATCAAGTGTTAAGTTTAACTTAAAGCTTCAAGTTATCACTTGACATTTGTAAAACCATTTTAAAAACACGATGTGCATGAACTAATGCAATATGCTTGCGTAAGTGAACTTGTATACCTTACATTAATATTACAACACATAGTTTGATCTTTCGTCTTCATTCCGTTATGTATGCCAAATCTTGAACTTGTATGGCTTGAATGCTCGAATACTCGTGATGCGATGTTTTGCAACCTTTGACAAAACTGAAATGCACTTAATATTTATTAGTATATTTTTCACCTTGTTTGTTTCCATCAGAATCTTAGACGGAGTAAAGTGACTAACTACTTAGTCCAACAATCTCTCCCTTTTTGATGATAACAAACAAAGTGAACTTGACGAGCATAAAACATAATCCAAGTATATTCATATCACATTCATAGTTGTACACATCATACAATTTTCATTTAAATGTTCAAGTTCAACCACATCCACATTTTTTTAAGTTCAACCACATTTCTCCCCCATTTGATACCATCAAAAATTAGGGCCAAGCTCCCCCGTATAGCAAGCATAATAGAGAAGGAAGCGAAGAATATAATCAACAACAGAAAAAAAAGCTCCCCCTCACTTTATGCATATCAATAAACAACAACACGCACGTTCAAATACAATGAATCATAGATATCAATGAAGAACATTAGATTAACTAAGAGATACGCAAAAAATAAAATTTCATGATATAAATTGCATAAAGAAATGGAGGCATAGTTGTGGCGTTAAACATGAGTTTACAAAAGAGAAAGTTCTCATGAACATCTAAAACTAACATTTATGAGCTTAATGCTCCCCTAACAAGAATATCCCTAAACACTCCTCCTAGAGGACGATGGCTGACGCACCAAGCCAGAGACACGACCATCGGACGCTGGCAGAGCTAGTAGCAACTGAGCCTTGATGTGACGTAGCCTCGTTTCGAAGGTAGTGAACGTCTGAGTCATATACTCATGCATGTATCCCAGCTGTACAGAAATGTATGCTGACGATGGAGACATCTCTAGTGGAGGGGTAAAGTCGCCAAAAGTCAAAGGAGGTGGAGGATGCGTCGTCAGATGTTGTAACTGCTGTGGTGGAGCCGTAAACTCCTGATGAGCTTCATCATCACCATCATTTCCATCAGGGCCATTATCCCTATCATTGCCATCATCGCCATGAGAAAAAGTATAGCTGTATTCCATATAGTCCAATGCATCGATAAAAGCAACTAAAAAGTCTGTAGGTAATGGAGACTCATAACCATCGTAGTACCGACCATCTGGGATTTTATCTTCTCGTATCCATTTCTGCCTTTCACGAATGTAACGATACTTCATGGCCTTCAAAGTGGCCATATCAATGGTGTCATAGACAGAAAGTGGACGACCACCTAAAGTGAGATCCACTTGGGCAGACTCCAAATAGGATGTGATTATATGAGCATAGGGAAGATGACGACCAGAGCTACACGTGCTTGTCATATAGCCGATAATGATGTGGGGCAAACTAAAAGGTATTATACGAGTCAGGTGCCCAAGGACAAACATGTCGAGTAGAGTGACATAATTCTTACTACCACCGCGTGGAAGAATAACCTGGTGAAGAACCTTATGAAGAAGGTGAGGTATAAGTTTGAAATCAGTGTCAATTATTCCAGTCGGGTATACAGTTACATTCCTTTTTAACCGCAAAAATGAATTCAGCAGTTCAATGCGATCAATTGGCCAATTCAAAAATTTGCACACAACCGTAGTGGTAGGAGGGTGCAAAGGGAGCCGAAAGCTGTTGAGCAAGATTTTCGGGGTGATTTCGATAGACCGCCTACCAATAAACAATTTAAGTACAAAATTGTTTGTCATTTCAAGATTGGAATAAGAAACCCTAAACAAGGGGGGTTATAATTAGCATTATATGCATAAAAGTTAGTCCATCCCACCCTGTGGAAGATCTCCCGAACTGGGAGATGAGCCTTATCAAAGAAGGCAAAGTCAATGATGGTGGGCCTAAGAATTTTGGCATCCGTGAGCTGTGGAGCCACTGACTCTAAGATAGACTTAGACTCATGAACGGACTTGGCATGACCCTCATTTCGTGGGGCATTTACCGGAGTTGTGTCAGGCTGGTTGTGGTTAGAGGAATGAGTGGACTCGGACTTACTGTTGGATGATAAGGATTGGACAACACGATGTGCATAAGGACGACAAGAGGATGGGGCAGGGGTAGGTCGAGAGGTGGAGAGGGCAGTTTAACCGGAAGAGGAACTGGCGGAGGTTCGACGAGTCGACATAGGTGAGTGAAATCCTAAGGCTTAGTGATAAAAAATAAAGAAATTGAAAAGGAGAGCGAGGGATGTTACCTGAGGATGGAGAGGGGCACGGCGGAGGCGACGGGAACCAGAGAGGATAGGAGAGACGTGTGAGGTGAAGAGATTTGAGGGCAAACAAAGTATTTATAACTGTCTAGCCAAGCGACATTAGCGCGCTAATGGGTAAATTAATTAGTTGGGCCAGAACAAAATTACCGCATTGCATCTGAAATTAGTGCGCTAATTGCTCACTGGAATTTGGACTAAAAATTTGAATTTTTGACATACAACTTCGATTCACCTCAAACTTCATAAGCACTTCACTAACACCATATAAAAAGGTTCATAACAACTAGAACATATGTAGAAGATCCGATTCACGAGACATGCCTAACTCACGCCAAATCCTAAAAAACTGATCTCTAGGCAATGGCTTGGTGAAGATATCAGCTAGTTGATCCTCTATGGGCACATGGATGAGTTTAACATCGCCCTTTTGGATGTGATCACGAAGGAAATGGTGCCTAATCTCAATGTGTTTTGTGCGAGAGTGTAACACCGAATTTTTCGATATGTTAATTGCACTTGTGTTATCACATTAAATTTCAGCACAACCAACTAGGATTTGATAATCCTCAAGTTGTTGTTTCATGTATAGAACTTGAGCACAACAACTCCCGATAACCACATATTCATCTTCCACCGTAGACAAAGCAACGAAATTTTGCTTTTTGCTAAACCATGATATAAGTGAATTTCCTAGCAAATGACAAAATTTGAAAGTACTTTTCCTATCAATTAGAATTCCCGCATAATCAGAGTCAACAAAATTCCGAAGTTCGAAACTCTTAGTTTTGTTGAACCATAATCCTAAGTTTTATGTTCCACTTAGATACCGAAATATGCGTTTTACACATTTTAAGTGTGACTCCTTAGGATCGGATTGGAATCTAGCACATAAGCAGACACTAAACATAATATCAGGCCTACTTGCGGTCAAATATAGGAGGCTACCTATCATTCCATGGTAAAGTTTAGGATCTATGGATTTTCCTAGTTAGTCTTTGTCCATTTTGATTGTGGAACTACTAGGAGTGTCACATGCTTTCAGATTTTTGAATTTGAACTTCTTTAGCATGTCCCTCACATACTTTGCTTGATTTATAAAAATACCATATTTGAACTGCTTTATTTGCAAGCCTAGAAAGTATGTTAGTTCACCCATCAGGCTTATTTCAAATTCATTTGTCATTAATGATGAGAATTCATTACATAGACATGTGTTGTATGACCCAAATATAATATCATCAACATAAATTTAAACAAGTAACATATCATGTGTTTTGATCAAAATGAACAAAGTAGGATCTAGTGTTCCTTTCTTAAATCCTTTATCAAGTAGAAATGCACTAAGTTTATTATACCAAGCTCTAGGAGCTTGTCTTAATCCTTACAAGACATTTTGAAGATGATAGACATGACTTGGATGATCATGATCTTCAAAACCTGGTGGTTGTTCTACATAAACTTCTTCATTGATGAACCAATTTAAGAATGCACTTTTAACATCTATTTGGTATAGTAAGAACCCATTGTAGCAAGCATAAGTAAGCAACATTTGAATTGCTTCTACTCTTGCTACGGGTGCAAAGGCTTCCTCATAATCAATTCCTTCCTCTTAATTGTAGCCTTGTGTAACCAACTGAGCCTTGTTTCTTACAATTTTACCCTTCTTATTCTTTTTGTTTCTAAAAACCCATTTGGTGCATATAATAGTATGG
Source organism: Stephania japonica (assembly GCA_039657345.1). Classification (NCBI taxonomy): domain Eukaryota; kingdom Viridiplantae; phylum Streptophyta; class Magnoliopsida; order Ranunculales; family Menispermaceae; genus Stephania; species Stephania japonica. The sequence goes on along the minus strand of CM077558.1, from coordinate 24,291,982 downwards.
TCCTTAGGTCTAGGTACTAGTGTCCATACCTTATTCCTAACAAAGTGACTTAGCTCTTCTTGCATAGCCATTACCCAAAACTCATCTCCTAAGGTATTATCTATCTTGGTGGGCTCAGTTTGTGATACAAAAGCCATATGTCCTTCATCTCGATGTAACGTTGACCTAGTGATTATAACTTTGTTTGGATAACCTATAATTTGTTGGGAGGGATGGCCAATAAGAAGTCTTGAATTCTTAGGTGCACTTGTTTCGGGTTCTATGCTTACCTCAACCTCTTGACTATTTGATGTTTGTCCTAGGGTGCCATCATCTTCATCATCAATCCTTAATTTTTTCAAATTGTGCATCATTTTTACTTTTGGATCTACTTCATCAAATTTCACATGGATGGACTCTTCTATGGTTTTAGTTGATCTATTAAACATCCGATATGCTTTGCTATGCATAGAGTAGCCTAGGAAAGTACATATATTTGACTTTGGGTCAAATTTGTCCAAATGATCCTTATCATTTAGAACATAACAAGTGCAACCGAACACTTTAAAATAACTTTTGTTGGGTTTTTGGCCTTTCCATAGTTGATAATGAGTCTTTTTCACTTGCTTTCGGACATTTACTCTATTTATAACATAGCACGCCGTGTTAATGGCTTCGGCCCAAAAATGCTTAGCTATGTTGTACTTATTTAGCATAGTCCTACACATCTCTTGAAGTGTCCTATTTTTTCTTTCAACAACTCCATTTTATTGGGGTGTTCTAAGAGAGGATAATTAGTGTGTATATCCTTTTTTAGTGCAAAAATCCTCTAAGTTCCTATTTACGAACTCACCACCTCAATCACTTCTAATGATGGTGATCTTGTATCCCTTTTCATTCTCAACCAAAGCACAAAATTTTACAAACACATCAAATACTTCATGCTTATGAGATAGAAAATACACCCATGTATACCTAGTAAAATCATCTACAATGACAAAGCAATATGATTTACCCCCTAGACTTTGTGTTTGGGTGGGTCCAAACAAATCCATGTGGATAAGTTCTAAAGCTTGAGTCACATCACTTGTTACTTTCGTCTTAAATGACGATTTCACTTGCTTACCAAGGATACAAGTTTCACATTCCTTATCTTTCTTAAAAGTACATTTGGGTAGGCCCTTGACGAGATTATGCTTGGTCAATTTTGAAAAGTTTTTCATGCTAGAATGTCCAAATCTACGGTGCCACAATCATGCATCACATTCACTTTGTATACTCAAACATAAAACATTTTGCATATGCATCTCATCAAAGTTAATGGCATAAATATTTTTATCTCTATATGCAACAAATAGTGTTTCATGCTTCTCATTCCTAACGATGCATTTAGATGATTCAAACATTACATGAAATCCTTTGTCACACAATTGACTAATACAAAGAAAATTATGTTTCAAACCATCAACAAGATAAACATTAGAAATGGAAAGTAAATTGTTACCGACGGTTCCAAGACCAATAAATTTTCCTTTGTTGTTATCTCCAAATATAACCTTTCCTCCATCATGTCGCTTTAATTCAATAAATTGATGTGCATCTCCGGTCATGTGTCTTGAGCACCCACTATCCAAGTACCATGGGGTGCTCTTCCTCGCATCCTACACAATGGGAAACATAATAGATTTTGGTACCCAAACACCTTTGGGTCTAAGAAACTTAGTGTCATAAACATTTTTAACTACCCATGCTAGTCTACCCACTTTTACCTTTTGAAGGCACATCTCCCAACTACATGAGTCCTATTTCATTTAGAGCATTTACGATCATCATCTAGCAATTTCTTGTAACTTAACAAGTTTGCTCCATAGCCTGTCTCTTTTGTTGAGTGCACGTCGTTGTGCTCTCAATATCATGTCAAACATTTCTCTACCATTGGTGAACTTATGCCCCGTGCTAGTCAAGTCCTCTACTTCCTGACTAAAGAATCTCTCTCCTTTAGGACTTCATTCAAGTAACTTTGGAGATTATTAATGGTCTCATTTTGTGACTCTATTTCATTAATTGCTATGGTCAAGCTCTTTTTGAGTTGTTTGGTCTTTTTGACCTCCTTTTCCAACTATTTCCTAAGCTTATCAAGGTTTGGAACATCATCCAAATCATTAACATCATAAAAGTTAAAAGCGTTAGAGTTTACCTCGCCTTATGGCATGAGACAAAGTATTGCTTTCTCACTCTCCAGACTTGGATTTGGAACTTGATGAGGATGAATCATCCTAAGTTTCCTTGAAGCTCTTCTTTCCTTTCTTCTTGTCCAACACATTCTTAGACTTGCATTCCACCTTGATGTGGCCCGATTTGCCATACCCAAAGCATATGGTCTCATTTGACTTTCCTTCCTCACTTCCACTTTTAAACTTTTTCTTATACTTGTCTCGCTTGTACATGGTCTTGTTGAGCTTTCTTGAAAGCATAGCTACTTCCTCCTTAAGACCATTGTCGTCACAAGATTTTTCATTTTCAATAATCTCTACTGATGCAATCGGGGAGCTATTTCCTTTAAAGCAATCTCTTTTCTTGAACTCTTTGTGCCTCCATTTAATGCTTTCAATCTAGCTCGGTCTTTAAGTTCGAATTCATGGATTGTTAGCTCTCCACACAAGGCATCGAATGTATAATCTCCAAGATTTTGTATCGATTGGATAGCATACTTCTTAGCATCCCATTCCTTAGGCAAGCCTCTAAGGAACTTGTACACTGAAGTCTCTTGATCATAGTTATTTCCAAGATTCTTGATCTCATTCAATAGTTTAGTAAACCGAGTGATGGCAGTGGCTATGTCTTCATCGGATCCAACTCGGAAAGTTTCATAGTGCTCCTCAAGAATTCTTAACTATGTCTTCTTCACTTGCATGGTACACACATGTGATGTTTATATAAATAATAATAAATTCTCACATCACACTAATAGACATACAATATACACAAATAATACAATATAACCTGGGTACTCATATCCGAGTCAGCCCAGCTGTCCACGTAACGCCCGAATTAACCTGTTAATCACAGTGATTAACACTAATTTTGATTAAATTAAATTTGGGCCGTTACACTTCTCTTTCTTTATTTGTTTCTCTCTCTCTCTCTCTCTCTCTCTCTCTCTCTCTCTCTCTCTCTCTCTCTCTCCCTCTCTCTCTTTCATTTTCCTCTCTTCGCGAGATGCCACCGCTCTGATCGCAACCTCTGCCATGATTGTTGTTCATGGATGTGGGTGGTCAGGGACGACGCAACAGTCCTGAAGTCTCCTCGAATCGCGGCGGAGAGGTAGTGGTGTCGAGTGGTTTGCTTATACCTTGTTTTTCTTTTTCTTCTCGTCTGGCCGGACTGTGGTGGTGTCCTTCCATGATGAGACTGATCGAAGATGATGCTTGGAGACTCACTGGAGCTCCGATGGTCCAGGACGGCTTCCCACTTGTGACATTGATATAGGGTTGTTAGTTTGTGTCGTTGTTCACTATTCATCATATATGTGTTGTTGTGCTGCTCGCCAAAAAACCACCATGTTTGGTTGCACTGTCGCTGACCCACCATGATTGGAGCACTGTCGGGGACCCTACCAAGCTGTTGCTTAAGTCCCACAGCCCTCCGAAGTGGTCGAACCCGTGTTGGCAGTGGCGATAAGTTGTTAGTTCATGTTCGAGTTTCCTTGTTCAATTTTGGTGGGTTTTCTATCTGTTGGTGGGGGGTTATTGGCTATTACCATGCTGTGAAAACTCCCTCCAGATGTTGAATAATGCCAGCAATATGCTGTGGTCGCTGGTGGGTGGAAGATTTGGTTGTGGCTGATGTTTAAACCCTACTTATAGATTTCAGTTTTAGCTAGGATATATGGATTTGATTTTTACTTTGCCTAGGGTACTCTCTTGTGTTGATGAACACATTGTGTGTGCGAGACACTTGAATATAAGTTTTGTGATTTCAATATCATGTGTGTGTTGGGAACGTGTGATTATGTTCTGGTGTTTTGGCATCATTTTCATGCAGGTTAATTTTACATCTTAATTGTGTTTAAGGTTTGTCGAACGACTGTGACGTCGTGGTCACGCCGTTGGTCCTCGAGGCTATGGCGTGACCCACATACGACCGAACCGAGCCTATGATTTATGAGTAGGCTTACATGCGTTATGATTTTCAAACGCGATAGAGTATTCATTTTTCTATTGAATTTTCGAGTTGTTCGAGTCATTTAAAATGTTGAAAAAATACTATAGTTTTAACTTAGGTTTGTTCATGACTCGACCCATTAATAAGAGTCTCCAACCTTGTCAGGTAGCGGAAAACTTAGGGATACGCATTAGAATTCACTAGAGTGGTTATTCGCGGGTTGCGTTGCTAGGTAAGTACACTTGCCCTAAAGCTTGTATACGTTAGTAAACCAGTTAAGAAAATACCATGTGATTCATTATCATTCTATCATGTTTGCTATGATCTACTTGTTGGCATTCCGTTCCATATTCCTTGTATGTGTGTTCTTGGCATAAGTGTGTGTCTTGAAATTACATGCGGTCTGCACTGGACGGGATAAAATGCGGGCACTCATGCGCACGAGTGTTTGACCACCCCTAGTGATTGTGTGATACCATGTACTGGATTATTGTAGATATTGTTGTGGTTATCAATGTTGTGACATCATTGTTGTGGATTTGTTATGAATTTTTAGACCACTTATGGCCTCTCTTGACTTGTAAAACATGCATGTTTCGATTAATATTATTTCCAGTCTGTCTATCATGCACCTCGTCTATTTAAATTTTTGTCTTTCAATTCATGCATGATATTTAGACTGCCATATTTGATAATTTATGAATTACTATTATATTCTTCTGCAATTACTTTCAATTTCTTTCAGTTACTCACCGTCTAGTTTGTGACGGTGGGTGCAGATAGAGCGGGGTGCAATAGAGGCAAGGACCTTGCCTAGGAGACTTTTTGTGAGTGGCTAGACTTGAGGAACCCTATTGTAGGTTATATGTTTTGTTTGTATGTTGCTTATTATTAAATATCATGTTCTGTTGAGTCATTGAACTCGGGATTATAGTTTGGGATTGATATCATGTAATGTCTCATTTGACTTTGGTTTATTGTACATGAATATTCCCATTTATGGGGTTTCCACATATATATAGATTCCTGATTTTCGTTTGACTGAGTTATTTCCCAATACTTATTTGGTTTCAATTTTCTTCTGCTATGTTATACTTGCAATAATTCTTTCATAAAACTTATAATTTGATAATTGGAGGTTGACTAGGCTCGACAGATCGCAGATACTAACTTGGGGATCTGTACGTGTCTATGCCGGGTGTTCCCAAATACGTTAGGAATTTGGGGCCGTCACACCTATCACTACCCGAATCACATTGCTTCCCAACTAGGATTCTAGGTCAAGTACATCGGGTTTCCACATCTGAAATTTGTTTATTAAAGTTTATGCTCTTTCGATTTTTTAAGTTTCCTTCCTGAGGTTCATCGACCCTGATCTGATACCAAACTATGACGGCCCAAAATTATGAGGTCCACCTCGATTTCAATACCACCGTACCACATGGCCCCGAGAGTTGGAGGAGTGGAGGAGTTAGTTTCAGGATTCGGGAGAGAAGGGATTCATCACACCTTCTATATTGCCATGGGGAGCGGTAGTCCTCTTTGTGAAGAAAAAGGATGGTAGTCTATGACTGTGCATTGACTACAGGTAACTGAACAGAGCCACAGTTAGGAACAAGTACCCGCTACCGAGAATTGACGACTTATTTGAGCAGCTAAGAGGAGCACAACTTTTCTCTAAGATAGACTTGAGATTTGGGTATCATCAGCTTAGGATCTCGGATGAGGATAGGTCCAAGACATCATTCCGCACCAAATATGGACACTATCAGTTCACGGCCGTTCGGGCTGACCAACGCCCTCGCCATGTTTATGGACCTGATGCACCGAGTATTTAGGTCGTTTCTTGACCGCTTTGTGATAGTCTTCATCTATGATATTTTGATATATTCGAGGACATGAGGGCACTTGAGCCGATGGCATTGACACCAAAGTGATTGTAAACTCAACTAACTCCTCATCACAAGGGTTAAAGAACGCGCCCCTACTACTAACTCAGAGGTAGAAGGAGATTGTTATTGTGAACCGAACGGCCCACCCATTTGTAATCATGCATGACCACCACTTTAGGGTGTGCCGATGTTAAGAGGACCTATAAAAGTTACTGAGGGACTGACTTGGTGAGGGAGTGAGAGTTTAGGGTTTAGGTACTTGTGGATTCATTAATGTCGATCGTAAAAGCTTCATGCCGAATATAATTGATTGTGTAAATTTTACTTGCAGTGCATTAATTACATTACTAATTCATAATAAATAGTCCATGAGAAACATTATTTTTTTTTATATTTTTCTCCAATCCAAGTGCAGACATGCTTCTCCATGAATCAGAAATGGAGATGTATTGCACACTGCACTGGAGTATATGGAACTTCCCTCTTTAATTATTTTTTTTAGCACATTTTGATTTTTTGCTTTATGATGCTTGTTAATGATTTCATGTGAATCTAAAACTTATCGTTGATTTAATGCTGATTACAACTTAGAAGTCTATCCAAAAACTTCATGATAGTTTAACTAACCCTATGTTTTAAAGTAAAAGTGGTTATGCATTAAAAAAAGATAAAAATAACATCGATTAATCATGCTAGAGATACAATAAATAATGGCAATCCTAAAATTAATATTGCTTAGGATACTTGGTGAAGGTGATTTGTTACTAAAGTATTCGTTGGACATGCTACATAGATACAACATAGCCTAAATCCCAAATTAGTTGGGTTCGACTACATAGATCAAACTCTTTCATTGTACTCAAATTAGTGCAATTGATAGTTTGCCTTCCTAGTCATTTAAATCCCTCCAAATTAATTATGCGTCCCAAGTTAACTTCAGTCTACCCCTACCTCCTAGATTTTCTTCTGTTTGTATTGAATATCTATATTTCTTAGTCTATCTTTACGTGTTTTACCACACATCCACTTAAGCATTCTCATTTCTGCTATGTACTCATGTTACATAGATATTGGTTTCATAATTGAATACAATGAAAATCAATTGTTAGGTGGTTTTATGGTAAATGCCTAGAAGATAGTGGCTCGTAAATCATATTTTACTCGGCTAGCGACCTCAACTGGAGAATATTGCTATTAATGCTTTGAAACTTATTGCTAGTTCTTGTAGAATATAAGTGTCATCAGAATCAGATGAGCTAAATTTTATTCTAAAGACTGACACAAACTTTGCTGGTTTATTATTTGTCTTTTTTCTTTTTGGCTCAATCATTACATTTTCAACTTCAACTAAATCACATCTCCTTTCTAACTTTCTTATGTCTCTATTCAGGTTATATTCTTGTGATGTCATTGGGCATTGTCTCCATCAGTAAGTACCTTCTTCAATATACGGAATATCTTATTTGATCAGTCATATTCGTGTCTTTTTTCTGCCTCATCACTATGTAATGAAATTAATTAATATTCACTCCATATCTGTAAATAAGAATGACGAACATGTAAATAAGAATGACGAACATCTACACTTGTTTGAAGTAGTTGCAGATATCTAAATTCTTGGAATGTACATCTTATACGTTTAGACATTTATATAGGTATCAAAACCCCAATGAGAATGATGAACATCTACCCTCGCAAATGAGAATGACGGACATCTACCCTCGCAAGTGCTTTGTTCTAGCTTAAAGCAGAATTTTGTTTTCTCATCATTAGAGCAGAGATTTTTTAGCATGATATTTCAAGATGATACAATTATAAAGGTGTTAGCCACAATATGATCTCTTTATTAACTCCAACCTTTTTCAGTAGATAAAAAACGTGTTATGAATTTGTAGAATCTGGATTGTATACCTTAACTGCATATGCTATCGTAAACTATATCATTATATACAAATTCTGATGCTAATTTTTAGTTTCGAATTTCATCATCATGTGATGGTTTGATTAGAAAAACTTACATTAACTAATGGTACCATATTACATATATCCTTATCTATTTGCTGGTTTCAAAATTTCATTTTCGTGTTAATAGGTTTTTTTTGGATACTCAGTACACTTCCCATCTTTCTTAGGCAAAGTGAAAGTTAAGATCTAGCGCAACGACCATCATCTAACGAAAGGCGAGCTAATTCGTTCATCTTTATATCAGAACTAGTTGGTTAATGGTGTTGGAACAATTAATTATATTATTTAATTGTTTATAATTTGAATAGAAATTATGCGAAAAGTTGTGTACTCTTGTGGAAAGACATAACAAAAAGGTGTATTTATTTACCAAGGGGCGTGTGTTTCCTAATAGACACATGAAAGTCTATATATATTCACTTGATAGATTGTTTTTTAGACGAAATTAGAAGGTTAAGAAAATGGGTCAAATCAAAATCTTTTCCTCTATTTTCATGCTTTTGAGTCTGAGAGAGTATAGAATTATAGATTGGTTCGTAGACTAGTGATTTGGAGTGCTACAAGTCATTAGTATGATCATTGTATCTTGGGAGACTAACGTCATTAAACCGTGAGTACCTTAGTGGGGCGAAATAGTCTTAAGGATATTAAGTATAACTCAAGCCTTGATCAATTGCATTATTATTCTTCTATTTCGCACCAAGTTTTCGAAAATCCCACCAACAAATGGTCATAAAATTATGACAATACACATTATCTAGGATGTATTAGGCTTATGATTTAAAAAATCTATATCATTCTTGGTTTTAGTTGTTCACTTGTTATTTCCACCTTTTGTGAGTCTTCACCTCGGTTTAAAGCTCATCTTTAATGTTGTTCTCTGCTCCAACTCTGCTTGAGCTCATTGGCGTCCATGGAACTATTTTATATAGGCACATCATGGGGTGAAAGCACCAAAGTCCAGGTAGCTAAGAATTATCATTTCCTGCCCTAAAAGAATTTAGCCACAAACTACCATGGGTGGAGACAACAGCGCCCCCTTCGGGGAGTAGTCGGGCGAAGCTCGGACACCCCTGATTAATATCTATACATATCCTTGGGGGGATTAGTCGGGCAAGAACCAGAGGATGATGAAGCAGGAACGCATCTTAAAATATCTTATTGGAGTAATCAGACTTCTTTCCATAAATCGATCTTTAAATTTTCCTCGTTGGTCTCGTCCATTTTCCCTTGCACTTCTTAACGCAACACAAGCGAGCAAGGCAATTGAATTTGACGGCATCCAATTTCATTAGATTTTGTGCTTCTTAACGCAACACAGTCCCGCTTTTCATTATTTCGCTATATTCTTTATGTCGTTAGCTCTTATATAATTTGAGAAATTCTTAGTTTGCTCTGATAATTTGGCATCTCTTTTTTATTCAATTGCGGATACAGTGTTGGATCATAAACTAATCTAATTGGAGTTCAAGTCCATCAAGGTCCAAATCTAGAAACTTCTAGGGTGTATGAGAAGAATGGAAGGTTGTAGAAAAATGAGGTGTAGAGAAGGTTGTAGAAGAATGGGGTAGTATAAATACCCCTCCCCATTTTAGTTTAGGTATAAAAAAATGAAGAGCTTCTAAGAAAGTGAGGAAGCAAACTCTAATAAGAGTGAGTTGTAGTATCTTATTTTTTGAGTGAGTGTGCTCTTGTAATATTTGTTTGAGTTTGAATAAAAGTTGTTTTGTGTGAGTGTTTCATTTCCAACATACAGAACCACGCATTAGATTATGGGAAATATTTTAGAAACATTTTGATGAGATGTCTTCGCACAAATGGTGGAGGAATCAACAATACCAGAGAAGTGCGACAAGTACTGCGACTATCTTTGAGGAGAATTCAACTTTGCAACAATCTTACTATCTGAGAGAATGCTTAGGTTCGCTATATAGATCAGTATCCACCTTAAAGTTGAAATACTCTTAGTCATTTGGCTTACATTATATTAGAATTCTCATGGCTTTGTGAATGTGGCAGGTGTATATATGTTGTTGTTTGTGATCCATCATACACGGACATTGTTGGCGAGATTCATTCTAGTTTCTCATCTATGCATATCCTTATGTTAGAATATAGAATAATGCTAGAATGACCCGAATGGGACACCCATGATGGACACTCGAGTGATGATGTCCATCCATTTACACATCGGGATATGTGCGCACACACATCGATGCACGATGGATGGACACCATCACCGGATGTCCATCTCAGTTGTCCCATCACCGTTCATCCTAGCATTTTCCTAGAATACATTATCTAAGGCTGTTGGTGAATGGTTTCTGGAATTTATGTTTTGTTGAAAGATGGCAGTGGAGGAATTGTTATTCTAAAATAGGATGCTATTGCTAGTAACTAGAGGTTGGTCCTAAATTTAGCTTTCTATTCCTACTTGGCTATTGGGTTAAATAACATTCACTCCCTATCTACAAATGAGAATGACAAACATATACACTTGTTTGATGTAGTTGCAGAGATCTAAATTCTTGGAATGTACATCATATAAGTTTAGACATTTAGGTATCAACACCTCTAATGATAGGTAACCATCATAGGTGCTTTGTTCTAGCTTAAAGCAAAATTTTGTTTACATCATCATCATGTGATTGTTTGATTAAAAAAACTTAAATTACCTGATGGTACCATATTGAACATAATTATTGTCAAAAGGTTGCTCTATTGGTGCAATCTAGTCAATTAATTGCATATATAATCACTACCCATTTTCATTTCGAATCTATATTATGTTTTCTCATTCAAATTAAGGCAAACACCTTGAGGCTCACCTCGATTCAAAGCGGTCCTACTTTCGAGACTGCATAGATTTTAGCTTCATCCCATCAGTAATGAGGCATATGCATCTTAATTTTTTTTTTTGAAGAGAAGCATACACGTCTTAATTAGCCAAGGCAAGGTACAAACAATCGTTGCTTTATGCACTTTTTAAAAGCTTTCAATGGTTTTTCTAAAGGCCTTTTTTCTCACATTTTAGTTCATTTACTGACGCAGCAGAGATCTTCCAAAAATTAATAAAAAAACCCTAAACTGAAACTAGACGAAAAATAGAAACAAATGCCGCAAACGGCAATAAAAACAGAAATTCCTAATGAAAGTTATAAGCAAAACAAAACTTTCCTAAAATAGCAAAATTGCCGTTTCGGAGGGCGAAACGATGGAATTTCGCCGAAAAAGTCATAATCACGGCATAGCCGTGAGTTGTGATCTCCACACCGTTTCCAATAAACCCATGCCCTCGGAATTTACAAGCTAATTCTTGGACTTCATCATTCTCCCCATGGTGGATAGAATTCGCCCTCGAATTCTCATCATTAGACGTATCCCCATAATAGAGAACAAGATGCTTGACATTAAATACATTAGCCGTGCGAATGTGACTTGGCAACTTCAATCTGTAAGCATTAGGATTAATTTTCTCTAGAACCTCCACAGGACCAATCTTTCGAACTGACAATTTGTTGTAATCATCCACAGAGAACGGTCTTTAGTGAGAATGTCACGCAATGGTGGCAATCCTTCTGGCATCTCATCAGGGAAAACATCACAAAACTCCTTCAGAATAGGAATTGCAGCTTCAGGAACATCAACATCTCTATCTACCTCCTTTCCCATCAAGATGTAAATGACCTCAGAATCCTGTAATTCATCTTCAAATCTTGCCAAAGACAGCAAACTGCTAGATTCTTTAGTAGGCTTAACTTCCTTTGGGTCCTTGGCGGGTACTAGCACAATCTTCACTCCCTTGAACATAAGGGTGTATTTATTGGTTTTGCCATCATGCACAACTCCCCTATCAAACTGTCAAGGACGTCCCAGTAACAAGTGGCAAGCATCCATAGCCATAACATCACACCAGATTGAATCTTTGTAGTTAGCACCAATAGAAAAGTCACCAAGGCGCGCTTCAACACCTTCACCTCACGACCCTTCTTCAGCCAAGCTAGCTTGTAGGGTCTGGGATGTTGTTCAATTGCAAGGCTCCACTTCTGAACCGCTTCAACTGAGATGATATTCTCGCAACTGCCTGGATCAATCATGAACCTGCACACCTTGCCTAAGATGGTACACTTGGACTGAAAGATGTTATTCCGCATCCACTCATCATCAGCGACAGCTCTAGGAGTCATACAAGAATGCTTTACAACTAAGGCAGTACCCACATCTCAGTCACGACCTCCTCATCTGTGTTGTCAGAAGTGTCAAACACTGGTTTTGCAGTGATGTTGGCCTCTTCCCCTCTGTCTTCCTCTTCGTTCTCAATAAAGAGAGCCTTCTTCCCTTTACATTTTGACTTCCTGTGACCAACTTCGCCACAACCGAAGCATTTAATCCCACTAGTGCTAGGTCTGTTTGTGCGACTAGCAGGGTTAATTGCAGCGATATTACCTCCAGTATTGGCTATCCCAACACAAACATTACTGGAAGCATTACTCACACCCCGAAGCTGTTGTTTCTCCACCAACAATGCTCGTTGGTGCGCAGCAGATAAGGAAGCCAGATCAAACATGTTAACGACATCTTGGATCTACACCCTCAGTCCACTGATATACTGCGCCACTAATTGGTCGCTAGTCTCCTGCAATTATTTTCTAGCGACTAACTGATAATACTCAGTAGTATAATCATCTATTGACTTTGTCCCTTGTCTCTGATTCTGCAACCTATGATACATATGGCGTTGGAAATTGTAAGCCAAGAACTCAGCCCGTAAGTGTTTTTTCATCTTCTCTCACAAGGTGATCTTCGCCTTTCCATTCCTATTCCGTGTCAACTTCTGTTGTTGCCACCAAGCCATGGCCCTATTGTGGAATCTGGTCGCAACCAGTTGCACACGCTTGTCTTCGGGCACACCTTTGAATTCTAAGACTTCTTCAACTGACGCTAGCTAGTCTAAGAATTCTTCTGATTGAAGGGTGCCATGAATTTCTAGGACCTCCATCTGCATCCCAGACTCCCACCGCCTGCGGTCATCCTCAATTGCACGCAGCCTGCAGCGCCTACTTGGTGCCTCAACATACTCATCCTCCCGTCCGGTAGAAGAATCTCCTACTGGTTCATCACCAATAGGTTCCTTTCAATGTTACGGATATGATTCATATTCTGACTAAACAACTGATTGATTCTGGTAGTTAATTGTTCTACCACCGCGCCCATGCTTTGGTCAATCAATTGGCCAATTTGTTGATTCAAATTGTCACAGTCATACACCTCCTCGATACGCTGTTGGTTCCTCTTCGACAACATGATTTCTCCAATCACGCTGAAGCAGGCTCTGATACCAACTGAAGCAGTGGAGCTCTTCCAAACTAGTTGAACGAATCCACAAATAACTCGATCTAGGTCAGAACTTAAGCCAAAGTTCGAAAATTCTTTTATTTCAGCCAAAAACTACGAATTACACACAATAGATCGCTTAAATAGCGAAACCCTAAAATTTGCTAAAAATAGTAAAAAGTTCAAAAAGCCCTAAACTGAAAACTAGACGAAAAATAGAAACAAATGCCGCAAATGACAATAAAAACGGAAATTCCTAATGAAAGTTATAAGCAAAACAAAACTTTCCTAAAATAACAAAATTGCCGTTTCGGAGGGCGAAACGATGGAATTTCGCTGAAAAATGTTGTAGTCACAGCAATTGTGTGTTGTGATCTCCACACCGTTTCCAATAAACCCATGCCCCCGGAACACCAAAAACCAAACTTCGCCATTTGCAAAAATGACTAAAATGCCATCCTGTCATATCTTTCCATCATATTTTTCCAAGAATTTACAATCTAATTCTTGGTCTTCATCATTTACATACATCCCATGTCATTCACCATTCATTTTATTCCATTAGTTGCATTTCTGCATTCATTAGCAATTGAAGACTTGATATCTTTTTTTACCATGCGGTAGTACTGTCCGAACAACTTGCAATAATTTTTGTAGCTTTCCTTGCATTGTTTCATATTTTCATTTGGATACCACTCGCACTCATATTTATAGTCTTACAAGTTGCAAACTCTCTCAACTTGCTTAGTTAGCTATGGAATCATGCTACATACTTTTGAGGCTCACCACCTATTCAAAGCGATCTGACTGACTTTCGAATGGGGATATATTTCAACTTCAGGGCTCGACGTTGCGGGGATGAGGGTGAATTACTTAATGGGAGTGGATAGTAACCATCAGTGAAAAAACAAAAAAATTTAACGGGAGTGGATAGTAACCATCGTGGCAAAACAAAGAAATTTAATTAGGGGGGTGAATTTTACCTAGACCTATACTTATTAGCTTGGTCCACACATTAGTAACGCTTAAGTTGTAACACTAATATAGAACCTACTCTATTTAAGAGTGCTACAACGCAATAATTTAGTGGATGGGTGCAGTTTTAATTTGTATTTATTGGCTCAGGCTACGACCTTGTATAACTTAAAAATATTTTAATATTTACTGCAAAATGAATTAGTTGGTGCCCTATACGAGGTCCAACAATGCCCGATCATAGATTAGTCGGTGCGGTTGTTCCAGACAACATGTGGGAAACCAAAAAAAAGTTGGTTGGTTTTAAAAAATAAGTTATCAAAGACAAGGTTGACTTGGGTTTGCCTAAAATCCAATTTCAAGCTAAATCATAATGATTTGCTATGTAAATTAGGGTGCTGCTATGTGCACATAAGGGCAAGCCATTGGATTTAGGCACCCAAGTATTTACTAAGACACCCCTTTGAAATGTTTGATGTGCTAAATTACCCTTACAGTTTACAAGGGGACCCCACTACCAAAACAACACAAACGATACTTATGGTAGTTGAAAGGATTTATGGGCTAAAAAATTGCAAGGTTGCTTCGCTGATGGTCAAAGGAGGTCGAGTTTAGAGGTGTAGATGGCTTGGGGTAGGGTGCACAATGAGAGAGAGCATGCGAGGCATTATTTGGTTTCTAAGGGGCAAGTGGGTGTTGGACATTTTCAAAACAAAAGAAATGTTTAGTCCCACATGGGTTAGAAAATTCTACTTTAAAGAGTAGATATACTCTTGCACTACTTTTAAGCATAAAAGGAAAACTGCAAGAGCTATGCAAAGTGAGCCATGCGCGCACATGGGCCATGGCATGTATGGCATTTTTATAGGCGCACTTAACACTTAACACTTAGCACGAGGCATGTGCGCGTGTGCATGTGGGCTAACTATGGTTATAAATTTTTACCATTTTACTATTTTCAGAATTAATAAGTGGGTGGTTATTTAATTGACCCCCTCAACTTGGTGGGCAGTTAATGGGTGTTAACCTATTCAATGTTTACTGAGTGGAGCAGTTTCAACTGCCAGAGCAGTTGAAACTCCATCTCTTCCCCACTATCTCATTTCTCTAACTGGCTTGACCAGAGGACTATAAGAGAAGATGCTTTGGGGAAGAAGAACATAACAAATATCAAAACATTTGTCCTGGTTCGATTTTCACTACAACAAGTGCAAATCAGGACTTCATAGTTACCTATTAGTCTTTTGTTGGACTCTTGCAGATAAGAGTGCAAAAGTTTCCTTCAGAAAATTGGTAGTGTTACACGCTTTGAAGTCATTCCTCACTCTTTGGTTATAACAATCTAAAGAAAACTTTTTGTTACAATGGATTCGATCAAGGAACTATCGGTGAATATCGTGAAACTCAATCGTTTTGATGGAGGAAGTTTCCTGAGGTGGCAAAAGTGTGTGCATTTCCTATTGGTGGCACTTCACGTGGTGTATGTTTTGAATACACCTAAGCATGTGGAGTCCGATGATGAAACTGTCGAGCAGATCAGGAAAAGGCAGAAGTGGGAGACAGATGGCCAAGTCTATAGAGGTCACATTTTGAACGTGATGGAGGACTCCCTGTTCGACCTATACCACAACCTTGCTTCTACCAAGGAACTGCGGGAGAAATTGGAGGCAAGGTACCATAAGGAAGACACGACAAGTAAGAAATTGATCATCTCTCATTTTACTAATTTTAAAATGGTAGATGATAGATCTGCCATAGAACAATTCCGTGAAATTGAGAGAATTCATAATCATTTCTCTCAACACAATCTTGTTATGGATGAAACTATTGTTATGTCTTCTATTATTAACAAATTGCCACCATCATAGAGAGAATTCAAAGGAACTCTGAAGTATAAGAAAGAGGACATCACTCATGATAAGCGTGCTAACCATCTTCACATAGAAGATGATGGTTGCATGCAGGAAAATGAAAAAGAGCATAATGCTTAGAAAATCTCAAAGGTTCATGTGGTGGAGGAAGTAAAGTTCAAAAAGCCTTCGTTGAAAAGACAACAAAAGCCTGGTGATTTCAACAAGCTTGGAGGTTTGAGAAAACTGAAGTACCAAAACCAGAATCGAAAGAAGCAGAAAGCAACTTGTTGGTTCTGCGGCAAAGATGGCCATATCAAGTCTGAATGTCATCACTAGAAGAGGAAGAAAGGAAAACGACAAACTCCCTTAAGTAATGTAGGAAATGACAATGATAACTGTAACGACCAAAAAATGTGCTATGTATATATGACGTTGTGTAGTACCTATTTGTACTTGTGTCTATGTGATAGAGCGATGACGTTAGTATAAGAGTAGGGTTCGCCTCGAAGAACGTGTTAAACGGGGTCGAGTGGAAATATAGGTACACGATGTCGCAAAAATGATAATTATGGATGACCAATAAATAAAACATAATAATTAATAAATCCGATAAATTGTTCAAGTCATTAATATTCTATTCGTACATGACGGGGTGGGTGGTGGTGCGATTCAGATGCGGAAAAGGCTGGGGAATGTCGTGTCACCTACCAAAGTCACACACGCGTGTTAGTAGGGCTGAAGCGGTGGCAATGGCTGGGTGGTTGGAGATTGTTGGATGCGCCTCAGGATACGCATCAGGGAAGTTAATCAAGATATGAGCATAAACTTTCTCTCTCTGGATGTTTCTTACACTATTTCTCGTATTTCTTTTCTTTCTCTTATTTCTCTCTTTTTAAACAGAAGAAGGTATCAATAAGGATTCCAGAGTTCGCGATGACGCGAAGAGACAACGAACACTCGAGTTGAGGCAAGATTTGACTCATCATTAGTTTTTCATCAATATGACCGTGAGTATTGAGTGTTTTCGTTCGAGTTGGAATTTCGTAGTGTTTGGTTTTTGGTTGGTTTGGAATGGTATCGACGTCCTAAGGAGTTAGGAATAGGATTGGAATGTGCCGACACTAGCCAGGGTATCAGAAAACCTCGGATTCTTGTTCAAGAGTCGACGTTGCGACTGACGTCATGGAGCCTGTAAGTCACGACGTTAGTCATGGCGTCCAGACTAGAGAAGGTTGGGGAATTCGCACTTTAAGTGACACTGCCAGGGAATTCACCCATGACGCCACTCATGACATCTGGAAAGAATTTGATGTTTTAGGCGACACCGCTAGGAGTTTAGGCCACGATGTGACACTATTCACAACACTAAAATTCTAAGAATTTACAAAAACTTTGGTGATCTCTTAGGTATCCATATGGGTTCAAATACGACCCAATATCCGAGGAATTGACACAGAATAATGGAAAATGAATAATATTTGGAAAATAAGAAAAATGAAAATTAAAATGGAAATAGAACTCTAACGCAACCAAATTGAATTGAAATAATTGTCAGGTGTCTAGGAGACTGATGACTAACGTACGGGATCGGTTTGGGAATGGTTAAGAGTTGCGAACACGAGGTTTTGTATTGTGCGATGAGGAAAACCAATGGAAGCTTTAATATTATTTCATTTGTGCAATTAATTGGCTGTTATCTTTCTTGAGCAGTATTTCTTGGTAGAATATGATTTCTTGAATTTCGTTTGTCATATTTATCCTTAGTGGATTATCGACTTAGTTTTATTGGATTTCGAATGAGTGGTTTCACTTGCTAGCGTGATTACACGGATATTTGGACTTGCCTAAAACCCCAGGTTAAGGTTGGGAGTCAAATAGGTAGTTGACTGTGTGTGAGCTACTGAGGGGTTGACTCATTCTAAACTTGTTGGTAGTTTGTTTAAGTCCAAGATTTGTCTGGGATGTCCGATTGTTTACTATGTGTGGTAATCCGATGGACTTAGAACACTTAGATACTTTTTGCTTTGTGCTCTTGACACTCATTTATTGTTGATATCTCGGTGCGGTGATTCATTATCATGTTGTCATTTATCTTTATGATATCTACGCATGATACTCGATTAGCCGTTTATTTGACTTTTGAAATGATGTTGGAATTCCAATTAGTTATTATTGTTCTACTTATGTACTCACCATCTTTTTTATGACGGTGGGTGCAGAATTTTCATATTACAGGGTTGAGAAAGGCAAAGGACCAGCGATAGGCGATTAAAGTGAGGGACTATTAGGTGATCAAATCATGTCTATTGGGTAGGTCCTATGTATTATATGTACATGTTTTGAAAACATTGGGATATGGGTTATAAGAGATCTTGGGCATGTATACTATGTTGTATTCTCCTCTGGCTTAATATATATATGATGTTGGTATACATATGCGGGGTTTCCACACTGTAGGTTATTCTGACTAGTGTAATAGGGTTATTTTTATTTGTTTGAAGATGTACTTGCTTCTGCTATACTTTGAATAATTCACTAATTTGAATAACATACATTCAATATAATTGGAATTAATAGGTAATGGAAAGGAAGGCTGATTAGGTTTATGTTTGTTGAGTGAGTATTGACTCGGGTTCACGTAAGTCTAGGCTAAGCAGAGCCCAGTTTTAGGGTCGTGAAATTAGGGTTGTTACAGTTGGTATCAGAGCCAAAGTATTAAGACTCGACTTTTGATTAAATCACAATCCATTAAGACACAAACTAGCGAAAGTTAGGACAATGGTTGAACTTAGAGTGGAACCCCATGATCCTGACTTAAGTCTTAGTTTGAAAGTGAGGAGGGTTGGGATAATAAAAAATGGACTATGAGCTTTTTGATGTGTTGTATATTAGTAGTATTGGTACTTATAGTCTGATCGAGGATAAGCTTTCGTGAAAAATTACGATGGTCGATCAGTTAGAGTCCAGTGGTGGCGATGCGAAGGATTCATAATGGAGTTTGGAGAAAGTATCTCAGCTGGTTACATTACATGGCCATCAGCTAGAAGAGATTCTTCGACTTTTGAGAGCACATAACACAAAATATTCTTCTACTTCTGCAGCACTGGTTACCCTGGTTGAAGGTACGCTGATTATGCCTATGGATATGAGTACTAAGGAGAGTGCTGAGGTGAGACAATGTCGTGAGTTTCAAAGGCATCATCAATAAAAGTTTCAGGGTGGTACAGATCTCGAGGTTGTAGAGAAATTTATGAAGAGCCACTAGAATATTCATGATGTGTTAGCCACACTGAAACACAATGAGAGCTTCGATATCATCAACATCCATGTTTGGAGAGGCAAAGACTTGGTGGTATAGCATGGTGGCTATGAAGGGGAAGCGTAAGGATTAGGCGAGTTGAAGGAGAGGTTTAATGCAAAGTATATTCCTCCTTCAGTCCATAACCCGAGGACCAAGTTTCGAACATTAGGCGAGATGACCGGTGAGACAAGTGATGCAGTACATGGTCCGATACTCGCAACTAATGGAGTATGTCAAGGGCATAGCTGGCACCGATGTAGACTAGACCTAATATTTCATGCATGGTTTGTTAGAGTTTATTAGTTCTAAGGTGGTGACTACAACTCCGAGGACATTACAGGAGTCCAATGAGAGGAGTATGGCTAGTGAGTTGTTCGTGGGCATGCGTGACGGAGTATTGGTTGCACCGTTAGGGTCATCATATTCGAGAATCAGTTTGGGAGATAGAAGGAAGAAGAAGAGTCAGGAGGATAATGTGGAGGTAGCTATACTTTCGACAGGTGTAATATCTATGGTGATGGTTATTTATACTCTAACAACTGGGGTCATTAGGAGATCACTTCAGGGAGTATAGACGGGGCAACAATAGCTATACAGTACCCAGAGTGGAGGCAGTGGATCGTAGGGAGAACGACGGTGTTACCGTTGTAGGCAATGGGGACACATTGCTAGTAATTGTCCTCTAATGGTGAGGGAGCCGCAGGATAACTCAGTTACATGTGTAGGAGGGAGCACGTGTTATTATAGATCCTGGTTCAGCGCCAACGCGAGACCCAAGGGCGAGTAAGATCTATTTTACATTTGGGCACGATTTTATTTAGGGGTCTGTATTTTAGATCTAACCTGGGGAGACTTTAGGTGAGTCAGGGGTTAGAATGGACTCTGTTTGAGTCAATCTTACAAAAGACTCTAGGTGAGTCAACTGTTAGGAAGTGCTTTATGTGAATAGTAGTGAGCAACTTTGTGTGAGTAGTCATTGTGTGCAACGACTTTGTGTTAGTTAACTTTTAAAGGGAGAAGTTAACTATGTGTGAAGCTTCTGACTTTGTATAAGCCTAACCTTTGAAAGGATTGAAGGTTGTGTGTGTTTTGTGTAAGTCTAAGGTGGATGAGGTTGTATGCCAGAACTCTGTATGAGTCTAGAGGGAATAAGGCGTGTGTCGGGACTTTTATGAGTCTAGATTCTGTGTGAGCCTTGGTAGGGATTATGTGTGAATCTAGGTTCTCTATGAGCTAGGGGGTAGGTTCTGTGTGAGCTTAATCTAAGTGGAGCTAGGTGCTTTGACTCTGTGTGAGTCTAACATCAATTAGAGGGATTAGTTAGACAATACTTCCCTGTTGTGTGCATTTTATTAAGATTTCACTCAAGTTAATTTTAATTTTGATGACAAAATTCTTATTAGTTGCGAAGACTGTAACGACCTAAAAAATGCGCTATGTTTATATGACGTTATGTACTACCTATTTATACTTGTGTCTATGTGACAGGACGATGACGTCAGCATACTAGTAGCGTTCGCCTTGAAGAACGTGTTGATCGGGGTCGGGCAGATGAAATATGGGTACACGGTGTCAGGGTAACATTAATTGTGGATGACTAGCAAATAAAACACAATAATTAATAAATCTAATAAATTGTTTAGGTTGTTAATATTCTATTTGTGAGCGATGGGGGGAGTCGTGGTGTGGTTCAGATGCGGAAAAGGATGAGAAATGTCGTGCATCACCTAGCAAAGTCATACATGCATGCTAGCACGGCTAAAGCGATGGTCGTGGTTGGGTGGATGGAGATCGTCGGATGCGCCTTGAGATACGCATCAGGGAAGTTGATGAAGCGATGAAGATAAAATTTCCCTCTCTCTCTCTTGTGACGTTTCTCACACACTTTCTCGTATTTCTTTTCCTTCTTTTGCCTCTCTCTGTTGAAATAGAAGGACGGTTCGACAAGGATTCCGGAGCTCGCGACGATGTAGAGACATAACAAATACTCGAGTTAAGGTAAGATCTCAACTCACCATTGGTTTCTCGTCGATTTGACATAAGTATCAAGTGTTTTCATCCGAGTTGGGATTTAGTGGTGTTTGGTTTTTGGTGTTTTTGGTGGTTTGGAATGGTATCGACGTCCCGAAGAGTTGGATAGGCCCAAAATGCAGTGACACGAGCCGAGGTGTTAGAAAACTCCGGATTCTCGTTCAAGAGTCGACGCTGCGAGGGACACCATGGAGCTTGTAAGCCATGACGTCTGTCAGGACGTCCAGACTAGAGAAGGTTGGGGAGTTCGCACTTTAAGTGACACCGCCAAGGAATTCACCCACGGGCGACTCACGACGTCTAGGACAGTGAATGTGGGAATTTGACATTTTAGGTGATGCCACTAGGAGTTTTGGCCACGAAGTGACCTACGACATGACACACTATTCACAACACTAAAATTCTAAAAGTTTATGAAAACTTCAAGGAACTCCTGGGTATCCATATGGGTTTGAATACGACCTAATATCTGAGGCCAGAATAATGGAAAATGAATAATATTAGGGAAATGGGGAAAATGACAATTAAAATGAAAGTAGAACTCTAATATAACCAAACTGAATTGAAATGATTGCTAGGTGTCTATGAGCCTAGTGACTAACGTACGGGATCGGTTTGGGAACGGTTAAGAGTTGCGAACACAAGGTTTCGTGTTGTACGATGAGTAAAACCAATGGAAGCTTTAATATTATTTCATTTGTGCAATTACTTGGATGTTATCTTTCTTGAGCAGTATTTCTTGGTGGAATATAATTTCTTGAATTTCATTTGTCATATCTATCCTTAGTGGATTATCATCTTGGTTTTCTTCAATTCTGAATGACTGGTCTTTTAGATCTAATTAAGTGGGTGATATGGTGATCATGGGTTCGGTGAGTTTGCTTCGTGGTCTTACTCACTACCGTGGTTACATGGATGTTTGGACTTGCTTAAATCCCCAAGTTAGGGTTGGGAGTCGAACAAGTAGTTGACTATGTGTGAGCTATAGAGGGGTTGACTCAGGTTTGAGTAGTGGATTGTAGGGAGAGGCATTGTTGACAGCATGCCATATTTTGAATAGAATTCCACAAAAGCGGAATAAGGTCACCCCATATGAGCTTTGGAATAAGCGAAAACCAAACCTTAATTATTTAAGAGTTTGTGGTTGTAGAGCAGTAGTAAAAGTACCTGGACCTCAAAAGAGGAAATTGGGTAAGAGGGGAGTGGAGTGTATATTTATTAGATATGCACAACACAACTAAGCATATAGGTTCATGGTAATTAAGCCTGACAATTCGAATTCAGTGAATACTGTAATTGAATCAAATGATGTAATTTTTTATGAGACCATATTTAAATCTGTTCCCAAAAATATTCTTGAACAAAACCAAAAAGGGAAGGAAGTCATTGAAAATGAGAATGACAATGAGATAGTAGAAGTTTATAAACTTCAAATAAGCAACAGAGCTCGAAAAATTAAGTCATTTAGTTCTGATTTCTATGCATTCCTAGTTGAAGGAAGTAGAGAAACAATAACTAGACAAATTTTGTATTGTTTTAATACGGAAGTTGATCCTCAAACAGTAGAGGAAGCGATGAAAGAGATTCAACTTTTTGGAAAGAGGCTTTGAATGATGAAATGGATTCAATAATGGGTAATAATACTTGGGAGGTAGTTGATCTACCTCCCGGTTGTAAACCCATTAAATGTAAATTTCTTTTCAAAAGGAAAAGAAGTGTTGATGGATCCATTGAAAAACATAATGTAAGATTGGTTGTTAAAGAATTTACCCAAAAGCATGGAATAGACTATTTCGATACCTATTCACCAGTAGCTAGAATTAATACAATCAGATTGCTTATTGCGATTGCATCTATTAATAAGCTGGTCATCCACCAAATAGACGTGAAAATTGTGTTCATACATGGACAAGTGGATGAGGAAATATATATAGACTAACCTAAAGGGTTCATTATGCGTGGTCATGAAAATAAAGTGTGTAGATTGTAAAAAAACATTATATGGATTAAAGCAAGCACCAAACCAGTGGCACTAGAAATTTGACGAGGTTGTACTTGATAATGGATTTAAAATAAATGAATATAATAAATGTGTATATTTCAAGTTTGATGAAAAAGTAAATGGTGTAATTATCTGTCTTTATGCGGATGACATGCTAATTTTTGGAACTGACTTGGAACAAGTTTAGTTGACCAAAGACTTTCTTTCAAAAAAATTTAATTGAAAGATATGGGGCCAACAGTGTCATTCTCGAGATTTAGATTGTAAGAGACGAGGGGAGTATTACTCTAACTCAATCTCATTATATTGAAAAAATTCTCAATAGTTTCAATCATTTGAATTGTGCCCCCGTTTCTACCCCGCTAGACCCAAGTATTGAGCTAGTGAAACATATCGGCAATCCAGTTTCACAACTGGAGCATTATAAATTAATTGAATGCTTAATGTATACAATGACATGCGCCAGATTGGATATTGGCTTGGCAGTAGGCAAGTTGAGCAGATTTACAATTAGTCCAAGCAAGTTGCATTGGTTTTCAACACGAAGAGTTTTAAAATATCTGAAGAAAATAATTAACTATGGCTTATGCTATAGTGGACATCCTTCGGTCTTAGAAGGATTTTCATATGCAAGTTGGATTGTGAAAGATCAAAATCATGCATCTATAAATGGGTGGATTTTCACACTTGCTGGAGGTGTAATTTTGTGGGCTTCAAAAGAGCAAACTTTAATAGTTGGTTCCACCATGGAATCAGAGTTTATTGCATTGGCATTAGCTTCAAAAGAAGCTGGAAGGTTACGTGAATTATTACACGAGATACAATTACAGGCTAAGCGGATAGCTCATGTTTCTATCCATTGTGATAACGAGGCCACATTGGCAAGAGCTTATAGTCAAGTATACAATGGCAAGTCCAAACATATTGGATTGAGATACAGTTGTGTCAGAGAATTGATAACAAATGAAGTTATCACTATTAACTATGTGAA
This sequence comes from Stephania japonica, assembly GCA_039657345.1. NCBI lineage: Eukaryota > Viridiplantae > Streptophyta > Magnoliopsida > Ranunculales > Menispermaceae > Stephania > Stephania japonica. Next base: position 24,267,495 of record CM077558.1, on the reverse strand, counting down.
ATCTATTCAAAACTTGGCAGATCCTTTAACTAAGGGTTTGCCCAAAGACTTGGTGAATAAAACATTAAGGGAGATGGGTCTCAAACCCATAAATTAAAGTCATCAATAATAGAAACTCAACTGGACGCTTAACATAACGTTAAGTTTCAAGTTCAATGTAGTCAAAGTACATTATCAATATGATATGAGCGCTAAATCATTATAGTCATCCCAGGGTTGTTAGTGTTTGGTACTCACACAAAAGAAATGAGGCTGAGTTAATATCTTAATAGTCTTCAAAGGTGCTTAAATTACGGGGTGTATGTAGTTGTGAAATTTGGTCGCTTCAAAAAGTTCAAGGGCTTGACCTTAAAAACATTCACGAGAAGATACAGGAAACAAGGCCAATGTTAAATGTGCCACGAAATTTAAGGCAACTTGTTGGTGTATGTTATATGTGTGAGTTGTTTATGCTACATATCAAATAGAATCATTGGTTTAAAGTTTATCTACCATGCAATTATGATGTGATGTAATGAACTTTTCATAAATTAGTAGTTCAAATCACAAGATACCATTATTCATACTATAATGTTTAAAATGTTATTGGATCAATGATCTGTTTCTTTTGAATATGGCGGGGGATTGTTGAACATTTTCAAAACAAATGAAATATTTAGTCCCACATGGGTTAAAAAGATCTACTTTAAAAAAGTAGATATACTCTTGCACTACTTTTAAGTGTAAAAGAAAAATCACAAGAGCTATGCAAAGTGAGCCACAAGCGCGGGCGACGCTTATTGTGCATTTTAGGCACTTTTATAGGTGCACTTAGCACGAGGCACATACGCATGTGTATGTGAGCTAACCGTGGTTAAAATCTTTTACTATTTTCAAAATTAATAAGTGAGCGGTTATTTAATTGACCCCCTCAACTTAGTGGCCGTTAATGGGTGTTAACCCATTCAATGTTGACTGAGTGGAGTAGTTGAAACTCCCCTCTCTTCCTTACTATCCCATTTCTTCTCTAATTGGCTTGACCAGAGGACTATAAAGAAGATGTTTTGGGGAAGAAGAACATAACAAATATCACAACATTTGCTCTGGTTCAATTTTTACTACTGCAAGTGCAAATCAGGACTTCATAGTATCCTATTGGTCTTTTGCAGGATTCTCGCAGATACGAGTGCAAAAGTTTCCTTTAGGAAAGTGGTAATGTTATACGCTTTGAAGTCATTGCTCAGTCTTTTGTTCTAACAGTACGTGGGTAATTTCTTATGGGGACATAATTGGAATTGTGAGGCCAAAAAAATTGTGGCTTGCTCTTTCAAATATGTGGAGTTTTTATCATTCTTAATTAAGTGTTATTTTGGCTACAAATTTCTAATCGCAATTCGGAATTGAGTTTTATCAAATTTTGGTGAAACTAGGCTCCAATATATTTATGACAATACTTTTATATATGTATATGACCGGTTTAGACTTTGTAAAGAAGCAACAATATATTATTAACAAGATCAATTATTCTATTGAAAGACTATCGACAATAAGAAGCAAGTGAGAATAGGTGACAGCAGAGGTGAGTTTGACACCGTAAGATTGATGATGAATATTAGCGGCACTATTCATAATAAGGTTCCATACGGATTTAGCTTTTAACCAGCTCAACTTAAGACGCCCTTATTTAGGAAAGCACACGTGCATACGGGTGTGTAAATTAGGGAAAATTTGGTTATTGGGCCAACCGCCGACATATCACGAGTTAGCAGTAAATTCTTAAATGAGTGTGGTGTCCCCGTGAGCAACACACAATGAAGAGGTTCTCAACTCGAAAGTCGACCGACCTAGGACTACAGACCAAGCTATTATACTATGTTAATTTATCATGACCGCGCCGCACACGCATGCGTGAGCCTGTAGATCTCCTCCGCAAACATTATTATTGTTCCCAACTTAAATACCTTTGAACTTTAGGTATGGAGTTTTATCTCAAAAAGCCTCAGTTCTAGTTGGTAGGAGACAATTGTGATAGCCCCAATTTTCAAACCTAAACTGGGCCCCGCTCGGCCCAGACTTACAAAAAACCCCAAGCCCATCTCGACGAGTCACACAAGCCTAGTCAGCGTTAACTCTTACCATTTACCATTCATTTACAAGTTTATAACATTGATTAGTCAGTTATCATCAATATAGCAGAAGCAAAAGCTCAAACTAATCAAAGAATCACAACCATGTAAAAAAAAGACATTCAAGAGTGTGGAAACCCCGCATATGTATATATCATCATAAATGATCAGTCAGAAGAGAACAACCCAATAGATATACATGCTCACATACCCAAACCCAAGTTTCAAAACAATGTATATATATATATACAATAATACAAAAATCACCTACTAAGCCAAGTGGAAAGGCATGCTCTAATATCCTCAAAGCAAATCTCTAAGCTCTAGTGCCTTCCCCTTGTTGGACTGTAGATCTGCACTGCGTCAAACACAAGAATGACGGGCCTAGGTAAGTAACGCCAAATAGAACAATAATACAACATTTCAAAATAAATAAACATCAGTCCACGTTCATGTTGACTGAAAGAAAGGAATAAGGAATGCATGAAATGTACAAGACTGTAAATAGATCAATCAAAAAGTAAGTGTCCGAGTTACGAAATAGAATTGCAACGAATCCCGACAACAGTCGTTGGTCAAGGTAAAACCTAAAAGACTTGGGTACAGAACGAGAACACAGCCTACCAGCCCTAACCCATGTGACTACGAGATATCCATAGACCCGGATAATAGCCCCTAGTGTACACTTAACTGGGAGATATCAACAACGTCTAAATAAGAGCTCGCATCGTAGGTAAAAGTAACCATAACTCCCTTGTAGTAGACCACCTAACCAATAAAGATTCTAAAGGATATAATGATAAACAGAGCAATAACAACAAATTAAAGCTCAATAAATAACTGTAAAAATTTCTCATAGTTTACTTACCTGTAATCAACCTAATTATGCACTTAATGAACCCATGATACATCTCCTATGAACTTGGCGAATAACTTTGTGCTATCTTAGAATCTGTAACACCAATCTGAGAAGCTCTTCATGATCCTCACGAGTCCTGGAGTAGATCAATATATCATCGATGAACATGATGACAAAGCAATCCAGAAACTGTCTCAACACTCGATGCATTAGGTCCATAAACATTGCAGGTGCATTAGTCAACCCAAAAGGCATGATTGTGAATTGATAATGCCCGTATCGAGTGCAAAAAATAGTTTTCTCCCTATCCTCCACTCTAATCCTCAGTTGATGGTACCCAGATCTCAAGTCTATCTTCGAGAACCATTGCGCTCCCGTCAACTGATCAAATAAGTCATCGATGCATGGAAGTAGATATTTGTTCTTCACTGTTACCCTATTCAATTGCTGGTAATCAATACACAACCACAAGCTACCATCCTTTTTCTTGACAAACAGAACTGGTGCTCCCTGGGTGACATGCTCGGGTAGATGAAACCTAACTCTACTAACTCATATAGCTGGTTCCTCAGCTCTTCTAACTCTCTCGGAGCAATCCAGTACAGCGGAATCAAAATAGGTTTGGCCCCTGAGACCAAGTCAATAATAAAGTCGATCTCTCTAGGCGGTGGTAACCGTGGTAACTCTGCTGGAAAAATGTCTGGAAACATACATACCACTGGTACCTCCTTCAACCTAGTCATAATTCGCTCCATTATACTCAATACACTAGCAAACATCTTAATATCTACGCTAGTGGCAACTTTACCTTTAGTGATAAGCAAACTGGTTGAAGTCTCCAGAAAACTAAACTTTGGATGCTCTAGAATTTGAAATATGACCCTCTTACTGAAGCAATGGATCTTTGCATGATACACACCCAACCAATCCATGCCCAGTAATACATCAAACTCAAGTAACTCCAACACTCTTAGGTTTGCTGGCATGACATGACCCTTTATCTCTACTGAACAATTAACACACAACAATTTTGGATAAATCTTGTCTCCAGTAGTTGTGCTAAAGATGAAGTGTGGCGGCCCCAAATTTCCAGGGTCGCCCCATGCAATAGGTACTTCTCCAGCACACACTCCAGAAGTACCTGCCACGTCACTCATTCATCCACCTCCTCACTATATCCACATATACTCTGTGCAGTGATGTTCCTGAATTTCTTACTATTTTATCCATATATTACCATTTCACAATGGAAGGCCTTAATACAGTCAAATACTTTAATATAGTATTGATTAGTGTACCTGTAGTGGAATCCCGAACTGTACATACATACATGCGATTAGCTGAAACAGTGTTATATAGAAGTACATTAATAACAAGTTTCCCATCCCAAAAAACTACCAAATATCAAAATCATATATGTATCAACACACGTACTAGCAAGTCTTGAAGTGGTAAGTTAGATGTAATCGCCAATCACCTCCTTACCCTTGCTGGTACTAGGATCTGCACTCAGTTATCACAAAAAAAATCAGATAACGAGTCCAGTAAGTAAAATCCCAAGGAAAACCACCAGGCATTGCAATTTAGGAATATGAATAGAAACCAATAAACAGTGCCAAATAATCATGCAATCACAAGGAAATAACTCAGGCAACTGCTCAAAAGGAAATGCATGAATACCAACATCAAGAAAACAAACTGGGTGTGAAACAGTTACCCCAGTGAACCTAGGACCAGTGGCCCAGTTGTACTCAACTCCAATGACCCCGCTGACTGTGTCCTAAGTCACAATATACTCCAAAACAACCTACACACCCGAGTAACAGCCGAAAATCTACCATTCTCATAATAAATGGATTCAAATTGACAAAGAATTAAGCTCAACGAATAAAATAAGTAAATGCAATAGTGGTGTTCAATTGGGTTTTACATACCGCAATTCGCACTCTAACAACCCCAAAATCCAAACTCCGGTCAAGCTCCAATAAACATCCAACAATCAAAAGTATCACACCAAATGTACCTAAGATTATTTATCATTGAATTAGCTTCAATTTGACATATTCTGACAATTTTACATTTTTCGAGGTAAAAACCACGGTATAAAGTCTCCTCCGACTTTTGAATTCCTCATTTTCCATAAAAATTCCTCAATTTCTATTTATTTGATCAAAATACTATTTTTTTCCTATTTTTCTGGATTTTCTTTTCCCTCTTTTTCTTTTTCTCTTTTAGTTTGGTCCTGAACCGGGTCGAATCGGGTTCGGCTCAACCGTGCCGAACCGGCCCGGTTCAGGAACCACTGTTCCTCTTCTTCATAGGAACAGAGCGTCTGCTCTGTTCGTTTTTTTTTCCTTTGCTTCTTTCTTTCTTTCTCTCTTTCTTCATCAATGGAATTGAGAGGGTGGGGAGATGACACATATCGTCTCCCTCCTCGAACTAACTCCAATTCTCGGCCATGGCCGAAGTCACCACCTCCACCACCACACAACAACAACGCACACAACCACAACCAATAAACATACCCCTCATGTTTATCTCTTTCATTTACAACTTAAATACCCTTTTTGGTCATTTCACTATTTTCTATTTTATTTTCTGATTTAATATGGATATATTTATATATATATATATATATATATCAATTTACCTATATATATAAATATATACACTCACCTATATTTCCACCTTTAAGATTCCGCCGTGCGCGCCAACGAGTGTACTCGGTGTGCACACTACTATACCACTCACGCGTATTAATCACGACTAAACCTCGGCTCTCAACCTTGCCCGGACCCAAATAATATACATACACACCTGTGATGACTATAATATCAATTACATCACAGAATTCAAATCCAACATACACCGTCAAATCTACAAATCCCAAAACCCTACCTAATCCATACTCGGCGTCCACATGTCGTCTGAGTTGGCGTCCAAATCTAAAATAATTATAACAATAACGATGTTATTAAATAAGGGCCGTTACAATTCTTCCCAACTAAAAGAATTTTCGTCCCGAAAATTAAATTAGTGTAAGACTTACCGTGAAATAGCTGAGGATAATGATCCCGCATGGTCGATTCCAACTCCCAGTAAGTCTTTCCGCACCGATGATCTTGCCATCATACGAGAACCCTAGATATATCCCTATTCGAGAGTTTGAACCTTACGATCCAATATAGCTATCGGCCATTCCTTGTAAGTCGTGTCGGGTTGAATCTCAACTTTGTTGCACGTCAACTATAGGTCGTGGCCCTGTCCTAGCCAATTTCAACATCGAAATGTGAAACATAGGATGAAACCCTGCTAACTCCACTGGTAATCCAATCTATACACCATATGACCAACTCGCTCTGCAACCCGATATGGTCCAATAAATCTTTGCGCTAGTTTTTCTTTAATCCCAAATCTCTACTGTCCTTTCCAAGGAGAAACCTTTAAGTAAACCATGTCGTCAACCTCATAGCTCAAATTCTCGTTGTACCTATCCACATACTTCTTTTGTTTATCTTGTGCTGCTCGAAGCTTCAGCCGAATTTGTCTAATCTTCTCTGTGTGATCAACAACTATCTCCGGCCCCACGGTAATTGTATCCTCTGGCTCTGCCCAACATGCTGGTGATCTTTAGGGCCTCCCATACAGTGCCTCAAATGGTGGCATACCAATACTAGCCTGATAGCTGTTGTTATAAGCAAACTCACACAAAGGTAGATAATCCTCCCACGTACCTCCAAATTGCAAAATACAAGCTCGAAGTATATCTTCCAAAATCTGTATCAATCACTTAGATTGACCATCAGTCTGTGGATGATAAGTAGTGCTAAACTGCAACCTAGTGCCATACTGCTCCTGCATCGCCTCCCAAAATCTCGAAGTAAATCTGGGGTCCCTATCAGATACATTGGAAATTGATACCCCATGTAATCGAACAATCTCCTGCTCGAATAGGCTGCTCAACTGAGTGAAAATATATCGCATCAAAATGGGTATAAAATGAACCGATTTCGTCAGTCTGTCTATTACCACCCAAATTGCATCATGTCGTCTAGAAGTTTGTGGTAACCACTAACAAAATCCATAGTAACATGTTTCCATTTTCACTGAGTAATGGGTAACGACTGTAACAATCCACCAGTCGCTTTGTGTTCGCCTTTATTGCTGACATATGTGACATTCCCGAACATACTCTCCAATATCAGTCTTCATCCTCAGCCACTAAAACAATCTCCGCAAATCGTGATACATCTTGGTTCTGCCTGGATGAACTGTATAACGTGATCGGTGAGCGTCCTCTAATATACCATCCTGTATCTTTGGCACCGTATGTATCCACAGTCTTCCTTGGTATTGCATGCATCCATCAGATGTTTCTGACCAATCAGTGCACTCGGGATCCCGTGCCAAACCGTCGAACCACTCATAAAGCCCATTAGCCCGCTGACACTCTGATACCTACTCCAGTGACATTGTTGGTACCCTCATCTACCCACAAATCTGTACATCACTCATAGATGCACCCTCTACCATGCTCATAACCGATGCTACCTCTAACAGTCCCATATATTGATTACTGGTTTGATTGTTCACTCCGCATCTACTCAGAGCATCTGCCACCCCATTAGCCTTGCTAGGGTGATATTCAATGGTGAAATCATAATCTTTCAATAACTCTAGCCATCTCCTCTGACGCATATTCAGATCTTTCTACGTGAAGATATAGCGTAAACTTTGATGGTCGGTGTAAAGTATAAATTTCTCCCCATACAAATAATTTCTCCAAGCTTTGAGCGCAAATACAATAGTTGCAAGCTCTAAATCATGTACGGGATAATTACACTCATGTGGTCTTAATTTCCTGGATAAATAAGCCACAAGTCATCCCTCCTACATCAGAACACATCCGAGTCCAGTTCCTGAAGCGTTAGTGTAAACAGTCAAACTCTTCCTAGCCTCAGGTAACGTCAATACTGGTGCAAAAGTTAACCGCTTATTCAATTCCAAAAATGGGTGTTCACACTCTTCAGACCACTCAAAAGGAACATCCTTCTTTGTCAACCTCGTCATTAGTGATGCAATCATAGAAAAATCCCGCACAAAGTGACGATAATAGCCCACTAGACCCAAAAAACTCCGTATCTCAAAAACAGTCTCCAGTCTCTTCCAGTCAATCACCGCTCTAACCTTATCTCCCTCAACAGAGATGCCCTGATTGCTGACAACATGTCCTAAGAACTTCACTTCCCTCATCCAAAATTCACACTTACTGAATTTCGCGTATAGCTGGTGCTCTCTCAACGTCGTAAACACTAATCAAAGGTGAATCTCTTGATCCTCTCGCGTCCGGCCGTATATCAATATGTCATCAATAAAAACTATCACAAATTGATCCAAGTAAGGTCTCAGCACTCGATGCATCAAATCCATGAAAACTGTTGGAGCGTTCGTCAATCCAAAAGGTAATAGTGTAAACTCAAATAGTCCATATCTGGTACTGAAAGCAGTCTTCTGGATATCTTCTTCTCGAATCCGCAACTGATGATATCCTGTACATAAATCAATCTTCGAGAAGAATTTCGCACCTTTCAACTGGTCAAATAGATCATCAATCCTCAGAAGTGGGTAACGATTCTTGATTGTTACCTGATTCAACTTCCAATAGTCTATACACATCCTTAATGATCCATCATTTTTCCTTACAAACAATACAGGTGCTCCCTAGGGTGACATACTAGGATGAATGAATCCCTTTGCCAACATATCCTTTAGCTGTCTCCTTACCTCTTCCTGCTCCACATGTGACATCCGGTACGGTCTGCTAGAGATAGGTTGGGTCCCTGGTATCAACTCTATAATGAACTCTATCACTCAAGATGGTGGTAATCCGGGTAAATCATTGGGAAAAACATCAACAAATTCTCGGACTACAAGTATGTCCTCAATTCGAATAGCCACTCGAGTCTCAAGCTCAACTACCGCTGCGAACTCCTCCATCTCTTGAGTAGTCGCTAATCTACCCCTGGTAATAGGTAACTCCGACGCAGTCCCGGTCAATGAAAACTCCATGAAACTAGGAATACTAAAGTCTACCCTTTTCTCAAAACAATCTATCCATGCATGGTACGCTGACAGCCAATCCATTCCAAAGAGTGCGTCAAACTCTAAATACTCCAATACTTGTAGATCGGCTGGTAACTGATGTTCGGAAACCTTAACCATGACATTAGAAACTATCCGATTAGGGTAAATCTTATCCCCAACAGCCATGCTGAGAACAAGATGGGTCTCAAGTGTGTGTGCATCTAACCTTAACTCCGCAACTAACTGTCCAGCAATAAAAGAAAGAGTACTACCAGAATCAAACATGGCATGTACAAATCTGCTACAAATATACAACATACCTTCCACTATCTGGTGGGTAGCTCCTGAATCTGGTTGTGCTAGTGCATGCGCTCTATCCCTATTGGGACCTTGTTCCCGTCGAGGTGATGATGCTCTACACTCCCATCTCAAATGCCCTTGCTGATCACATCTATAACATCTGCGCGGGTCCTGCCTCCTAGTCCGCCAATCACCAGATCCCTGACCCTGACCCCGGTCTCTCTGACCCCTGTCATGGTCATCCTGATGTTGCGGGGGAGGCTGTCCTTGTTGTGGCTCCTTCGGAACTACCATATGCACAGGTTGTCTAACGTCCACTCTCCGCTGCTCTGGACGCCTATCCTGTCTACCCTGATCCTGCCTCGGCCGATCAAACTGATCTTGCCGTCTCTTCGGACTGAGTGCGAACGTAAACTACGACCGGACACTGTCCCCCCAAGCTCACCCCGATGTCGTAAGTATGTCTCGCGAGCTAATGCCCGATCATAAACAGTCTGCAATGTATCGGCTCCACTTGCGACAATCACACCTCCGATCCTCTCATTCAAACCCCGGATGAAATAGTAGATCTGGAGTCTCTCAATATTTGCCATATCCATGGCATACATCATAAGATATCTAAATCTGTCCATATATTGCGACACCATCATAGTACCCTGTTTCAAACTCAAGAACTGCTCCCTCAATCTCAGCTGCACCTCTGTGGGAATATATTCATCCAGGAATATCTACCTAAACTCCGTCCACGTTACTGGTGTAGTATGTGTGTCCGTGTAGGTGGTCCACCAAACTGCTGCCTGACCCCTCAAACAATAATCGGATATACGTGGCTTGTCTGCCTCCAGTATCTCTAACAGCTAGTGTAAATGTCGATGTGTCCTTAACCATCGACCGACAACCTCAAGATCATTAACTCTAGTGAAATATGTAGGGTTAAACCTCATGAAATCTTTCACCATCTTCGCTGCCTCGGACATCCTACTTCTGGCAATCGAACCTCCTACACATTGCTCAATGGTAGCTGGTATTATTTCCGTAGTCTCAACTATCATCCCAAGAGGCTCAGTTCTTTCTCTCTGCCTCTATCCCAGCTACCTGTATGTCATCAACTGGTGCAATCACTACAGGAGTGGTAGGTGCAACTAACTCAGCAATGGGTGCTACAACTGGTACACGCGAACTTCGTATGTACTCCATCAGCTCAACCATCTAAGTCTGATGTAGTAGTTGTTGATCAGTAACCCTCTGTACCATAGCTCACAAATCTGCTATCTCCCTATCGGTATGATCACTCGTCTCCCCAACCTCCTACTAAGTAGTAGGAGAAGTAGTAGGGATCTGTCCATCCATGATGATCTACACCAATTTGCGTAAATCACTTAGTTTCCAATATACGTATGCGCATAATATGTACTTATATCCAATAAATACATATATCAAATAACAATACTGATTCTACCCACTTCATTCACTTCCCAACTAAAGTTCTAAGCTGTTCATCGGGTTTCCACATCTAATTTGTTTACAATTTATGCTCTTTTCCACTTCCCTATTTACTTCGAGGCCCTATCGACCTTGCTTTGATACCAAACTGTGGCGGCCCCAAATTTCCAAGGTCGCCCCGTGTAATAGGTACTTCTCCAGCACACACTCCAGAAGTACCTGCCACGTCACTCATTCATCCACCTCCTCACTATATCCACATATACTCTGTGAAGTGATGTTCCTGAATTTCTTACTATTTTATCCATGCATTACCATTTCACAGCGGAAGACCTTAATATAGTCAAATACTTTAATATAGTATTGATTAGTGAACCTATAGTGGAATCCCGAACTGTACATGTATACATGCGATTAGCTGAAACAGTGTTATATACAAGTAAAGTAATAACAAGTTTCTCATCCCAAAATACTACCAAATATCAAAACCATATATGTATCAATACACGTACTAGCAAGTCTTAAAGTGGTAAGTCAGATGTAATCGCCAATGACCTCCTTACCCTTGCTGGTACTAGAATTTGCACTCAGTTATCACAAAAAAATAAGATAACGAGTCTAGTAAGTAAAATCCCAAGGAAAACCACCAGGCATTGCAATTTAGGAATATGAATAGAAACCAATAAACAGTGTCAAATAATCATGCAATCATAAGGAAATAACGCAGGCAACTGCTCAAAAGGAAATGCATGAATACCAACACCAAGAAAACAAACTAGGTGTGAAACAGTTACCCGAGTGGACCTAGGACCAGTGGCCCGGTCCTACTCAACTCCAATGACCCCGCTGACTGTGTCCAAGTCACCATATACTCCAAAACAACCCACACACCAGAGAAACAGCCGAAACTCTACCGTTCCCATAATAAATGGATTCAAATTGACAAAGAATTAAGCTCAACGAATAAAATAAGTAAATACTATAGTGGTGTTCAATTGGGTTTTACATACCTCAATTAGCACTCCAACAACCCCGAAATCCAAACTTCGGTTTAGCTCCAATAAACACCCAACAATCAAAAGTATCCCCCCAAATGTACCTAAGATTATTTATCATTGAATTAGCTTCAATTTGACCTATTTTATCAATTTTACATTTTTCGAGGTAAAAACCTCGGTATAAAGTCTCCTCCAACTTTTGAATTCCTCATTTTCCATAAAAATTCCTCAATTTCTATTTATTTGGTCAAAATACTATTTTTCCATATTTTTTTCTATTTTTCTGGATTTTCTTTTCCCTTTTTTTTTCTCTTTTGGTTTGGTCTGAACCGGGCCGAACCGGGTTCGGCTCAACCGAACTGAACTGGCCCGATTCAGGAACCATTGTTCCTCTTCTTCATACGAACAAAGCTTATGCTCTGTTCGTTTTTTTTCCCATTGCTTCTTTCTTTCTTTCTCTCTTTCTTCATCAATGGAATTGAGAGGGTGGGGAGACGACACATCATCTCCCTCCTCACCACCTCCACCAACACACAACAACAACGCACATAACCACAACCAACAAACATACACTCACTTACCTTGTTCTCCTCGATCACACGAGCCCCGAGGTCTCCTCTTTCTCTCCTTCGTCTCTCGGCTCGTCCTCTTGTTCTCTCCCTCTGTTCAATTTCGAAATGAAGAAATATGGTGGCGGTGACGAGTTTATCAATTTCCCAAGTAAAATGACCAAAATACCCCTCATGTTTATCTGTTTCATTTACAACTTAAATACCCTTTTTGGTCATTTCACTATTTTCTATTTTATTTTCTGATTTAATATGTATATATATCAATTTACCTATATATATATATATATAAATGTATACACTCACCTATATTTCCACCTTTAAGATTCCGCCGTGCGCGCCAACGAGTGTACTCAGCGTGCATACTACTATACCACTCACACGTATCGATCACGACTAAACCCCGGCTCTTAACCTTGCCCGAACCAAAATAATATACATACACACCTGTGATGACTATAATATCAATTACATCATAGAATTTACAACCAACATACACTGTCAAATTTACAAATCCTAAAACCCCGCCTAATCCATACTCGGCGTCCACATGTTGTCTGAGTTGGCGTCTAAATCTGAAATAATTATAACAATAACCGCGTTAATAAATAACGACCATTACATGAAGGGTCTCTCTAGTCTAATAGGTCTCAAACCCAAATCATCAACCATATGACTCGAAATAAAAGATACGGTAGAGCCAGAATAAAACATAACATGCATGAAATGACTACAAATGAAAATTGTACCTCAATAAGACTACGACTGGCAGTCGGATCTAGTGTAGCAACCGCGCGAACTTGCTTTTGGCTCTACTGTTGTTGTTGTTGTTGTCCTCAACCCAGTCGTGGACATGCACTGATAAAATGTCCTAGCTGACCACACTCCCAATAGCTTCTTTGAGATCCTTATCCAGACTGTATCTGCTGTCCCTGGCGTTGTACCTGACCAAACCTCTGTCCCTATCTCTGCGCCTGACTGGAACTATAACCCTGTCTCTAGCCACTGCCTCTACCATTAGTCCTCTAATAAAACTATTGATAAGAACTGACTGCACTGGTTACTGAGGTGAACTCGCTTAACTTCATATTGGAACAGATGGTGGAAATTAACGCAACAGATGCTACGCTCTGCGCTCGATCATTCTACCTTCACTGTTTAACTCTCTTCCTCCTCCTATTACTCTAGACCCTCCAATTAACTGTGAAGGTGCTGATGACGTCGCTGGTGCCTCAGTGCGTGTGCTCCCAAAGCTCTCGCTAGCCATAGCCCTCTCATAGGCATCCTGTAACATGCTCGGAGCCGTCGTTACTACCACAGAACCGATCGAGTCTAGTAGATCATGTACGAAATAAGAAGCCTGGTTGGCGTTAGTATCGGCTGCGCTATCGACATACTCTATCAAACTCAAGTTCAGATCCATATACAGCATAATAGACTCTCATGTCTGTAGTTTGATCGTCTGAAACTCAGCCCTCTTCCGATTACGGACCATAGGAGGAATGTACGTCTTGTGAAACCTCTCTTTGGACTCAGCCCAATCTTTGGGCTTACCCTTTAATGCTATCGTCATGCACCACCAAATATCAACCTCGCCAAATAGACATGCTGAAGAAATACTAGGCTGCATATGTGCCGGTGTAGCCAAGACCTTGTGGATCTTCTCTTGGATCCTCTTAAACTTCTACGCTGCCTCCAGATTAATTCCCCCATGGAACTTCACCGACTGATGTCTCATAAACCTCGTGCCTGCCTCGCCTCAAGTGTCGCTCTAACACTAGTATTCGTTGGTGTGCTCGGCGTATCACCTACCACTGTCTCTGATGTGTGAGGTACTATTTCAGTCTGTACAGGTGCCTCCTCAGTCACTGTGGGTCCTACAACAACTGTGGGTGTTGCTAGCGTATCTTGAACTATCGGAGCACTCCCAGGTTGAGAAACTGGAGCTGCGATGTACTAGGTGATCCAGCCGCCTGAGCTCTCAACAGTCTAAGAATCACCTGTAACTACTGATCATGTGATGATATCCTCTATGACATGCCATCCAACTAACCCTATATATCGCCAGTACTAGTCTCGCCCATACTAGGCTGATCGGCCATCACTCTCTGAAAAGAAAGTGATTTTCATGATCAGGACATAGCTATCAATAATAAAATTTTCAACAATCAAATAGCTCATAGTTCAATTTTTTATTTCCCCAACTCTCCTCACTTCCCAGCTAAGACTTAAGTTAGGTTCATAGGGTTCCACTCTAAGTTCAACCATTCCTAACTTCTGCTAATTATTGTCTTAATGGCTTGTGATTTTATCAAGAGTCGAGTATTTAAAACTTCGGCTCTGATACCAACTGTGACGACCCCAGTTTTTAAATATAAATTGGGCACTACTTGGCCTAGACTTACACGAAACCTTGAGCCCGTCTCAATGAGTCACGTAAGCCTAGTCAGCCTTAACCCGTACCATTTACCATTCATTTACAAGTTTATAACATTGATTAATGAGTTATCATCAATATAGCATAAACAAAAGCTCAAACTAATCAAAGAATCACAACCATATAAAAATAAGACATTCTAGAGTGTGGAAACCCCGCATATATATATTTCATCATAAATGATCAGTCAAAGGAGAACAACCCAATAGATATACATGCCCAGAATCTCTCACATATCCAAACCTAAGTTTCAAAACAACGTATATATATATATAAATATACAATAATACAAAAATCACCTATTCGGCCAAGTGGAAAGGCATGCTCTAATATTCTCAACGAAAATCTCTAAGCTCTGGTGCCTTCCCCTTGCTAGACTATGGATCATCACTCCGTCAAACACAAGAATGATGGGCCCAGGTAAGTAACGCTAAGTAGAACAATAATACAACATTTCAAAATAAATAAACATCAGTCCACATTCAAGTTGCGAAAGAAAGGAATAAGGAACACATGAAATGTATAAGACTGTAAATAAATCAATCGAAAAATGAGTGTCCGAGTTAGAAAATAGAATTGCTAGGAGTCCTAACAACAGTCGTTAAGTCAAAGTAAAACCTATAAGACTCGGGTTCATGATGAGAACACAGCCTACCAGCCCTAACCCTTGTGACTGTGAGATATCCATGGACCTGAATAAGAGCCCCCATCGGACACTCAACTGGGAGATATCAACAAGGTCTAGATAAGAGCTCACATCGCAGGTAAAAGTAACCATAACTCCCTTGCAGTGGACCACCCAACCAATAAAGATTCCAAAGGATATAATGTAAACAGAGCAACAATAATAAATTAAAGCTCAAGAAATAACTGTAAAAAGTTCTTACTTGTTTACTTACACTGTAATCCAACTAATTACGCACTTAACGAACCCACGATATATCTCCTACAACCTCCGTGTCCGTCAATTTTCAAAATCCCTAATATACATTTAAAATGAAATTTCCATTATTTATCCTCATTCCATTCAATTTTTCACAATTTATTTGTTCACCCGTTTGGGTCGATTACCTGGGTAATAGGTTACATTAGGACCCATTGGAATACCCGAGAGATCCCCTAAAGTTTCCAAAAATTTTATAAAATTTTGGTCCCTGTGAATAGTAACACGTTGTCGACATACCATGGCATCCAATGACTTGGACGGCATCTCGACGGTGTGAAGATGAGGTCTCACTGTCCAACTCATATGGGAGTGACGACGTGACCTCATTGGTTATGGCAGCGTCCTCATGGCGTGTTCCCCTGAGGTCCTGCCCAAGACTTATGTGGGTGACGTGAGTTGAAATGTTCACAGTGTCTCCACGGCATCTGAACCAGTACACCCCTATAAACGGGATTTTTCACACCCCGACTCGTGTCGCTATACTTCAAACCTTTCCCAACTTCGACTAAAGATTGAATACAATGCTAAACCACCCTCGACTAGCGTCAAAACCCAACCAAACCGTCAATTTTTTGAAATCATCCAAAATAGAATAAAATTCCAAAAAATTTAGAAAATCCCCAAACATCCACACCACATCACAATTCATGTTTCGATTACCAAATGCACTCCCAATCCATCAAAATATCTCATAAAAACCGAATTTTCCAATTCGTATTCCGTATTCATCACGACAAAAACCCACAAAATACTGCAAAAACATAGATAGTGACATGGGGAATTGAACTCTCATCTTAGAATTCGCCATTGGTCGATCCCATGGCATCAAACTGTGTCGAAAACCCCCGGAACCTCGTCGTTTCCATATTGTCTGATCGAATAAGAAAGAGAAATGAGAGATAGATGTGAGAGAAAAGGTGGTAATGGGGTTTATATAGCCCCTAATCTCAGGGTTTATATACCCCCTAATCTCATTTCACACATGGAGCTCGGGGATCATCCTTTGGCCCTCATTATTTCTATCCAACAACCTTGGCATACATGTGTGACTCCAATACATGACTCTCACTCTTAAACTTGTGATTTCTCGCACAATACTCACGTTTCTGAGTTCGTTTCGAACACCAAACTTGTTCGTCACGTCGCCTGAACGTACCAACGTATCAAACATGTTTTACAACTTTTAATTATTATTTATTTTGTATTTTTTCAGTGTTTTTAATTCATTTAAGACCCTCGGACTACTAATTACCCGACCAACATTTGCCCGAAAACTCGTTATTTCACGTAATACTCAAATTTGAACTATTTTTTGTACCAATGCTCCTATTCAAACGTCCTTGCATGTTTGGGATATTGGAATTACATATTTGGGTAATACAATATAATACAAAACACCAAACACAAATAACATACCTCGGCGTCGACGACCGAGAATTGGATTCTCTATCATGGCAAATGGGCTCACATACGAACTAAATTGACACGTTGCACAAGTTAGAATTTAAGGTCGTTACAACAACTACTTGTATACTTCATTATGAAGTTTTCTTTAATCATTGTGGGACTAACCACTCATCTTCAACAATCTGAAAGAAAATAGCAAACCTAAATGATTTGTGTAGATGGGGTTTCATAGTAAAATTCATCATACCTTAAATTAATAAATTGAAGTTTCACAATTGCAACCCCATTATTTACAATGTTAAATTGGAGTAGCATCTGTAAATCAACAATTCTTATTATGAGAATTCAAACAAATGCAAACACTATCAACCAATTACACAAATCAAATCATCAAAACGCAACACTTGTCACAATGCCATCAAAATCGATGAGAGATGGAGAGAGGTTCCAAATAAGTGGTGCACTATTAATAACAGGGTTCAAGCTCGATTATATTTTGAAATGCAATTTAAACTTGTCATCGGGGATTACAGTTTATTTCTTGTACTCACCATTCCTTTTATGATGGTAGGTGCAGATCCATCTACCAGCCAGCCAAAGTAAGGAGAAGATAGAAGATTTTCCCTGAGCAGCAGTGCAGCACGACTTTTGTTATAGGTCCATTTTGATATTTTTTATGTATTAGATACTGTCTTTTGTTACATTTGGTTGTACATTTGGGTTGAGCGTAGGTTCCCCGAACGGACTTTGATTGTTTTATTATATTTTGAGGTTATCTGATATATATGATGCCATTGCCAAGTTTTCCACACTTGGGTTATTTTCTTATTGGCTTTCGCATAATGTACAAATTTAATTATGCATTAATGTTATAAGACTTCCGCTAAATAACAAACCATGTTAAATAAAGTTTTAATTAACACTAAATATCGTAAGTTTAATAGAATAGAAGATGTATAGGTTGTAAGGTTGATTAATACGTAATTAAGTCTTACGAGGCTAGGATTAGGGCTTAATTACTGGATTAGGCCAAGCGGTGCCTTAGATTAAGGGAGGGGTCGTAACAGTTGGTATCACAACGTAGGTATTAGAACCTTAGGGACAAAAAAAAGAACTTGCATAAAACATAGAAATGGAAACCAGATTATCCTTGCCTTGGAACTATTTTGTTAGGAATTGAGTGAAAGTGAGCAGGGATGCCTTTAGTTATATAAATGTTAATTTCTATACATATTTAAATGCGAAGTACATCTCGTAGTAGGCGATTCACGTACGTGGTCAACCCGCATACACCGATCCGGATTCGTGCGAAATTTGGAGACACCGGGGCTCGCGATGAGTCGGCCTTTCGCATTTGTATAGCTGAGGACTTTTAGAGGATGTCTGGCCGGATGGCTGCTTAGGAACGACAGTTAGCTGACTTCATCGCTTACATAACAGTGCACCTGACTTCACTTACACCGACTGCTCCCGCCAGTACCGTTACTACTACTATGGCACCCCCTACCACAAAGACTCCTGCATTTGCCACTACTACTACCGCAGAGGCACGAGCACCAACACTACTAGCAGAGCCAGCGACACCACATTCACCAGCACTACTGATCGTTACAGTACCAACAGCAAAAGCAGTTGTAGACATACCCACACCCTCTACTTCAGATACTACTGGCTTGTCAAGGGACGCTAAGGTAGTGAAGGAGTTCATTAGACTCAACCTGGCATGTTTTTCTTGAGAGAGGGACTACAACAAGATCGAGAAGTAGATCTTATCATTAGAGAAGCTACATCTACCATTGGACATTGAGGATAGACTACAACTAGTTCTTTCGTACTATAGCCTAGACAAGGGTTTTGTTGTGTAGTGGAGGACCACAGTGGCGAGTAGAGGCAGCTTTACATCCTGGGCAGATTTTAAGGTGAAGTTCTTCGAGCAGTACTTTTCAGCCTCTATTTTTCAGAGGTTGAAGAAAAAGTTCATGAGTTTGAAACAGTCTGAGGGGAGAGTCCGTGATGGAGTACCGTGATCGCTAGGGCTGCATGAGACAGTTTACGGAAGACCTGGTGAAGGATGATGCAGATGACATATTTTACTTTGGTAATGGACTGATGCCAGAGCAGCGTGATATGGTCGTGCAGCTAGATATCGGCACGACACACAGTCGATTTATATATTCGATAGACAGGCTTATGTTTCATTTGATTCGGGGTCTACTATGTCATTTATTGCTAGTCGCATGTTAGACATATTAGGATTGACACCTATTAGGCTTAGCGTACACTTGATTTTAAGCACTGCAGCTGGGGATAGGGTTTGCCATAATAGTATAGTTCAGGGATGTCTGGTAGAGATAAGCGGGGTGGTGTTACTAACCAACTTTAGAGTCCTTGAAATGTTAGAGTTTCACACATTATTAGGGATGGATTCGTTGTCGGCATATCACGCACACGTCAACTATTACAGTAAGTCCATTGTATTCGAGATTTTGGGACGTCCGATGTTCGTTCACTGAGGTAGTACACTGAGACTCAGCACTAAGAGAGGTCGACTTGCATCCAGTGAGGAGATGGAGATTCTATAAGTTTTGTACACAATGACAGATAGTTAGAGACCCAGGACTTGAGGAGATACCAGTTGTGTCATACTTCCCAGATGTTTTCTTGGAGGATTTACCTGGATTACCCCCTTCATGAGAGGTAGACTTCATTATCGAGCTCGTACTGGGTACCAGATCGATCGCTATCCACTGTACCGTATGGCTCCGAAGGAGTTAGAGGAGTCAGCTTAAGGATTTGGGAGGCAAAGGATTCATCACACCTTCGATGTCACCGTAGGGAGTGCCTGTCCTATTTTTGAAGAAGAAGGTCGGTAGTGTGAGGCTACGCATCGTCTGTAGGTAGTTGAACAGAGTGATATTCTGAAACAAGTACCCAGTACTACAGATTGACGATTTATTTGAATTGCTAAGAGGAGCGCAGTTTTTCTCCAAGATAGATCTAAGATCAGGGTATCATAAGCTTAAGATCAAGGACGAGGACAGATCCATGACGACATTCAACACCAGATACGGGCACTACCAATTCATGGTCATGGCATTCGGGCTGACCAACGCCTTCATAGTATTCATGGAATTGATGCACCGAGTACTTAGGCAATATCTTGACAACTCCGTGATAGTATTCATTGACGACATCATGATATACTCGAGGACATGAGAGGGCCACGAGAAACACCTCAAAAAGACGTTGAAGATATTGAGGGAGCACTAACTATTCTGTAAGTTTAGCAAGTGTGAGTTCTGGCTTGCAGAGGTCAAGTTCTTGGGATACGTTGTTGGAGAAGCAGGGATAACAGTAGATCCAGCCAAGATTTAAACTATTATGGATTAGCCGGCAGCGATAGTAGTACTAGAGATTAGGAGTTTTCTGGGGTTAGTTGGATATTACCGCAGATTCGTAAGGGATTTCTCGAAGATCGCTTCACTGATGACGAGGCTGACGCAAAAAGACGTTGCTTATGAGTGGAGTGAAAAATGTGAGATTGCATTTGCTCAGTTGAAGAGATTGTTGATTACCACGCCAATTTTAGTATTGTTAGGTGCTGGACAGGGATTCCTAGTTTACACAGATGCTTCTCACACGAGTCTAGGTTGCATGTTGATACAGGTCATCGGGGTTATGGCATATGCGTCAAGACAACTGAAAGTACATGAGAAGAACTACCCCACACATGATCTAGAGTTGTCAGAAGTTATATTTGCGCTGAAGACTTGGAGACATCTTTTGTATGGAGATAAGTTCACACTCTTCACTGATCATAAGAGTCTGAAGTATCTCTTCACAAAAAAAGAGTTGAACATGAGACCATGCTGATGGTTGGAGTTCAGCAGGAACTGTGGCATTTCTGGTGGCCTGAGATGAAGGCAGACATATCTGAATTCACTAGGAACTGTGGCATTTGTCAGCAGGTGAAGTATGAGCATCGCAGACCTGGGGGACTACTACAGTCGCTTCCTATTCCTTGATGGAAATGGGAAGACATCTCAATGGATTTCGTTAGAGGATTGTTAGGACCGCAAAGATACATGATTCAATCTGGGTGATAGTTGACTGACTGACGAAGTCTGCTCATTTCCTGCCAATGGCGACGCACTACACATTTGACCAGCTGAACATACTGCTCAAGAGAGATTATCTGGATGCATGGAGTACCATTGATGATAATATCAGAACGAGATGCTACATATATGTCCAGTATGTGGCGGAGTATACAGGAGTAGTACGTTATGCGCCTATAGTTCAGTATGGCTTTCCACCCTCAGATCGACAGGCAAACTGAGAGATTGATTCAGGTCCTCAAGGACATGTTACGCGCGTGCGTGTTGGAGTTTGGCAAATCTTAGGCAGAGTACCTACCGTTGTGTGAGTTCGCTTACAATAAGAGTTATCAGGCTAGTATCAAATGGTGCCGTTTGAGGCTTTGTATGGTAGACCATGTCGCTCGTTGTCGTGTTGGGCTGAGCTAGAGTATAGGGAGATTGTGTGGCCTAAGATTGTTATTGAACATACAAAAAAGGTCAAGCTAATCCTTCAGAGACTCAGAGGAGTACAAAAGAGACAGAAGAGATGTGCAGACAAGTATCGCGGTGATCTCACGTATTCTGAGGGAGCCTTTGTCTATTTAAAGGTTTCCCCTCGAAAGGGTCTTCAGAGATTTGGGTTGAAAAGCAAGCTTGCACCGAGGTACATCGAGCCTTTCATGATTAAGAAATGGGTCGAGAAAGTGGAATACGAGCTTGAGCTACCTCCACAGATGTCAAGGGTCCATCCAGTGTTCCACATTTTGATGCTTCAATTAGCCGAGTTCAGGGCAGGCATACGATCGACAGTTGAGTTGAGTCAGATCGACCTGAGCGAGGACATCTTGTAAGAGGAGTAGCCCATTCAGATCCTAGATTGAAAGGAACAACAATTGAGGAGCAAGTCCATTCCCAAGGTGCTCATTAAGTGGCAGTTCCATGACAACACATAACTCATTTGGAAGCGGGATGACTACTTGCGTGATAGATTCATGTACCTTTTCGAGTCAGGTATAAGCTTAACTTGAACTTAATTTCGAGGATGAAATTTTCATTTTGTTGGGAATATTTGTCATGGCTCAAATCTTTAACCTCGTTTTAATTTCCTTAATCAGGATCACCGGCCCGTCACGTGGGACCCACACCATGATGCACACACTGATCGAGGCACGTGGCTGAGGTATATGATATTTTTGTATTGATTGTATGCCTAGTGTAATGTAATATATAGATTTACTAAGTCGGTTCATGTAGTGTAGGCGTCAAGACGAAAGCGATACACGCCTTGAGTGGCGTGCGAGCCAGGGAAACTGAGTAGTAACACCTTGGTGAGTCTTGTTTATTATTAATATGAATTAATAGAGTATTATTATGACTTAAGGAATTTATTTCAAATGCCTTAGGTTGTACTTATTAATGTGAATCAAATCAAGTCCTATAGTTTTGGTTTATAAATGAATAACCACTGGACTTTCCTCGGGATTTGTATGAGTACATATGCCCATAAATTAGTTGTCCAAATATGTGTCATGTGGCTGAAATAAGTGGGTTTCTAGGAGTCAATAAAGCCCATTAGATCTCCTTGAGATAGGCTAAGCATCCATGATGAACACGCCAACTATATATAAAGAACACTTAGATTGTGTCCTCATTCATGCATGTTCAAAAAATTCAAAAAAAAATCAGAGTTGTGTGTTGTTGTTGGAAATTCCTTAAAGAAAAGCTTGAGAAGATTGATCTTCATCAATCAAGAGAGGTGTATGCACCATAGACAAATATTAACCTAAGTATACTCCACTTCATCACTTTCATGCATTTCCATTTTATGCATTTTAATTCATGAAACATGGGGCTTTTGTGTTCAAGTTGCTTTAAAGTATTCCAATGTTGATTTTAGTAAAAAAACAAAGCTTTGATTTAACTATCCAAGTCTAATTTTCGATTTTTACAAGTTGTGGCCAAAAATTTGGAATTTTCATGACAAACTAGTTTTTTGAATTTTGAGTCTCCAAATGAGTTCATTTTTGAAATCCTATTCCATATTCGAATTATCCAGTGAAAAACACTTGCGATTCCAAAAGAGGTTTCAAAAATCAGTGGGGTTTTGATTGGATTAAAATTTCCAATTTTGAGTATGTTCTTGGTGTTCTTCATTAAAATTCTGAAATGCATATATTTGATTCGTTTAAGTTCGATATTTAAATAGAAATATGTAGTGCCTAGTGCATGTTTTGAGATGTTATAGGAGTTGTCGCTGAATTGTTATTGTTCAAACAAATAAAACAAAAAAGAGAAAAAGAAGAAGCAAAGACGTTGTAGCTTCTCTGTAATTTCGGGAGGGGGAGGGAACATAGGCATGTATGTGCGTGCGTGCGGTCCCTAGGCCGATCCGGCCAAAGCCAAGTTGGACCGGACCGGGTTAGACCGGTTCAAGGGCCCAACTCCCCTTAAAAATAAAATAAAATATTAAAAAATAATAAAAATAAATAAATAAAAATGATATAAAATAACATTTCGGGGACCTAGGGGTGTTCCGGGAGTCCAAGTGTGAGAGTCGGGGTGTCGGGAGGCGGATTGATTAAAATATGCGTGAATTGTGAGTATGCCCGTTTACAATTTGATTTTGCATTTCATTCCATAATCTTGTTGGTTATTTTATATAGTCCTTGTTGATTTTTTTACCATTGTATACTAATATCATGTGTCCTTGGTGTTCTACGCTCACTTATGAGTCTAATTTTACATGATATCTACTTGTTGATTTGATTCATTGCCTCTATCTCATGCTATGTCAATTCTTGTTGTTTAAATATGAAATAAAGGATACATAGCGTGATATTAAGTTAGTCCATATTAAAAAGGTTTATATGGATTTGTACTCCCTATTTGATTAGATGTTAGACTTACCTATGCCTTGACATTCCATACTTGGACTTTATTGAAATTAAAAAGTAGTTTTTGTAATTAGGTCCCATACTCGATCGAGGTGTGTGCGACTCATGGGGTTAGAGTCTCTAGGGATGTCGGCACATATTACTTGACATTGTATGACACTCGGGGTTAGAATCCCTGTGGTGGTCTACACACTGGGGTTAGAGTCCCTATACTTATTAGGTTAAAGTCCC
Organism: Stephania japonica; assembly: GCA_039657345.1. Taxonomy (NCBI): domain Eukaryota; kingdom Viridiplantae; phylum Streptophyta; class Magnoliopsida; order Ranunculales; family Menispermaceae; genus Stephania; species Stephania japonica. The sequence continues at coordinate 24,243,143 of CM077558.1, read as the reverse complement.
TTGTGATTTATGATTATGGAGTCGGATTGATGCGATTCATTGCCGACCAGACCTAATTCACTACTACTTAGCCTAGTGTCAGTTTCACTAGTTTAACTCTAGTATTTACTTGCATATGGTTTATTTTTTTTGCTTTCCTAGTTATACGCTTTTAAATACCAGTCCATTATATTTGGAAATGCAACTTAAACTTGTCATCAGGGATTACTATTTATTTCTTGTACTCACCGTCCTTTTTATGACGATGGGTACAAATCCATTTACCAGCTGACCAAGCAAGGAGAAGACAGGAGATATCCCTCAGCAGCGGTGCGACAAGACTTTTGTAGTAGGTCCATTTTGATATTTTGTATGTATTAGATACTATGTCTTTTATTACATTGGGTTGTACATTTGGGTTGAGCGTAGGTTCCCCGACCAGACTTAGACTGTTTTATTATATTTTGAGGTTATTTGATATATATGATGTCATTGCCTGGTTTTCCACACTTAGGTTATTTTTTTATTAGCTTCCGCATAATATACAAATTTAATTCCGCATTAATGTTATAAGACTTCCGCTAAATAACAAACAATGTTAAATAAAGTTTTAAGTAACACTAAATATTGTAAGTTGAATAGAATACGAGATGTATAGGTTGTAAGGCTGACTAATACGTAGTTAAGTCCTACGAGGCTAGGATTACGGTTTAATTACGGGATTAGGCCGAGTGGTGCCCTAGATTAAGGGAGGGGCCGTCACACCCAAAATGCTAACTACCCAATTCCCCGACTTGCATGCAACTCATGGCGCGTCCCCGCTCTCGTCTCGACTCCTACAACTATACAAACTGAAGTCTACACAATGCATAACACTAGGGTTACATCAATACAAAAATACAATATACCTCGGCCAGGTGCCTCGATCGTGTGCTCATATCACGGTGTGAGTTCCGTGTCATGGGTCGGTGATCCTGATTAAAGAATTGAAAACGGAGGTTGGAGATTTGGGCTGTGAGGAGGGTTTTATCAGGTGGAGTATTGAAGCATTTACACACTTTATTCAGAATCCAGGATCCGAGGAGAGAAGAATGAGGTCACCATGATGATCTAGTGCCGGGAAAACTTGAGGAGCGAAGCTTTAAAGATTGCGAGAATGTTTTTCAATAGGTGGCAGATGATTCTTGTCCTGGAGGGAAAGGACGAAAAAAGCGCATGGCAACAGTTGAGGGATTTTATGAATGATGCAGTTGGAGGACACATTAAAAAAAAGGAGTCCGCACCACGAGAATAAGTTTAGGGAAATCACCTGCCAACAGGCACTTTGAGTAACCCACCAGCACCGCAAATGGTGTGACATCTAAGACGTCAACAGAGCTAATTAATTAACTTGTTAACCGACGAAGCGAAATAGCCTTGTTCGTTTTTTGGTCTTCATGGGTACATGCATGGAACGTCATTGAAGAACACCTCTTCCGGGTAGCAAAGAGGAAGGCGGAGGCACAACGTGAACGAGTTGACAGAGCCCTTATCTGGTGTAAGGATGTTGATGAGAAACAGTTGTTGCTGAGGAATGGAAGGTGTGAGAACTACTACCCTATTGAAGGTATACACGAATCGTCATCGAAGTTCCATTGGAAGCATCGCCGATGGGGGAGAGAACTGTTTGATTCGATTAGTAGGAGTGCCCATGAACTTATGGTTCTCAAACGGTTTCCAGTTGATTGGAGAAAAGTTTGGGGGGTTGATGGACATGGATCAAGCCACCATTGACAGAACGACACTGGACTATGCTCGCAATAAAATCATAGGGAGACAAAAAGGATTCTTCCCGGTGGAAATCAATATTTCGAGTCGGGGCCGGTCAACCATTCTTAAGGTTTTATCGGTGGAGCACTGCCGAGATCAAGTACCACACCTCGAGGGGAATCGAAGCAACGTGAGTTGTCTATACAGCGTGCCAGATGAGAGGATTTCAAATTTAGATAGCCCACCTGGCAAAAGGGGAGTGGGACATAGAAACTTCATCGAAAAAAGCAATCAAGGAGTCCACTTTCAAATTATGGCAATAGGCAACAAGTTGCGTAGTGAACCACCCATTGGCTCTACTGACAGTTCATTAATTGTGAGACCGATAAAAGCCTCAAGTGCATGGAGCAACCTAAAACCACCTTGCACAACCACAACTGATAGATTGCTCGAATATGAGATGTACTGAGGACCGAATTTTATTGCAAAGGTGTAGAGAGGTAAGGGATATCCAGAAAGGATATGTGGGAGTTGGAGCTAAGGAGACCTCTGAGCTTGCATTTATTACTGCGTTGATCGAACTGGCCCAAAAATATGACGCTCCCTTAGCCCAAAATCCAGGTCCAATGGCGGGAAGGACAAAAATGCAATGCTCTTGGAGTCCAGGAACTGCGATGGCAATTAAAAGTCATGTCCAGCTTATCATAAAGGCCTACATGAAGAAATTGGAGCTATGGTTGAAACTCGTCATGATATACTAAGCCCAACAATTTTATAGGGGAACTCGTGGAGCTTTGCTACCACACGAGCCATTTTAAATGAGGTCCAAACATTTGTAGCATCTGTGATGTCCAACCTGGACCAAGTCCAGATAGATTTAGACTGAATTTTGGCTAGGAGAAGGCCGACATTGCAGGAAGGGGTCATCTAGGGCCTTCAAAATCGAAAAATATCTATGCTATTTCGGATTGAGGATACTTCGTTGATAGCAAAAGATGAAAATCCGGAACAAAATAACAAAGGGAATGAAACCGAATAAGGGGAGGAGAAGAAGAATGCCCCAACAGAGTGGAAGGCACATAACAGTTTGGAATTAGAACCGGATATTCTTTTACCAGAGGAAGGAAAAAGGGAGGACTTTGATAACGAGGAATGGTTAGATGAAGAACTAATGGAGGCCATGACTGAAACACATGCGTAAACTTCTGATCCAATTGTGCAGGGGGAGGTCAGTGAAGAATTCATAGAGACACACACCCTTTTCTTAACTGAACCGATTCTTTAGCCAGGGGAGAACGTGTGACTGCCCCAGTTCCACAACCCTAAAAATGAACCCTGTCCGGCCTAAACTTACATAGACCCCGAATTAACTCTCGCACAATTAATGAACGCCTAGTCAGCCTTACCTTACCATTTATTTAACAATTTACGATAAGATTATTAATATTAGTGAGTTATTCAAAGATAAGCAGAAGCATTTAAATCTCCAACTAATATAACAACCTCAGACATAACTTAGGATAACCTAGAATGTGAAAACCCTGCATATGTATATCATCACCATATGTCATGTCACAAGAGAGAATATCATCATATCCATGCCCAACATCTCTCATTTCCTAAAACCCATATTTCAAAACATATATATACAGTAATACAAAATATCAAACCTACATCGAGACAAAAGGATCACTAGCTGCAAGTCCTTAAAGCAAATTACCAAGCTGAATAGCTTTTCCTTTGCTCGACTGTAGATTAACACTCAATTAAACACAAGAATATGAGTCCCATGTAAGTAACGCCAAGGAAGATATTTACAGTATTTCGAAATAAATGACAGTCTATATTCATGCAGATAGAAAGAAATGTACAGGGAATACATGGATTAATGAAAGACTGGAATAAAAATAAATCAATCAATAATGAGTGTCCAAGAATCAAAAGTAAAGGCGCAAGTAGTCTCGACCAGTGAAACAGTCGTTGAATCGAGGGAAAACACCTACCAAACTCTCATCGAGTCGAGGGAGAACACTACCAGACTTGAGTTTTAGGACGTGGTACACTCACACCATCCTAAAATCTACACGAAAGCAGAACCCCCCAGTAATCTAGTGAAGAGTTCTCATCCCATATAGAACTAAAAATATCACGCATCCCGAGTTAAGGCTCACGGTCAATTACTCCAGATAGTCCGTCCTTCCAAGGATTACGTTGACATACTTGCCCTTAGACCACTCAGATAGAATAGAGTTCCGAAACAAGATATAGCAATAAAAAAATTAAAGCTCAAAGAAATAATTGTAAATTTCCCTACTTGGTTTACTTACCCGTGTTGAATGTTAACACGCACTCGGATTCATCCCTTACGAATCCTACATGTAACTGTCACTAACTACGACCAACCAATTTTCAACAGACTTTTTGGGTTTACCAAAGTGTCAGGTCACCTTAAAACTAGTTCCAATAGCTTTCTTGCATACCCAATTATATCATGGTCAAGCTTCAAGCGAAACCAAATCACGGAACCTCGCAAAATCTGCGACCAAAGTATACTTGAGAGGTAGTTCCAAAAATAATTATTTATAACTTCAACTAGCTAACTTGGGGTAACTTTTTAACCTTGAAAACCTCAATATTTATCATACTGACCAAAAATAAACTTGGTAGTACACATTTCGTACGTTCCATATACTCTAAGAACACTCTAATCAGATTACAAATGAAAAAGTTATGAATTTTCTTATACAACATGTTGACAAGGCAAACTTTATTTATTTTGAATTGAGAAAACTTCTCCTAATCAATATTTTCACTGTTAAATCCTCCAATCTCACCAACAACCACCACAAAACAACTCAATACCAACTTTCATATATTTCCATAGCCTGTGGAGTCAATTTAGATTAAGACCAATTTTGAATTAATCAAAAATCCTAATATAAATCAATATCAACTATAAAAACATCTTCAAAACAATTATCAACTGAATAGTATCACTTCAAGTCATAAAAACCCTATCCTATGCCAGTAGAATTTATCTTAAATTGTCGCAAATCAACGTAGTACATCAATGCATAACAATTGATACCAATTCCTATGAAAACCCCGTGAAAGAAATAGAAAAATCGCTAGATTTCAAATTGAATTGAGGAAAAACACCAAGAATTGAGATTTTACCAAATTTCGGGCTGAGTCCCTTGTTCTATCATGACAACTTAGCTCAAATGGACCGTCTCGTGATGCTCTACTGTTTTGTGGAAAGAGATTTGGCAAAAATTCGACGTAAGGACATCCGTGTGCGAGAGAAGGGTTGGAGAGCTTTAGAAACCAAACATTTCTCTGCTGAATGATTGAAATTTTTGTTTTTTTTATATTTATATATAATCCCTCAGCTGCTTGTCAGCAGCTTAATTTCTTTTTTTATTTATCAATTATCATAAATCTCTATTTTGACGTGTTGACTTTTGGTGTTAATTTTAGATCCAATATTTCACTAAATTTAGTCAAACTCTCGACAAAACAGTCCATCTTCATAAAACGTCAATAACATTGATTTTTGTCACATTAAAATCACAAAAATCTTAACTTTGAATACAACATACCAAACTTTTATAGACCAATTATCTTGCCATACTTAACCAAACTTGCACCAATTTAGACTTAATCTTAACCTCTACAACCACCTATTGACATGAAACTCAAGGTAAGTTCTTGTACCAATTTTGTTCTCATTTTACACTACCATCAATCCCGATTATAATGAAAATTGAGGTTATACCTCAACAGACTCTAATTTCGGAATGGAATACCGTATAATACACAACACCAAACAAAAATAACATACCTTGGCATCGACAACTGAGAGTTGTTCACATGTATCACGACAAGGGTCACGTATGACCTAAAATTACATGTGGCAGAAGTTTGATTTTAGGGTCGGTACAGTCTTTCCAACTTATTAAAATTTCTTTCTTGAAATTAAATCGAACTAAGGAAAGACCTACCAATTTCAAGAAAAGGTAAGAAAAGTACTCGCGCATATATGACTCGAGTTCCCACGTCAGTTCCTCATCCTCGTGGTATTGCAATTTGACAAGAACTGATGAGACCTTCTTATTCCTTAGAACCTTTACTTTACGGTCCAAAATCTGAATAAGCTACTCATCATAAGTGATATCCTCCTTTAAGTCTATCTGGTTCAAGTCCACCATCGGTGTTCTAACCTCTTTCGACCTATCAAGTTGAAGCATTGACACATGAAATACTGGGTGGATCCCTTATAATTGAGGTGGCAACTCCAACTCATAAACAACTCTACCTAACTGTTTCCCAACTCGAAATGGACTAATAATCCTTGGCGCAAGTTTCCCTCTAATCTCAAATCTCTTATGACTCTTCATCAAAGATACTTTAAGATAAACATATTGAAGTACTTTTTTTGCCTGTATTGCGCACCCTTCAACCTTAATCTGATCTGACGTATCTTTTCTGTGTAATCCACTACAATCTCAGGCCCATTCATTGTTACATCCTCTGGCTCTGCCCAACAAGATAGAGATCGGTACGACTTCCCATATAATGCCTCAAATGGTGCCATACCAATATTGGCCTGATAACTATTATTGTAGGCAAACTCACACAAATGAAGATACTCCTCCGTAATCCACTATACTATAACACACACATCCTCAATATATCTTCAAGAATCTAAATCAATCTCTCAAAGCTGTCCATCGATCTATGGAATTTAGGCGGTACGAGAGATCAATCGCATACCAAATTGTACTGCATGCATCTGCGAGATATGAAATGTGAGCTGTGGTTTTCGATCAAACACAATCGATAATGGAACACCATGTAGTCGAACTATCTCTTTCTCATAGAAAGCTGGGCAACCTATACACCCGATGTGTGGTCGAAATTAATATGAAATGCACCTGATTTCGTCAACCTATCCACAATCACAGAGATACATCATATCCTCGCTGAGATCGAGGTAACGCACTAACAAAATCTATATCAATGTGCTCCCATTTTCACCTAGGAATAGGAAATGGTTGTAATAACCCATCGGGTTTTCGATGCTCTGTCTTAGCTTACCGACAAATAGCACACCCTCTAATGTAATCAGAAACCTTGATCTTAATCCCTGGCCACCAAAAGAGACGATGCTCATCTGCATACATCTTGGTCCTGCCTGGATGAATCGTAAAACATGAGAGGTGTGCCTCATGAAGTATCTCATCGCGTAGATCAACCACTGATGGAATCCATAGTCGCCATTTAAATCTCAGGCATGAGCCTGTCGACTGACTCTAATCTGGATTATCTGGATTATGAGAAAATTCTAGAAATCTTCCATACTACTCATCTCTTTCTTGATCATCAAGTACACTCGAATAAAAATAGTCGAGTCTCATCATACGCAAAATATCAACACCCTGGCATCGGTCGAAATATTAACAAAATACACCATCTCGACTGCCTCGAGTAACCCGTACTCGTGTGTCATATAACAAGTAACAATATCCGAGTCAACCCCTCTACGGCTCAATGCATTAGCTACAACATTAGCCTTCCCTAGGTGATACTGCAAAAAGAAATCATAATCCTTGAGGAACTCAAGCCAACGTCTCTGTCTCATTTTCAGGTTCTTCTGAGTAAACATATATTTCAAGCTCTTATGGTCAGTAAATAACACAAATCTCTCCCTTTAGAGATAATGGCGCCAAATTTTCAGTGAAAACACCACTATCGCCAACTTCAAGTTATGTGTAGGGTTATTCTTTTTATGAACCTTCAGCTATCTAGACATATAGGCAATCACCCTACCGTCCTGCATCAATACACAACCCAAACCAACCTTAGAAGCATCTGTGTTCACCTCAAATCCTTTCCTTGACTCAGGTAACACTAGTACGGGTGCAGTAGGCAAATGTTCTTTTTAATTAAAGAACGCCTGCTCACAACTGTCGTTCCACTGGAAATGAATCTCTTTCTTCGTCAATTGCATCATAGGAGCAGCAATCTTCGAGAAGCCTTTCATAAAACACCCATAATATCCCGCCAAGCTAAGAAAACTATAGATATCTAACACCGATCGTGCTGTAGCCAATCCCCACTGACACTCTGCTAGCCCCGATGATATGTCCAGGAAATTCGGCCTCTGCAAGCCAGAATTCGCACTTACTAAACTAGGTGAACAATCTATGCTCCCTCAGTAGTTGTAAAATCGTCCTAAGGTGCTCCTCGTGATCCTCACGAGTCTTAGAATATATTAGGATATCGTCAATAAACATAATGATGAACTATCCAAATATGGTCTCAACACTTGATGCATCAAATCCATAAACATGGCTGGCGCATTAGTCAGTCAAAATGGCATGACTGTAAACTGATAATGCCCATATCGAGTGCAAAAAATAGTCTTCTTCCTATCCTCCTCTTTAATCCTTAGCTGATGATACCTAGATCTCAAATCTATCTTAAGAACCACTGTGCTCCTATCAGCTGATCGAACAAGTCATCAATATGAGAAAGTGGATATTTGTTCTCCATTGTTACCTAGTTAAGCTGTCTTTAATTGATACACAATCGAAGACTACCATCTTTCTTCTTAACAAATAAAACCGATGCTACCCATGGTGACATACTAGGGTAAATAAAACTTAACTCCAACAACTCATCCAACTGTGATCTCAACTCCTCTAGCTCTTTTGGAACCATACGGTATGGTGGAATGGATATCAATTTGGTACCTGAAGCCAAATTGGTAATGAGAAACACATCACGACTATTAGTAATGAGAAATTCGAATCTCTCTGGCTCATGTCTTACCCTACCAGATTTACGTAGGCCTTGTGTCACTTGCGGAAGTTCAACTGGTTCAGAACGTTGTTGAACTTCCAGTAGCGGTTCAGTGTTTATCTGTGATTCTTGAACTTCTTCAAGATTTACTTTTCTTCCACTAGTGTCTTTTGAAATAAACTGTTTTTCCATAAAGGCACCATACCGAGCAACAAACAGTTTGTTCTCAGCGGGATTATAAAAGTAATATCCTTTTGTTTTCTTAGGATACCCCACAAATAAACACTTATCAGATTTAGATGCTAGTTTTTCTAAGACTTGTCGCTTTACGTAAGCCTCACAACCCCAAATCTTAAGAAAAGACAAACTAGGTCTCTTCCCGTACCATATCTTATATGGTGTTTTATCAAGCGCTTTAGAAGGAACTCGATTTAGAGTGAAAGCTGCAGTTTGTAATGCATAACCCCAAAAGGATAATGGAAGATCCGCATGACTCATCATAGATCGAACCATATCTAATAAGGTTCAATTTCTCCTTTTAGAAACTCCATTTCATTGTGGAGTTGCTGGTGGAGTCAATTGGGAGACAATCCCACAATTTCTAAGATGATCATTAAATTTTTGGCTTAAATATTCACCACCTCGATCTGATCGAAGTGCTTTGATAGTTTTACCAAGTTGATTCTGCACTCCATTTTGAAACGTTCGAAATATCTCAAATGATTCAGCTTTATGTTTCATAAGATATACATAACCATATCTGCTGAAATCATCAGTAAATGTAATGAAGTACTGATAACCTCCTCTAGCCATTGTGTTTATAGGACCGCATACATCAGTATGTATTAGACCCAATAAATCACTTGCCCTTTTACTGTGTCCAGTAAAGGGACTATTAGTCATCTTGTCTCGTAACCAAGATATGCACGTTTCATATGTTTCTAAATCAAATGAATCTAGAAGTCTATCTTTATGGAGCTTCGTTATGTGTTTCTCATTTATGTGGCCGAGACGACAATGCCAAAGATGGGTTTGATTCAAATCATTTGACTTGAATCTCTTTGTATTTATGTTAAAGACTGGAGTATCAGTGGACTTTTTCATGCTTAGAATATAAAAACCATCACACAAATCAGCATTTGCATAAAAATTGCCTTTATGAGAAATTGAATATTTATTATTCATAATAATAAAATAAAAACCATCCATATCCAAACATGAAACAGAAATGATGTTTCTGCTCAAGGCAGACATATAATAACAATTATTTAAAGTTAAAATAAGTCCACTAGGTAAGACTAAGTCATATGATCTAACAGCCAGGGCAGCAACTTTTGCTCCATTCCCTACGTGCTGGATGACTTCTCTTTTTTTCAGCTTCCTACTTCTAGTGAGTTCCTGCACATCTATACAAATATGAGATCCACATCCGGTATCCAATACCCAGGAATCACTAGTAGATAAATTAATTTCAATAACATAAATACCTAAGGTGGTAGTCGCACTACCCTTTTTCTTCTTTAGATCTTCTAGATAGAGTTTGCAATTTCTGAACAAATGTACAGGTGCATGGCAGAAATGGCAATTTCCTTCCTTTTCCTTTTGGTGCTTTAAAGCAGGAACAGGTTGGGGCTTGACTTGTTCCACAATCTTTGCGACAGGTTCAGCAGCAGCCTTGGTAACTTTAGCCTTGCCTTTGCCTTTGCCTTTTTTCTTCATTCCCTTTCCCTTTTGGACCATCAGCACATTACTAGAGGGTTTCTTGATATTTTGTTTAGCAGTTTTGAGCATCAAATGCAACTCTAAAATTGATTTCTCCATATTATTCATATTGTAGTTCATCACAAATTGTGAGTAACTTTTCGGTAATGAATTTGGGATTAAATCCGTAGCCAACTCTTGGCTTATGGGAAATCCAAGTCTATCAAGTTGGTCAACATAGCCCTTCATCTTTAGAACATGAGGACTAACTGACGCACCCTCAGTCATCTTACAAGAATGCAGGTTCTTGACTGTCTCGAACCTTTCTTGCCTAGCTTGCTATTGAAACATTTCCTTCAGCGTTACATCCATGTCGTAGGCTTCCATTAGTTCTATGTCCTTCTGAATTTCAGGAACCATAGTTGCCAACATAATGACTGCAACATTAGTAGAATCGTTGACATGCTTATTATGCACATCCTTCACAGCTTTCGTAGCATTGAGTGGTGGGTCCTCAGGGATCGGAGCATCTAGAACATACAACATGCGTTCATGCTTGAGAACGATTCTCAAGTTTTTGAACCGATCAAGAAAGTTATTCCCGAGATAGCTTATCCTTCTCAAGGATAGATCGCGATGTGAGGGGATTATTGTTACTTGAAAAGGCCATTAATCTACAATAAAGATTATGTAGAGTTTATTTTAGTATAGAGGAATAGACTTCCACTAAATTAACAACCCTCCTAAAACATACTGTTTATTTAAGGGACTTAAGTCCATATTTCACCTAATTTTATGACAACTATGGCATGAAACACAGAACTAGATTATTTAGGTAGGTAACAGTTACCAATTACATCTTATGTAATTTTAGATACTTTTATGAGATACAGGACATCTTATGTCTTAGCATATTTTTATCTCATCATATGTCTAAAGCCCAAAACTATTTTGATAGCTTTATTAAGTCGTACCAATTTAAACATTTAGGTAACTCTTACCCAACTTATCTCACTAAGATAACACAATACCGACATATGGTGAAACTATATTAGTGTGATCGAGGCCTTGATAAGTGTTTAAAATTGGATGGCACAAGACTTAAGATTTAATAGAGGGATTTTGTTTAGTTTTAGTGATTTTTAAGTAAACGATGAAATATCATATATTTTATTGATTTGTAGAACCATTTTATACTATTCACTAATAAAAGAATTTCCGTGCGCTAGGATTAGAAGGCGAAACTCAATTCGATAATTGAAATTCGCTATATAAAATCATATTTTTTATTTGATTTTACTATACCAAATTTACCCCTTAATTTATCCAAAATTAAGTCAATTAAAACATTTTAATTAACCCGAGCCCACATCTAACTAATCATCTTATCCTAATCCAATTAGGACTTTATATATTTGAATCCTAGAATATCACCAATAACAAACTTCTCTATATTTATCTCCTATCCAATAGGGATAACGAAATCGATTTTGCTTATATCTCATAATCTAATTTGTTATCTATCTTTATCAAATAGAAACTTCATAACAAAATAGATATAGCAAGATAAATAAATAATTTTGAAAATTAATTATTTATTTTGGATTTAAGATATTTGAATCCTAGTATATCACCAATAACAAGATTCTTGATATTTATCTCCTATTTTAATTTGTTATCTATCTTTATCAAATAGAAACTTCATAACAAAATAGATATAACAAGATAAATAAATAATTTCAGAAATTAATTATTTATAAATAAATAATTTCGAAAATTAATTATTTATAAATAAATAATTTCGAAAATTAATTATTTGCAATTTCGATCTTCATCTAAATAATCACAAGCATGTAATTGAATCATAAACTACTATCCCAATCGAACCTAATGGTGTTGTGGATCATAGAACACGAAACTCAATTCATTAAAGTTATTCAAATTAACCTAACATGGTTACTAGCATGTACGAAACTAATTTCAATTAAATCACGAATATATGTATCATATACACAAAACATGATAATAAATCTTACAGAAAACTTATGTATATCACATATACATCAACTATTAACATGCTTTCAATCATATATCTTAAGAAAATATGCAATGAGTTTAATGGAATCAAACTTGAAGGTTCTGATACCACTGATGGTGTTTGGGGTTCATACGCAGTGGAAATTTCAAAACAATTTTGAGAAAAACCCTAACGGGATCCGAATTTGATTTCATTAAAACATTTAAACTATGAAAACTTAATCATACCTCAATCGCAATGTACCTTTCTGAAGGTTAATCGATCTCTAAGGTGCTGCCAACGATGAATGCCCTCTATCAGTAGTCCATACACGAACGGCGGTCGAGATTTGAAGTGCTAGCTTTGAGAGAATACTAAATCTTTTTGTTTCTCTCCAAAACGATCTAGAACATACCAAAAACACTAAGTCATTTCTAAAACGAAAATAGAGTTTCGGCCTTTTTTATCTTTCGTTTTTGTATTCCAATTCAAAGCATCTATTTATACAACCCTTGAATATAGACGGTTAAGTAAATTACACATATACCCCTACTTAAAGAAGTATAAGTGTAATACACTGCAAGGACATTTCTATCATAAATTTTATCATATAAAATTCATTTTTCTGAACCATCTTAAAATCTCACAAAACCATTCTTAGTGTGCGACCCAATAGGCTCATACAACATTGGCAGTGTACCAAAATATATTTTGGTATACAAGTCATAAGTGGCCTCTAGCAAGACATTATGACTACCCAAGTTGTACGAATATCAAATTGATACAACCTAATCAATAGTGTATATAACATCCTTTTGTCACACGATATCCTTTTGATCAAACATAAGGTATGGAATTGTCATCCAACATGTTCAATCGTACTAGTCTCGATCTCTAGGTAGACTGAAAACATCCAAGTGACATTGATCAATATCAATTCACTTAGACTAGGCCTTTTCACAGTCTAACACATCGAGGGATCCATTGGATATCTCTCTCTATATGAGAGGGACAAATTCTATCTCGATTAAACAACTTCGCCACATTATTCACACAGTAAACAATCACAACCTTTATAATCGTTCAGTTAAAGACAACGTTTGATTGCGTCAAATCATTGTATTCCTAATGTTGAAGTCTCTGGTAATCTCAAGTCATAGGACTGAATAATATACATATCATGAGAAACAACTATGACTTAATCCATGTGATATTCTCATAGCGGGTCGGTCCAGTACTTTGTTCCCTAACAAGTTCTCATGATCTTGATTCATATTCCTATACGTATGATCATCAATCAAGACTCACACTAGTCTTAATTCATTATAGTTCCCAGTATAATAATTGATTATGGACATTTAGGATATTTCTGTAAATACCCATAGATCTTATTATAATGTAAACATGCAAATCAATTATAATAAATAGCAAATGAAATCCTCTATTTTATTAACTAAAATGTATTCATAAAGACTATTAATGGATTGACCTAGGGCACATTTCCCAATAGAAAAGCCTATCTCATACCAGTGAATTTATCCCAAATTGATGCAAATCAACCCAATACATCAATACACAACAATTGATAGCAATTCCTATGAAAATCCCGTGAAAGAAATAGAAAAATTGTGAGACTTCAAATTGAATTGAGGAAAAACATCATGAATTGAGATTTTACAAAATTTCGGGCCAAGTCCCTTGTTTCCTTCGTGACAACTTGGTTCAAACTAACCGTCTCGCGATGCTTTACTGTTTTGCTAAAAGAAACCAGGTGAAAATCTGACGTAGGGAGCTTAACGGCCTGAAATTAATTCACCGTTATTAGTGACATATTTGCAGACGTGGCGGACTGCTCAGATGCTCGTGGGACAAGCTGATAGGTCAGGGCGCACCTGGAGCTAGGTAAATAGTAAAATCTTGTGTTGTTGTGCTTTCATTATGATGCTTAATTGGTAATTAGGTTATTGTTATCGCGATGTGTGTTAGTTATTATACAATTGACATGTGAGGTTGTGTGATGGGCAAACACTCCGAATAGCATGTAAATGCAGGAACCGAGTAGTGGATGATAGAGCACTAGGTTGAGGGTCTAAATACACATAATAAATAATAAATTCATTAAATTATTAATATTAAATGACGTCGAGGCAGTTGAAATTGTCATTATGTGTGAACGGAACAGGTTGTAGTGCGAAGTCAGGTAATAGAGCGCCCGGAGTCCAATAATTTGAGCTATTAAGAATGTAGTCAAAGGAACTAGTTTTTCATCAAATTTGGACTTTTTGACTCCATCTTAATCCTTGAATTAAGCCTAGGGATGTGGGAGTAAGGGTAGGTGAAAAATTTGTGTATATATATGTGAAATTCTCACATTCACCAACTTTTCTCTCTCTTGGTTTGAGAAATCCAAAAATTTAGAAGTGGTGAGGATTTTGTGAGTTTGGATTGGTAATTTGGAGCTCAAGAACTCAAGGAAATAAAAAACGAAGGTTAGATCTTCGATCCACATCTCTTTCTCTACGTTTCGAGGTAATTTTCTCGGATGTTGACGTGGGTTTCGGGAATCGAATTGAGCACACCGGTTATGAAAGGTGTTGCTATGATTTTTTGATGTGTTTTTGGTCATTGGTATTGGTATTGGTTTTGTTGAGGTTGTTGGTGTTGTTATGAAATTTTGGAACAAAACCAAGTTTTAATGGTTGTTGGGGTTTTGATTTTGGACGAATTTTATCGAGGTGTTTCGATGGGAAATGGTTTATTAGTTTTTTTATGCGATGGTTGGATGAGCACGGACCCCGGCGACGAGCTGAGGGTGATTGGAAAACCCTTAAAACCTTCACTAGCCGAGACGCCTCGAGGGGCGTCGGGGTGAGTTAATGCTCACTGCGTCACCCATGTACGTCTCAGCCAGTGACCCAGGATTTCACATTTTGGAGGCACCGTGGAGAGTAATAACGTGGTGGCGTTCCCACGACGTCTAGGACGCCGTGGACACGCCGTGACGTCTTGAACCCAACCGCGTTGGTGGCGGTGTCTTGGGCAGTTTTGAATTAAAAAATTTAAAATAAATTTACCAATTGGTTTTTGACTTAGGGACCTATATGGTTTATTTTGGGTGTTAAAATGATGAATTGATCGATGATTTTGGGTATTTAATCGGGATTTCAATGATTTAAAAATTTATTCAATTTATTGGGAATTAATGGTTTTAGATGGAATTGCGGAGATTGGACACGCATTGTGAGCGTGATTTGGTGGCGTTTGGGGTTAGTTGGAGTGCGGTTTGAGGTGTCTAGTATCGCAACTGAAATTACTTGAGTATTTATTTCTTTTGGCATTTTGAATTCAATTTATTTCATTTCAATATTCTACTCTGGTTATGGTTATATGGCAGACGTTGAGTTGGGTTCCCTCCGTTCCATTCTAGTGTGTACGTCCACTACACTATAACACGTTTGTCAAGGAAACTCGGTGAATAGTTCAACCCGGGAATTGCATTGGGACACATGTGGATGTGTCTTAGGTACCACATCGACCACCTAGCGAATCCAGATACTAGCCTTGCTTGAGTCGGACTCGTCGGCTGTATTATGTTGAAGAGTCTAAGAACACACTTTGAGCTTTCCCTATTATCTATCAATGCGATGAACATAGTTGCCTGTATTTATTTTCACAAGTTTATTTAATAGCTTTATTTAAATTTCAGCATTTACTTTCAGTATTACTTAATTAATTTCCTTGGGAATACTCATTCTTGACTCGTCATCTGCCTTTTGTGATGGCTTGAGTGCAAATTCTAGTACGAGCAAGGGCAAGGGCAAACTGCCACAATACCGTTGATCAGAGATTCATAGCCTGACTCGTACATTTGTGTTATATATATTTTGTTACATTTTGGGACTAGGGATTTATCAGAGATGCATAGCCTGACTTTTAAATGACTTAAATTCTTTTTATTAATTAATTCCCATAAATCCCTACTTTGGTGTGTTTTAACTTTTCGTGCTCGTTTTGGATTCGCTTTTTCACCAAATTTAGTCAAACTCTCATCAAAATAATCCATCTTCATAAAATGTGTTGGTATTTGGGGTTCATGTGCAGTAGGGATTTCAAAATAATTTTGAGAAAAACCCCAACAGGATCCGAATCTGATTCCATTAAAAACGTTTAAACTATGAAAACTTAATCATACCACAATCACAATGTACCTTTCTGAAGGTTAATCGATCTCTAAAGCGCTGCCAAAGATGAACGCCCTCTATCAGCAGTCTACACACGAACGGCGGCCGAGATTTGAAGTGCTAGCTTCGAGAGAATACCAAACCTTTTTGTTTCTCTCCAAAATGATCCAGAGCATACGAAAAACCCTAAGTTGTTTCTAAAACGAAAATAGAATTTCGGCCTTTTAATCTTTTTCATTCATGTATTCTAACTTAAAGCGTCTATTTATACAACCATTGTATATAGACGGTTAAGTAAATTACACATATACCCCTACTTAAAGAAGTATAAGTGTAATACACTACAAGGACGTTTCTGTCATGAATTTTATCATATAAAATTCATTTTTCTGAACCATCTTAAAATCTCACAAAATCATTCTTAGTGTGCGACTCAATAGGCTCATACAACATTGGTAGTGTACCAAAACACATTTTGGTATTCAAGTCATAAACGGCCTCTAGCAAGACATTATGACTACCCAAGTTGTACGAATATCAAATCAATATAACCTAATCAATAGTGTATAAAACATCCTTTTGTCATACGATATCCTTTTGATAAAACATAAGGCATGGAATTGTCATCCAACATGTTCAATCGTACTAGTCTCGATCTCTAGGTAGACTGAAAATATCCAAGTGACATTGATCAATATCAATTCACTTAGACTAGGCCTTTTAACAGTTTAACACATTGAGGGATCCACTGGATATCTCTCTCTATATGAGAGGGACAAATTCTATCTCGATTACACAACTTCACCACATTATTCACACAGTAACTAATCACAACCTTTATAATCATCCGGTTAAAGACAACGTTTGATTGCGTCAAATCACTTTATTCCTAATGTTAAAGTCTCTGGTAATCTCAAGTCAGAGGACTGAATAATATATATATCATGGCAAACAACTATGACTTAATCCATGTGATGTTCTCATAGCGGGTCGGTCCAGTACTTTGTTCCCTAACAAGTACTCATGATCTTGATTCCTATTCCTTTACGTATGATCATCATATGATCATCTATCAAGACTCACACTAGTCTTAATTCATTATAGTTTTCAGTATAATAATCGACTAGGGACATTTAGGATATTTCTATAAATACCCATGGATCTTATTATAATGTAAACATGCAAATCAATTATAATAAACAGCAAATGGAATCCTCTATTTTATTAACTAAAATGTATTCATAAAGACTATTAATGGATTGACGTAGCGCACATTTCCCAGCAAAATGTACATAACACTGGTCTTATCAAATTAAAACCTCAAAATCTTAACCTATTCCACTACATACCAAACTTTTATAGACTAATTATCTTGCCATACTTAACCAAACTTACACCAATTTAGACTCAATCTTAACCTCGACTACCACCAATTGACATGAAACTCGAGGCAAGGTCTTACACCAATTTCGTTCTCATTTTACACTACTATCGATCCTGATTATAACGAAAATTGAGGTTATACCTCAACAAACTCTAATTTCGAAATGGAATACCATGTAATAAACAACACCAAACAAAAATAATATACCTCGGCGTCGATAGCCAAAAATTGTTCATACGTATCACGGCAAGGCGTACGACCTAAAATGATACGTGACACGAGTTAGTTTTTAGGGTTGTTACAAAATGAGTCACGGAGGACAGAGGTTCATGACACAATGGCTCCCACATTCGCCAGAATGCCTGTCCACTTTAGAACATTTTATGGATTTCCTTAACTTTTATCAGATTAATATTGATTTTATGAATTCATATGGTGTGTTGCTAACATGCAGGCACACAACGAACCAATCCACAGAAAGGAGGAGATCGTGGACATACATGAGAGATGGCGGTTATGAATTATGATTAAGTTGATAGGCGGGATTTTTTTTGTCACCAATGAAGATTATGACTTGGAATATTCGAACTTTAAGAGCAATAGCCAAGTACCGATACAACAAAAGTATTGTTAAGAAATATAATCCTGATTTATTAATTTTACATGAAATGAAAATGGAAAGCATTGATAAAGCAATTATCTCTGTAATTTAGGGGAGAATGTTTAAAGGTTGGGCGACGTTACCAATTGAGGGAAGTAACGGAGAGTCCTTATTGTATGGGATGTGCGACGGGTAAGCATAATCAACAACATGATGGGGTTTTTCGATGTTAGTACAGATTGAGGAAGTTGGAGGTGAATTATAGTAGGTATCGGGTATGTATGGACCATGCAATACATAAAGAAGAGATAATTTCTGGGAGGAGATGGGAGCATTAGGGGTTGTGTGTGGGTCACGATGGTGTGTCGCAGGTGATTTTAATGTCACTAGATTTATGTCCAACAAAACAAATTGTACTTGAGTCACCATGAGCATAAGACAGTTTGATTAACTAATATGTGAGTTGGAATTGATGGAGTTAAACTTAGTTAATGGGAGCCACAATTAGTCGAATATACGACATGAGTCAGTTTGTGCACGGTTGGACCAGATAATGTTCACCAAGGAATCGCGAGACAATTTTCAATGTGGAAGACAATATTTAGGGAGAGAGTAACATCTGACCATTACCCAGTTATTTTGGAGACTAGAGCATCCATATGGGGACCATCCTCATTCAGATTGAAGAATGTATGGTTGACTCACTATGGGTTTCTAGGAAAATTTATAGAATGGTGGAACGGGAATGAGTTTTTCAGCAGCAAGGGACACTCTATCATAATGAAGCTTAGTAAAATAAAAGAAAACATTAAAGATTGGTGTAATGGCCATAAATTCTAACTCGTGACATGTGTCAATTTAGGTCAAATGTGGGCCCATTCTCCGAGATACAGTCGTAAAATTTTCGGTCGTCGATGCCGAGGTATGTTATTTGTGTTCGGTATCTTGTATTATATTTTATTACCCGAATGTAAATTCCAATGTCCCAAACGTACGAAAACATTTGAGTGTGAGTGTTGGTATTGGAAAACGTGTTCGACTCGATACAAACGTGAATAATGAATTTCGAGTAAATGGTAGTCGGGTAATAAGCAGTTCGGGGGAAATTAAGGAATTAAAAACACTGGACAAATATAAAATAAATAATAATTAAAAGTCGTAAAATGCGTTTGATACATTGGTATTGTGCAAGAAAAAGCTAAGTATGAGTGAGAGAGTCACCCAAGTTAGGTGGATGGAAGCAACGAGAGCCATGTGGTGAGCGTCAAGATTTGTGCTTGAGTAAGGATATGGGGGGAGTTTTCGACATGATTTGACGCCGAAGGAGTGTTCAAACACGAAAACTAAGGTGAGAATTTGACGCTCCACGTATGTACATACATTTTGGTAGTGTTTTTATGTGTTTCGTCACGATGGGTTCAAACGACGATTTGAGAAATCTACTTTTATTGTTTCTTTTTACAGATTTGGAGTGAATGAGATGATCACCCCATTTGAATTGTGAAGTGATTTTGGTGTTTTGAGTGATTGTTGACGCGCGCGAGAACAGCGTCAATAAAATATTTCCTTAAACCAACTATTTTGATAGTGGCAAAAGGTCGATCCCACAGAGATTGGTAGTCTTTCTAAGGTTCTAAAAGAAAGGAAAAATGGGGGTTTAGAGAAAATGACTTAATTAATTAATCTAGTTACTAAGAAATTGAATAAATAAAAGAAATACCTAGGTCTACGGTTCCACAAGACAAGATCAAGATTCAATGACATATCACGGTCGTCAATTTTTCTCAAAACAATTATTAATTGAATTTCCCCTAGATTAGCTATAGAAAATTGACATCCGCTAGAAATTCCTAATTCCCTTAATCTCGATAGCTAGGACATCTGCCACTAACTACTTCCCTAATTAATGCATAACCCTAGACATCCGCCATAAGGTTTAACACACTAACTGCAGTAATAAACTTCTATGGGAATACTAATCTTATATAATCGGATCGCATCCGCTCCCGATTTAACCTAGATTCAATTGTTGCACACTCAAGAACCGAAAGGTTTTGACGGTAATTGGGTGAATGTTTGTCACTTATATTATCCCAAGAGTTCAATTACGGATACAATTGAGTCAATTGACTATAGATTTTCCACTTAGAAGCATGCAATGACCATATACATACCCTAGGTTTAAACCATATTCATAAAAACAACCAACAAAGAAATAGAAGAAATAAAATAAAATAAGATAATAAAAATAATAGATCTCACAATTTATGTCATGAATCAATAATTTTGAATTGCTTCACCTCCGAGCCAGGCAATGACTTGATTAGCCAGACATGTTCTTCACAAAACTCCCAAGAAAATAATGCGAGAGAGTTCTCTAAAAATAATAATTGTTCTCCTAATAATACCTAAAGTCCTAATTTAAAAAACTACTAAAAATTGGTCTATGGAAGAGAAAAGCTGTTTTGGGCATTCTTGTGTTTAGGATACGTGTTAGGTTGCAATTTGGTGAGCGAGCGCTAGTGACGTGGTAGAAGCGGATTGGAGGAGAGGAGAGGTGCGCGTTAACATGGCGTTCTCTGATTAGCGCTGAGGAGAGGCGATGACGCGGTTGCAGGGGTCAAGATCGTGACACGTGGCTGCAGTGTGGCAGGAATGAAGCTAGTGTGAACTCAGAAAATGGGAGACGACGCGATGTACATCTCGAGGCAAATCATCGACTGGAAAGAGGAGACAGCTAGGAGAGGTGACGTGGTGGGCTACGATTAGTGAAGAGAATCTGTGTGACATGGCTGGACGAATGGGGTTTCGACACATAGCAAAAGATGGACTCCAATTACCTAACTGTCAGTGTTTATTTCAAGACAAACTCTCCCAGTATCTGATTACTGCAAGTAAATACTTTATTCTGTGTATTTTGCGCCCGGATTCAATAGTGCACTCGTTTCACTGAAAACTAAAACTAAATATAATTAAACATATATTTTAAAGACTTTTCACCCTAAACCATATTAAAATAGACTATTAAATCATATAAATACTGACCTATCAATTGTTGAGTTTTCCCTGAACTTTTGGGATTTTCGGTGGATTTTTGGAAATCGATTACCTAATACCCAGGTAATCGACCCAAATAGGTGAACGAATAAAATTATGGAAAATTAGATAAAATGAGAGTAATTAATGAGAAATTTCAAATTAAATGGTTAACAGGGGTTTTTAGTTGGTGAAGGGCTATCCAGGGATTGTAGGAGACGAGTCAAGGTTCGATTGAGAGCGTACTAGTTGGACACAAGTAAGTAAAGTAGTGAGGAAATTTATAGTTATTTATGAGCTTTGAATTGATTTTGTTATTGTTCTACCCATTTGGAAAATTCCATTCGTTTGAGTTGTCCGTGGGCAAGTGAGTCAACATGATCCTTGCAGAATTCTTAGGCCTTACGAGGTAACATGCAAGAGGTCAACGGTGAGGATACACGATATTGGTTACGGTTTGATACGGGATGAATGCTCTTACTCGGACTACCAGGGAATCTCATTTGTGCGGACGTTAGGACGACATGAGTGTACCATGTCCTAAGTGTCGAGTCTTGAAGGTGTTTACCTCGACTAAAATGATCTTTTAGTCGGGACTACTTACCCCTATCTTTTTGTTTCAGGGACACTAATTTTTTATTGCTCAATTTATTCAATTATAGTGTTATTTAATCATACATTCCCTATTATTTCTTTCTATCAGCATGAATATGATTGTGTTTATTTATTTCGAAATACTGTATTATTATCCTGCTTGGTGTTACTTACCTCAGCTCATCATTCTTGTGTTTGAAGGAGTACAAATCTACAAACCAGCAAGGGAAATGCCCAAGAGCTTGGAGATATGATTTGAGGATATTATAGCATACCTTTCCACTTGGCTGATCAGGTGATTTTTGTATTATTGTATATATATATACATATATATATTGTTTTAAAACATTTGGGACTTGGGGTTTATGTGAGAGATCTTGGGCATGTATATCTATACATTGTTCTCCTCTAACTGACCATTTATGATGATATACATATGCGGGGGTTACCACACCTTAGAATGTCTTATTTTAAATGGTTGTGATTATTCGATTAGTTTGAGAATTTATTGCTTCCACTTTGCAAATGTTAACTCTCTAATCGATGTAGTTAACTTGTAAATGATGTAAAAATGGTAAATGGAAAAGGAAGGTTGACTAGGTTTACGTGACTTGACGAGAATGGCTCGAGGGTTCACGTAAGTTTAGGCTAGGTGGGGCTCAGTTTAGGATTTGAAATCGGGCCATCACAGTTAGTATAAGAGCCGAAGTTTTAAATACTCGACTCTTGATTTAAATCATAAGCCATTAAGACATTGATTAACGAAAGTTAAGAATGGATGAACTTAAATTGGAAACCCTATGAACCTAACTTAAGTCTTAGTTGGGAAGTGAGGAAAATTGGGAAAATTAAAACAGAACTATGAGCTTTTTAATATTATGTATATATTATTATCAATATCTATGTCTTAATTGTGACAATCACTTGCTTTTCTGTTAGTGATAGAGTGATAATGGTACGGGTGACATACAAGGATGATTAGATGGTACGTCACAGATGATTTCTTCACATGATCAGCAGCTTTAGGAAGTTTTTAGACTGTTGAAAGCTTAGGCGACAACATCACCTATCACATCAGCAGCACTTATTACCAGGCTGGGAGTGCTCCTACAGTCCAGGACATACTAGCAGCACCTAGAGTTACTCTAGGACCCACAGTGGTTAAGAAGGCACCTGCACAGACATAGATAGTACCTTATATGCTAGAGACATTGGCTGCGGATACGCTGAGCACACTGACTGATACGGGTGTTAGGCCGACAGTTGAGCGAGCGAGGCTTTAAGTTTATGAGACACCAGTCGGTGAAGTTCCATGGGGGAGCTAATTTTGATGTGGCGGAGAAGTATATGAGGAGCCCTGAGAAGATACATGATGTATTAGCTACCCGGCATATATGTAGCCAAGTATTTCCTCAGCATGTTTATTTGGCGAGGCCAACATTTTGTGGCGCATGACAGTGTTGTCGAAGGGGAAGCCCAAGGACTGGACTGAGTTTGGAGAGAGGATTCACAAGAAGTATATTCATCCTACGGTCCATAACCGGTAGAAGACTGAGTTCTAAATGATCAGATAGTAGACTAGAGAGTCCGTTTTGCAGTATATAGATTGGTACTTGGGTTTGATGGAGTATGTCGACGGTACAATCGATACTGATGCCGACCAGGCTTACTATTTTGTACATAGTCTACTGGATTCGATTGGTTCTGTTGTACTGACGACGGCTCCAACCACGTTACATGAGGCCTATGAGAGGGATATGGCTAGTGAAACTTTTGGGAGCATACACACTAGGGCACCGGCTACGTCGTCAGCACCTTCCTAGTCAATGGGGGATATGGAGGTAGTGGCAGGAGAAAGAGACCCATATAGTGGGGTTAGAGAGATAGAACTCAAAGTGTTCGATTTGTTGCGTCTCCACCTACGACAGCTATAGTACCAACTTCTCCAGCACGGAGTCGCGCCAGTTCACCACAGCAGCCTGCATCATCAAGTCCTCAACACCATTATTATCAGAGGACTGATGGTAGTGGCAGTGGCCAGAGATAGGGTTAGAGTTCCAATTAGGTTCAAAGACAGGGACAGAGGTCTAGTGAGGCACAGGGACTGGGGCCAGGACGGGACGAGGGATAGGGGCGGCGTGGTTCATGCAGTGCATCTCGAAGGGGTTGTTGGGAGTATGGACAATTAGGTTATTTTATCAATGCATGTTCATGATTAAGCAGAGTCGCGACAGCAGCAGATAATTTGGGGAGCGGAGTTCATTCGGTTGCTACATTAGACCCGACTGCCAATCGTAATCTTATTGAGTTTTCATTTGGAGTCATTTCATGCATGTTATATTTGATTCAAGCTCTAATGTTTCATTTATTTCAGGTCGTATAGTGGATGAGTAGGGTTTGAGACCTACTAGACTAGATAGACCCTTGATCGTTAGCATAGCTACTGAGGACAAGATCTACCCGATCTTATTGTGTGTGGATTGTTCAATGAAGATAGAGGGTTATGTCATGCCAACGGACCTGAAAGTGTTGAAGTTCCTCGAGTTTGATGCATTACTATGCATGGATTGGTTGGGTGCGTATCATGCACAGATCTACTGCTTCAGTAAGATAGTCATATTTTAGAATCCAGAACATATGGAGTTTAGTTTTCAGGGGACTTCGACTAGTTTGCCCATTACTAGAGGTAGAGTCGCCACTAGCGTAGATGTTGAGACGTTCGCTAGTGTATTGTGTACGACGGAGCGATTTGTGATTAGGTTGGAGATGGTACCAGTGGTATGCGAGTGTTCTGATGTTTTTCTAACTGAGCTACCAGGATTACCACCGCCTAGGGAGATCGACTTTATTATCAACTTGGTTCCAGGGACAAAACCTATTTCTATTCTGCAGTACTATATGGCTCTGAGAGAGCTAGAGGAGCTGAGAGGTCAGCTAGATGAGTTGCTAAAGTTGGGTTTTATTTACCTAAGCATGTCACCCTAGGGGTGCCAGTTCTGTTTGTCAAGAAGAAAGACGACAAGATGCAATTGTGTATCAACTGCTGGTAGTTGAATAGGGTGACATTGAAGAACAAGTATCCACTTCCGCATATAGATGACTTGTTCGACTAGCTGACATGATCACAGTGGTTCTCGAATATTGATCTAAGATCTGGGTACCATCAGCTGAGGATTAGCGCGGAGGATTGGGAGAAGACTGCGTTTCACAATTAATATGGGCATTATCAGTCACAGTCATGCCTTTTGGGCTGACTAATGCACTTGCGATGTTTATGGATTTGATGCATCGAGTGTTGAGACAGTGCTTGGATCGTTTCGTCATTGTGTTTATCGATGATACCTTGATCTACTCCAGGACTCATGAGGAGCATGAGGAGCATCTCAGATTGGTGTTGCAGTTTTTGAGAGAGCACATATTTTACACCAAGTTTAGTAAGTGCAAGTTTTCACTTGCAGAGGTCGGAGTTCTTGGACACATCGTCAGAGCAGGCGGAGTGTCAGTGGCCACTAAGGTTAGAGTAGTGATAGATTGGCCTATACCAAGATTAATGTCAGACATTCGTAGTTTTCTTGGCTTGGCGGGATATTACTAGCGTTTTGTATGAGACTTTTCGAAGATTGCGACACCTATGATGTAGTTGACAAAGAAGGACATTCTATTTCAGTGGACAGACGGTTGTAAGCAGGCGTTTCAAACTTTGAAGGAACGTTTGACTGCTGCGCCAGTGCTAGTATTGCCTAAGTCAGGGAAGTTTAAGGTGAACAACTGATGCTTCGAGGTCGGTTTATGTTGTGTTTTGATGCAGGACGGTACAGTGATTGCCTACGCGTTACGACAGCGGAAGGTTCACTAGAAGAATTACCCTACACATAACTTGGAGTTGGCGGTACTGCTGTTTTCATTGAAGATTTCCTTTGTTGTGATGACTGAGTACAGACCCTAGTACAAGTAGGGGGAAGGGCAGACTTGAGGATTTCCTTTGACTGACTGCCTGATTCAGATCTTGTATGTTTGTTTATTTTTACTCGTCTATGTTGGGTTGGGATATGTACAAATACCAGACATGTATATTGGTATACTTTGAGGTTCTTTTTATATTTTGAGACCCATGGATCATTGTATATATATTTGACACTTTTGGATGGGTTTTCCACACTAAGTAATGCTCTTATTTCATGTTTAGGGTTTTAATTTGGTTAAACATGATTTAAGTCTTATCTTGATAAATTGATGATAATAATGATTTTAACGAGATGAAAAGAGTCCAGTAGCTAACTTAAATATTTTAATGAGCAAGACAAAATAAATTAGTGGCAATTGTTGGTAAATTGAGGTATGATGTGCGTAGGACATGAATGGGCTGTGACGTGACAGGTTGTGGGCCCGCGATGCATGACATGGCGGCCTTAGGTTTTGGTACTGCTACATGTAGTATCAGAGCCTAGGTTATGGAACACAAGGCTTGAATAGGATGTTAAATAAGAGCCTAAAGAGCCTAAAACCTAAACGAATAAACTTTAGATGTGGAAACCAGAAGTAATTGCCTAGAACCTAGTTGGACCATCTCCTACTACTACCCCATCGATGATAGAGCTAGAGGTTAGTGAAACGAGCTATCCTGCTTATGAGACGTTGACTTTGTAGTCCCTATCACAGAGCATCGATGACCGGTTCGCTGTGCAGCAGGCAGTGATGGCGAAATTCATGGATTTCATTAGAGTTCAGGTGACCGTGATGGCGGCACAGGCTTTTACTTTGGTTTTACCCATCACACAGGTAGCTGTGGCTCCGATTATTCATGTAAAGGCGTCGGTTCAGGCTATAGTATTAGATATTTCGATTAAAGGGATAGCTCTAGTTATGGCACTTGCATATACGACAGTTGTTACTCTTGCCATAGCTAAGTAGCCTGTAGTGGCTTCGACATTAGGCATTGCGATGTTAGTAGAGGCAAATAGGGTTAAGGATTTTTTAAGGTTTAACCCTGGTTACTTTTATGGATTTATTTAGGGTATTGACTTATCGGTAGCTACACAAGCTATTAAAGGTCGAGGGCCGCGAGATCACGCGTGATTCTCCGACTTTTGTGCGAGAGGAGAGCGACAGATTTGGTGGATGTCATTCTCAGACACATATCCAGATCCAATGACTTGGCATGGATTGGTTGTATCATGCACAGTTTGATTGCTTTAGTAAGAATGTGACATTTGATATTAAGGGTATTCCAATGTTTACTTTCGTCGAAGTTGCGAAAACTTTGCTTATTACCAGAGGTAGATTGGCAAAAACTCAGAAGATAGTGGCATTCGTGGCTATAGTTGAGCTAGAGTCGAGGATAGTGATCAGAGTCAAGGATGTCCCATTGGTTTGCGAGTTTTCTAATGTATTCCCCGATGATTTTCAAGTTTACCACTACTAGAGGAGTTGAGTTCATCATTAAGCTGATATAGGAAACACAACCAATTTACACTCTACCATATAAGATGTCAGCATCTAAGCATGAGGAGTTGAGGATCCAGTTAGAGTCATTATTGCAGAAGGGTTTCATTTAATGTCTCTTTAAGGAGTTCTAACCCTTTTTGTTAAGAAGAAAGACGGTTCTATGCGGATGTGTCTAAATTACAGAAACCTAAATTAGGTAACGATTAGGAATCGTTATCCACTTCCCAAGATTGATGATTTGTTCGACCAGTTGACATGAGCTAAGCTCTTCTTGAAGATTTATTTATGCTCAGGCTATCATCAACAGAGGATTCAAGAAGGGGATATTGAGAAGTCTAACTTTAACACGAGATATGGTTTATTCAAGTTTACAGTCATGCCGTTTCGGCTGACTAATGCACCGAAGATCTTTAGAGACTTTTTGCATATAGTCTTGAGGCCATTTGTAGATCGATATGTCATTGTATTCATCGATGACATCCTGATACACAACAAGACTCATGGGAAGTGCGATAGGAATATTACGAAGGTATTGACGATGTTGTGAGAGCACCGATTGTATGCCAAGTTCAGTAAGTGTGGATCTTAGATTAGTGAAGTGAATTTTCTCAAACACGTCATCAGTGATCAGGGGGTATCAGTTTATGGTGACAAAATTCAGGTGATTATAGAATGAAGGACATATGAGTCTGTTTCTGAAGTCTGGAGTTTTTTATGTTTGGTAGTCTATTACCGGTACTTTGTGCAAGATTTCTCCTTGATCGTAGCGCCGACTAGGTTAACCAAGAAAAATGTTAGATTTGATTGGTTCAAATACTGTGAGGAAGCTTTCTAAGAGCCGAAGAGGGAGTTGAGTTTTGCGCCAGTGTTACCATTGCCAGAGACAAGGAGAGACTTTTCAGTTTGCATAAATGTTTCGGGCACTGGGTAAGGATGCTTGTTAACGCAAGATGACCACTTATACTTATCTCGACGGTTGAGACCCTACTGAGGGGAACTATTAAGTGCACGACTTGAAGCTTGCGGTAGTCATATTTAAGCGAAGGCCTAGAGGAACTTCTCATAGGGAAAAATTCGTATTCTTCGGCGATCACCGAGAGATTGAGGTACTGTTCACTTAGAGGGATTTGAACATGCAATAGAGGAGATGGCTCGAGTCGGCTAAAGGACTATGACTTCACCATTTAGTACCACCATAGTAAGGCAATTATTAGAGCGATGCATTGAGCTATATCGGCATTGAGAGCGAGGCCATAATGCAGCATATGAAACACGAGGATAGATTACTTGAGGCCGCGTCGGTGATGTGTTTGACAGAGGCTATTACTGAGCGCAGATTTGTTGTCAGATATAGGTTCCTACTGTCTCTGGAATGGGTTTTAGAGTCTCAAAGGGCTAATAAACATTATGATCGATTTTTGCTAGATTGCTCGGGATGCGGATTGCATAGATTGGTGCAGGTCTTGCCGGACGGGTGCTTGAGACATATGGGCATGTTATGGATACTTGGGGTACAGGATCTACAGGACAACATTCTAGAGGATGCACACCATTCACGATACACTGTTCATCTTGGCAGAACAAAGATGTATCATGGTTTATGACGTTTGTTTTGGTGGCCAGAAATGAAGGCTAATTAGAGCATGTACGTAAGGAGTTATCATATTTTCTAGTAAGTGAAGGCTGAGCACAAGAGACCATCTGGTTTACTTCAGTCGTTGCCCATCCTTAGTAGAATTGGGAGCACTAAACTATGGACTTCTTGATGGTCTCTGAGACTACGAGGCGACACAATGTAGTTCGGATAGTGATTCTGACGGGTTGACGAAGTCGATGCGCTTTATCCGATTACAATGAGATATTCTTTCCCAAAATTAAACATTATCTTCAAGAGAGAGATCGTCAGGCTCATGGAGTACCGATATCAATTGTTTCAAATCGGGATCCTAGATTAACGTTTAGGCTCTAGGAGAGCATACAGGAGTTGTTCGGCACCAGGCTATAGTTTTGCATAACATACCATCCTTAGACTGATGGTCAGTCAGAGAGATTGATTCAGATTTTAGAGGACATGCTCAAGGTGTGTATATTGTGATTTGTTGATTCTTAGAAGGATTATCTACCATTGTCCAAGTTTGTGTACACCAACAACTATCAGACGAGCATTGGTATGCCACCGTTCGAGGATTTGTATGGTAGGCCCTACATATCACTTGCTTATTAGGCAGCACCAGATGATACGGGGTTTATACATTCTAAAGTTGTTGATCACACAAAGAAGGTTAGGCATATACGACAGAAACTTAGGTAGCCTAGGATAGACAAAAGAAGATTGCGCACAAGTATCTTAAGTGTTTGAGCTATGAGGTTGGTGACTTAGTGTATTTGAAGGTTTTGCCCTGGAAGGGTCAACAAAGGTTTCACATCAAAGGGGAAACTGGCACCAAGGTTTATCGGACCGTTCGGGGTTGAGATGCGAGTTGGCACTATGGCGTACATGTTGGAGTTGCTGCCATAGATAGCGCTGGTTCATCTGGTATTTCATGTTGGGGCATGTGCCCTAAGTCAATCTACAAACATTGTTTATCTTACAGTTTTTAGTTAATAAAATAGAGGTTTTTCATTTGTTGTTTTATTATAAGTGATTGCATGTTTACCTTATAATAAGATCCATAGGTATTAGTTCAAATATCCTAAATGTCCCTAATCGGTCATTATACTGGGAACTATAATGAATTAAGTCTAGTATGAGTCTTGATTGATGGTCATGTGATGATCATGCATATAGGGATACGAATCGAGATCATGAGTACTTGTTAAAGAACAAGATCTTGGACCAGACCTATTATGAGAACACCTCATGGATTAAGTCATAGGTGTTACTTTTGATAGGTAATATCATTTAGTCATTCGACTTGAGATTACCATAGAATTCAATATTAGGAACATGGTAATTTGACACAATCAAATGTTGTCTTTAACTAGACGATTATAAAGATTGTGATTGATTATCATAAAAGCAATATGTGAAGGTGTGTAATCAAGAAAGTATTTGTTGCTCTCGTAAATAGAGAGATATAAGTGGGTCTCTCGATATGTTAGATTATTAAATGGACAAGTTCAAGTGAATTGAAATAATCAATGTCACTTGGATGTTTTCAATCTATCTAAAGATCGAGACTAGTACGATTGAATATTAAGGGTGACTTTCCTTGCCTTATATTTAATTAAAGAATATCATACGACAAAAAGATATGATATACGTTGTTCATTAGGTTGTATCGATTTTGATATTCATGCTACTTGGGTAGTCATAATGCCTTGCTAAAGACCGCTTATGACTTGTGTACCAAAATGGTTTTGATTCATTACCAACGTCGCATGAACTTATTAGTCACAAACAAAGAATGGCTTTGAGTAATTTCAAATGGTCTAGAGTATTGAATTTTATAAGATAAAATTTATAATATATAAGCTCTTATGATTCGTTATATGATAACTTATTAATAGGGGCATATGTTTAATTTACTTAAAAATGTAAATGCAATAGTTGTATTTCGAATTTACTTAAACATCATAAATACACTTATTGTATTACGAATAGGATTTTAAGTGAGAGCTTATCTACACATATAAATAAAGGGTGATACCAAAAATGTAATAAGAATTTCGTTTTTCCAATTTTCTTATTCTCTAGAATTATGGGAGAGAAAGAAAAATATTTTCAATCTCTCTTGGGGCTAACACTCCAAATTGTGGTCACCGTTCGTGTGTGGATTTCTGTTAGAGGACACGCGTTTGAACATCTTGAAGATCAAATAATCAAAGAAGAAAATCACAAATTAAGGTATGATTTACTTTTGTAGATCATATTTAATGGAACTTCTTTGCGATCCTGTTGTGATTTTTCAAAATTGTTTTGAGTTTTTCGCTACGTATGAACCCCAAAACCCAACATTTCATATCTCTATGTTAAAAATTTGGATAGGTTAGGATCGATATTGATGGTTGATGTTAGACACTTAAAGGTTTGGCCTGGCATGACGTACGAGGTGCAGCCTTCGGAGATTATAGATCGTAAGATACAGACTTTGCGGAACAAGGAGATCTTGGATGTATTAGTTCGTTGGCAACATCACGGGACCGAGGGACTCGAGTCTACTATGCGACGTCGTCACCCCTAGCTATGTACTTGTATGAATTTCATGTTATTTTCAAATTTTGAGACAAAATTTAAACTACTTGGGAATAACTGTAACGACCCAAATCTAATTTGGCGTTATTTAATACGTATTCTGAGACATGAAGGTTAGATCGGATGCACGTAGACCCCGAATAGACCGGGGCTCGCCTCTCTAGATAAATAGACCATTTTTGCATCTTTGTTTTGTCTATTTTGCGACGTGTATGCTCAATTATGTCAATTCACATCGCAATGTGTGTATTTATGTTGTATTTATCGAGTGAGATAGTGTGATGGGTTTCGCCTCAAAAAGTATGTTGATGCGGGTACTAGGTATGAGAATTATGGGTACATTAGGCTAAGAAGTAATATACACATGAAAATGAAATTAAAATGCATTGAATAATTAATAATAAATGTCATTTATTGGGTTGTTGGGTCGAATGTGTGCGGTGGCACGAGTCGCGGCTTGGGTATCGAATGCTTGAAACATTCATAAACCAATTGAAATGTGCAAGTAATGGATGACAAAAAGAGGAAGTTACCCATCCAAGTAACATTTTAGTGGAAAATTTGACTCATTTAAGGCCATTAGATGTGCCTTATGATCAATATAAACCACAAGATTAAGTTGGACCTACATATAACCACATCTGTCTCATCCCACCACCTTTTGTCTCTTTTGGTCCAGTCTATCCAAAAATTTACAAAAAAAGTTTGAGGGTTTTGAGCACTTTGAGTTGAAAGTTGGAGGAGCAATTGGATTGTAATCATCAAACAAAGGTTGGATTCACTCTCCCCCTCCTATTTCTTTTTGTTTTGAGCTTAATTTTGGGGGTGTTAGTATTAATTCGAGAATTGGGGTTTGGTTATTGATTTTTGGTGATTTATGGTGATATATTGATTGTGGATATGATGTTATGTTGTGGTTTCAAAGTTTGATCAATAGGTGTAAGTTGGTGTTGAAAAAGTTTGGTTTAATTGTGGATGTCAATTGAGCCTTTGGCTTTGTTTGGAGTATTGTTTATCCCCCATGAGGCGATGATGGGGTTAATGGCTATGGAGGAAGCCCCCGGGTGCTTTGAAGAGCGAGAATTCCTAGTTCGGGAATTCTCTTGTTCCAATAGAGCACGCTCCACATTACAGGTAGCACACTTACAGGAAAAACGAGAACGAGTTCCCACTTTTTATGGAGCGCTCTCCAACCCTGCTGCAAGTACTATTAAGGGTTGTTTTAGGGAAATTTGATCTTATGCCTATTTAAATGATATAAACACAACCAAATACACTAATAATCAACCTTAGGGTTTTCAGGGCGATAATACGGTAGTTGGAAGGTTAGCGAAGGCAAACGGGGGATTTTTTAGGATACGAAGCGTGACTTAAGGTGTGTAGTAACCCAACTGAGATTTACCTCGAGTATTTACTTACTTGAATATTTGAATTCATTCCTTTTGTTCTATACTCTTATTTTCGGATGTCATTTATGGTCAATTGAGTTTACTCCTGATGGGGTTTATTCTGTTACGTTTCTTATAGCACACTAAACCATAACATATATTTTATAGGTACATTGGTGAATAGTAGACCCGCTGTTGTTTCCTATGCATATGTCGGTATGCCATGGTCC
This sequence comes from Stephania japonica, assembly GCA_039657345.1. NCBI lineage: Eukaryota > Viridiplantae > Streptophyta > Magnoliopsida > Ranunculales > Menispermaceae > Stephania > Stephania japonica. Next base: position 24,209,836 of record CM077558.1, on the reverse strand, counting down.
ACGCCGGCCATCGAGCAGATTCAGGGAGTTTAGTCAGTTAGAGTTTACTTACTAGCAGTGCCTTGGGATAGTTCGAAGTATGGTTCTAGTCTGACCAAGAACCTGCACGTACATTTGTTTCGCTACTATTTGATATTGATGTGGTGGTCCCTTACAATTGCTTGTTTACTTTCTTCTACATGTTTGTTTAATAGTATTTTAAATTCTGTGTTTATTTACGTATGTACTCGGTGAAGTTATTTGGGTTTACTCACTCTGAACTCCTTATCTATTTTGTTTTGATGATTGAGTGCAGTCCTCAGTATGAGCAGCCAGAAGGGCAAGCTTAAGGATTTCCTATGACTGACTGTTTGCCTTAGATTTCGTATGTTTGTTTATTTTTACTCGTTTATGTTGGGTTGGGATATGTGAGAGATACCAAACATGTATATTGATATACTTTGAGGTTCTTTAGATATTTTAAGACTCATGGATCATTGTATATATATATATATATATATATATAGCATTTTGGATGGGTTTTCAACACTAGGTATTGCTCTTATTACATGTTTACGATTTTTTAAACATGATTTAAGTCTTCCACTGATAAATTGATGAAAATAATGATTTTAACAGATGAAAAAAAAGTCCAGTAGCTAACTTAAATGCTTTTAATGAACATGAAATAATAAGTTAGCGATAACTATTTGTAAATTTAGGTATGATGCACGTGGGACACAATTGGGCTTTGAAGTGGCAGGGTTATGGGCCTGCAACGCTTGACGTGGCGACCTCGGTTTAGTGGCCGCTACATGACGCATAGGAATAGTCTGAAGTATGATTCTAGTCTGACCAGGATCCTGAAAGCACATTTGTTTCGTTACTATTTGATATTAACGCGATTATTCTTTGCAGTTGCATGTTTACTTTATTCCACATATTTATTTAATAGTCTTATGAATTCCTTTATTTAATGTTGTATTTAATTAGTGAAGTTCCTTAGGTTTACTCACTTTGGACTCGTCATTTGTTTTATTATGATGATTGAGTGCAGACCCATTATGAGCAGGGGAAGTGCAAGCTTGAAGACTTTCTATGAGTGACTACTTGCCTCCAGACTTGTATGTTTGTTTATTGCTAGGTTAGATAATGCTTGAGAGACACCTAGACATGAATTGATACATTTTGAGGTTCTTTTTGGATGATTGTATATATTTGGCTTTCAAATGGGTTTCCACACTAAAGGCAATGCTCTATGAAACGGTTTTTCTTGCTTTCTTTTGATGAATCATATTTATAAAAGCCTTTCGCTGATTTTGGTGTTGACTTATGATTTTAAACACATGAAATTGATTTCATTTGTTAACTTGTGGATAAATTGATATAAGTTAGCCTAAATTGAATGTTAGTTTGGGGTTAAATCGTGTATGATGCGCATGGGACACGGTTGCATTTTGTGACGTGGTAAGGTCATGGGCCGCGACACATGATGTGGTGGCCTCGAGGTTTTGGAGTCATCACGCAACACTACAAAAATGCGGAGGTAACATCAATCATCATATACATATATCAAATTCAAAAATCAAAACCATAACTTTTGACAACCAAAACTTGAATGAACTTGCTCTAACTTGAAAACCAACAACAATAACTACAACCAACATATCACCCAAATAGCCCAAAACTAGTTAGCATACATCAAATCCAGTAATTATGCCGAATCTAAGGCACGCTTGCGACCTAATCTTGTAATTAAGCCCTAATCTAAAGCACGTAGGAATTAACTACGTATTAGTTAGCCTTTCTAACATATTCTCCACATTTCATGCATTCGATATAAGTAATACACTAGTCATATCATTATTGAAGTTTAGTGTTAGTTAAAACTTTTAACGAGTTTACTAAATTAAGCGAAAGTCTTATAATTTATGCGGAAGTAATTATAAAATACTCATAAGTGTGGAAACCAGGAAATAATGATCATATAAATATATAATGTAGTGGCGAGTATAAACGAGTGTGAAAGTCATTAAAGGTCGTGGAGCTATCGCTCAACCCACTATATAACAAAGCTGTATCAAAAGACAACAATATGTAATGTGTCAAAATATCCAAAAACATACAAGTCGGAAACGAGAATCGCGCTCGAGGCATAAAGGTAGTCGTCAATCTTCACTTTCTTGGACCTACGCATGACGGATCTGCACCCATCATTATAAAAAGGACGATGAGTAAGAAAATATAACGGTAAATCTCAATGACATATTGTATTCACATTTCAAGAGAAAAATAATAGTATTGAAAAGCATACAAATAGCTAAGAATTGCTTTAAGAAACATATCTTTGGTAAATACCATAAATAAACAAATGAGTCGACATGGTCTAAGTAGTAATGATATAGGTTCGGTCGGCCATGAATTACATCACATCGTAGTGTACCACTATCGTAAGGCGTGAGCTCTCTCAAATGCTTTATAAATATCTATAATTGTCGATTCTCACCGATCACCCCGATTCATTACGTCGTGTGTCATGCACAGTATAGTGGAGAGTCTTAGGCATCCACGAAGTCCACTAACCCCATGTGTTGCTCATCTCTGTTTCTTTGTAATGGACTTTTAATTCTAAAACTACTTTAGTTATCATTAAAGACTCGGGGTTTAGATTATGAGCTAATGAAGTGCTATGCAAAGCACACTACATAGAGTACAACAACCATAAGATTACACTCAAATAGACCATCCTAATAGCATGCTATTTTTCATAATCACATTGCCTTAAACGAACAAAATGACACAGATTGGATAAGAGTTAACGAAACGCTCAATGAAGGTAATGCCATAGATCAATAGCTCACATAATAAGATATTCACAAACAAGCATGGCATATGAGAATATAAAAGTAAATCGATAAAGAGAACTGTAGTTCAATCATATAAAAATGAAATGTACACAAATACATTAATGGGATTACTCACAGTTCACGCAAATTTTCCAGCCAATCCGGCCTCCTAACACTCTGAAACCCACGTACCCAGACTCCCGGAATGCTTCCTTAAGCTCATGGTATGGATAGATACGAATTAGAATGTGTTAAGGTCGTTTGATGTAGGTTTGAGCTAGTGGTTAAAGTGTTAAGGGGTTGCAGAAAACATTGAAAACATACAGGAAAATCTTGTTGTTCAGGTCACCTTGCATGCTGTGGAGAATCCCTTACGCGCTGGGTGCAGGGAGCACGCTCCTCTAAACATGCAGCGCTATCCATGTACCGGGAAACTAGAAAATTTTTGAATTTCTAATTCTTTCTCCCTACATGGAAATCTCCATTCGACTAGGATCACTATTCTCTCCCATCGGGGGTCCCATACAACCTCCATAACAACAATCATATACTGGCATTTTATATATCATCATTCATTTATAATTTAAATGAATTAAAGCATGCATTACATGAAATTAGGGAAGAACACCAAAATTCATAACTTTGTGAAACCAAAACAAATTTTAAGAACCCTTGATAGTTAGACTACTAGAAGAACCCAAATATGCAAATAGACTTTCGAAATGAACACCATTAAAATACTGATTTTTAGATTTTTGAATCATAGGAAAAACCCCAAATTTTGATTGAATTTTGTAAATTCGAGCCATTGAAGCTAGAGAAACAAAATTAGTGTATCAAAATGGGTTGAAACATCATGAAAAATAGTTTGAAACAGATTAGATATAAAGCCCTTTGATTGGAGGCTACATTTTCATAAATTGAGAATAAAATAATGAGGGTTGCTCACGAAATTCCTAAGCTTGATTGCTGACACTAGATCTTGTTCTTAGTGGTTAGAATCCCTTCCCTTAGAAGGCCCAAATTTCCAGCAACAAAAACACCACAGCTCCGATTTTTCTTTTGAGTTGGTGCATGCACATGAATAAGTAATTAGCTATGTGTTGTATTTATATGGTTTGGCTTCATTTAGTGTGCCACCCACATTTCTATGATGACCGAATGCCCCCAAATGACTCCTAGCTCCACTAATTTCCAACTTGGTGACACACACTTAAACACAAACTTTCAAGGGAGTGTGTGTTACCACGGATCTCGTGACACATCTATGTATTATTTAACTATAGTTCAAACCATAGGCTATAACTTTATTTCCCTTAATTAAATAACTTTATTCTATGAACTTAATCATTTAAGTAATATTTAAATAAATTTAGACTTACCACATCACTATCTAACAGATCCACGACATGCACACATCTTGAGGCACATCCTCGCTCGCGTCTTGACGCCTATATACAAGTAGAAATGACTTAATTAGTCTACACATATACATACCACTAGGAATACATCACAACAAATATAAAGTATACCTCGACCTCGTGTCTTTGTCGGTGTACGTATCTCATGTGGGTCCCACGACATGGGTCGGTGATCCGGATTAAGGGTTAAAACAAGGGTTAAAAATTTGGGTCGTGACAAATATTCCCAACAAAATGGAAATTTTGTCCTTGAAATTAAACTTAGGTTAGGGTCATACCTGAATCGAAAACGTACGAGAACAGGTCTCACATGTAGTCTACCCATTTCCAAGTGAGTTAGAGTCGTTATAGAGCGCCACTTGAATAGTACTTTCGGGATAGACTTGCTACTCAAGCTGTCGTACCTTTTTTATCTAGGATCTGGATAGGTTGCTCCTCATATGAAATATCCTTACTCAGGTCAATCTAACTCAAGTTAACCGTCGGTCGTGCACCTGTCATAGACTCAGCCAGTCGAAGCATCGAAATATGAAAAATTTGGATGAACGTCTAACATTTGCGAAGGAAGCTCTAACTCGTATGCAACCTTTCGACTGTTTCCTAATCCTAAAAGGCTTGATGAATCTCGGTGCAAGCTTGCATTTCACCCCAAATCTTTGAAGACCCTTACAAGGAAACCTTCAAATACACGTAGACTCCTCTCTGTATGTGACATCACTTGAGATACTTGTACGAAAACATCTTTTTTCTCTCCTAGGCTCCACTTGAGTCTTAGACGAATCCGTCGTACCTTCTCTAGTGTGATCAACAAGAACTTTAAGCCTCACTAATTCCAGATCCTCTTGCTCACAATGGTGAGCTACATAGTTGCCATATAAATCCTCAAATGGCGTCATCTCGATACTAGCACGATAAGCTGTTGTTGTATGCAAACTCACACAATGGCATGTACTCTTCCAAATATTCGCCAAACTATAACACACAAGCTTGCAATATGTCCTCGAGGACTGAATCAATTTCTCGAGTCTACCGTTAGTTTGAGGATGGAAAGCTTTGTTGAACTATAGACACATATCTTACCGCTTCAACATACTCCGCCACATCATAGACATATATGTAGCATCTCTATCTGACATGATCGTCAATGATACTTCGTGCAACCTCAAAATCTCTCTATCAAATAGTACGCTCAGCTGATTGAATGTTTATTGCGCTACTATTGGCACAAAATGATTAGATTTAGTCACTCTGTCAACTATCACCCAAATTAAATCATTTTTCTAGGTCGTCCTCGGCAGTCCTATGAAAAAACCCATAGATTTTTCTTCCAACTTCTATCAAAGAATGGGAAGCGGTTGTCATAGTCCTACAGGTATATGATGCTCAACCTTCACCTGCTAATAAATCCCACAATTGTTGATGGACTCGACACATTCGCTTTCATCAGAGGCCCCTTTGGAAGTGTCTCTGCGTATCAAGGTACATCTTGGTCTGCTGGAAGAAAGGTGAGAATCTAAAGAATTTCATCACTCAAACCTTGGCTTGGCACCTCGGGTTTCCATAATCTCCCTGCATTTTAGACAGTGCGGCGTCACTACCAATGTGTACATTCTACACTCTGCACCAACTCATTTGAACCACTAGTACAACTTGTTGGTCCTCGACCATTTGACACTTTTTGTGTAGGACACGATTTATACTCTCATCTATGCGCAAATCATAACTCGTGTATCTATATGAACATTTGACAAACTCGTTGTCGTCTTGCTTCAAGTAACTCGTACTCATGCGTCATGTGACGTATGACAACCTTGGCATCTATAGTCGGACTCCTACTTAGGGTGTCTACGACTACGTTAGCTTTCTGGGTTATACTCAAAGGAAAAGTCGTTGTCCTTCAAGAACTCCAACCATCTGTGCTGTCTCAAATTTAGTTCACTTTGTGTGAAGAGATACTTCAAACTCTTGTGATCAGTAAAGAGTGTGAATCTCTTTCCATATATATGATATCTCTAAATATTCAATACAAATATGACTACGCGACTCCGGATCATGTGTAGGATAGTTCTTCTCATGTATCTTTAGCTGTCTTGAATCGTAAGCCACAACTCCACTACCCTGCATCAGTACGCAGCCTAGTACCATATGTGAAGCATATGTGTACACTAGGAATCCTTATCCAGCCTCTAGCAGTATTAACACTTATGCGGTAGTCAACTTCTTCAACTGAGCAAATGCGCTCTCGCACTTCTTATTCCACTTACACTCGACATCTTTCGGTATCAACATTGTAATCGGAAAAGCGATCTTCGAGAAATCCTTCACGAACCTGCGTTAATAAACTGCTTACCCCGGAAAACTATTGATCGCTGTCATTAATGTCGATGCTAACTAATCCATAATCACCAGAATATTGGCTTGATCCACTACAATCCCTACTTCCCTAATAACGTGACCTGAAAATTTGACCTCCACAAGCAAAAATTCATACTTGATGAACTTTGTGTAAATTCGAAGCTCCGCAAAGTCTGCAACGTCTCTCTGAGGTATTATTCGTGATCGTCTCGTGTCCTCGAATAAATCAAGATGTCATTGATGAAACCTATTAAGAAGGTGTCAAGAAATAGTTTTAATACTCGGTGCATCAAATCCATAAACATGGCGGGGGCGTTGGTCAGCATGAACGACATGTCGTGAACTAGTAGTGACCCTATTTGGTGTTAAATGTTGTCTTGGACCTATCCTCATCCCTGATCCTACGTTGATAATACCTTGATCTTAGGTCTATCTTGAAGAAAAATTGTGCTCCTCGGTGATTAAATAAATCGTCTATATGTGGCAGTGGATACTTGTTCTGACATTTGTGACCTGTTCGAGTTGTTAGTAGTCGATACACAATTGTAGACTACCATATTTTGTCTTCACAAAGAGAAATGGCATTCCCCAAGGTGAAATAGAAAGTGTGATGAATTCCTTCTTCCCCCAATGCTAAAAACGACTCCTCAACTCCTCATACTTACTCAAAGCCATGCGGTACGGTGGTATCGAAATTGGTTAATGCCGTACTAAAGCGATGATAAAGTCTATATCTCGCGTAGACGGTTTTCAAGCAAATCCTCTAGGAAAACTTACGGAAATTCTTGAATAATCGGTATATCCTTAAGTCGGTATACAATGCTACTAGAGTCTCTTTTCATTAGATGCAAGTAGATCTCTCGTGCTACCAGCTCTCAATGTACTACCTCTATGAACAAACTCTAGACGCCCAGGGATATCAAATATCACTGCCTTTCTATACAGCCGATATGAATGTGATACACTGCTAACCAATCCATCCCAAGCAATGCATCGAACTCCAAGAACTTGATAACCTTTAAGTCTACAGGTAACTCTATCCCACCCATCTCTACTGGACATCCCTTAACTAGACTATTATGGTAAACCCTATCCCTAACTGTGGTACTCAAAATCAAATTCATGCTAACGCTAATGGGTGTCAGTCCTAAAATGCCTATCATACGACCCAAAATGAAATTAATAGTAGACCCTGAATTAAACAGTACAGATGAATATTTACTAAAACCATACCCTCGATGAGATCTTGTGTAGCACGGCATCGGCTAAGTTACCATATCAGCTCATGCCATTACTATTATGCCTATACTACTGGGTACTAGAGCCTACCACTATTGCCCTAGTGGCTCAAATAACTGAGACTCTCCTAATTGTATTTGTTAAAGACGATAGAGACACTTGAGACGACACCCACATGCCATAGGTATATATATAAAATAATCCTAAAAGCCTCAAAATATCAAAAATGCATGCCATAGATGTATCATAATGTTCCAACCCAATATAAAACGAATAAATGTAAACAAAAGAACAAGTTGGGCCTCAAGTCTAATAGTTGGGCCTCATAATGTTTATTTTTAGTTGTTTATTGTTGGGTTAAGTTATGCTGAGAGACACCTGGACATGTATTAATACATTTTAAGCTTCTTTTTGGATGATTGTATATTTTTGGCCTTTATATGGGTTTCCACACTCGAATATACTTTATGACATGATTTTCTGCTAACTTTTGATGAATCATAGTTATAAAGTCTTGACTGATTTTTGTGTTAACTTACGATTTTAAACAGATGAAATTGAGTCCAACTACTAACTTGTTAATAAAATGATATAAGTTAGTCTAAATTGAGTGTTAGTTTGGGTTTAAATGGTGTATGATGCGCATGGGATGCGGCTGGGCTGTGATGTGGCACAGTCATGGCCCGGTACGCATGGCGTGGTTTCCTCAGGTTTTGGGGCCGTTACATTTGGTATTAGAGCAAAGTTTTGATGAAGCTCGAGAATTGAAGTGGAAGTTTAACAAAAAAGCATAAAACTTAATAAACATTAGAAGTGGAAACCCAAATACCCTAGTTGGGAAATGTTGTAAGGTGGGTAGTTTCTAGATTATATATGTGTTATATTTTTATTGTATATAACATATGACATACCTACATACTAAATTTGGTCGAGCGCACATTTTTTATATAGATTCAGATGAACGGACAGTCTCTTACTACTCCGTCTACTTCTCAGCCAGAGGTTAGTGAAACAAGCAATCTTGCTCGAGAAACATTGATTTTGCAGTCCCTATCCCAAAGGATGGATGACCGGTATGCTGTGCAATAGGCACAAATGTTGAAGATTATGGCCTATATCCAAGGGCAGATGGTAGCGGCATCAACACTGATAACTAAATTGGCTACACTTACTTCTCAAATAGTTGTAGCTTTGATTATTACTACCCAGACATAGGCTTAGGTTGTAGTATCTATGACTTTGGCTAAGCGGTTAGCTCTAGTTGTAGCACTTGCGGAGATGACTATTATTATTTTGGCGACGACCGAGCAACCTATAGTTACTTCAACATCAGATAGTGTAATGTTAGCAAAGGCAGAGAGGGTTAATGATTTTCTAAGGTTTAACCTTGGTTATTTCTGTAGAGTGGGTGACCAAGAGTTGGGTGGGCAATGGTTATTGGTTCATCGGTGGCAACACTAGTTGCTGAAGGTTGAGGAGAAAGATCAGGTGTTTCTCTCCAGTTTATGTTTATGAGGGGAGGCGGGTGTTTGGTGGACGACATACTCTGACACTCATCCAGATCCATCGACATGGGCATAGTTCAAACAACTATTCCTCGACGAGTACATCCCGATGGAGGTTCATTTTAGGTTGAGAGAGGAGTTTTTGGCTTTAAGGTAGGGTACCAGGTCAATACTTCATTTTATGGAGAGGTTGAAATACCTGCTCCAGTATGCGATGGATGTAGCTGGTACGAAGAGACTTTAAATCTATTACTTTGTTCGGGGTTTGGATGAGATGATTTTGATCATTATTATGCCGAGTGGAGCCGTACCTTTGGAGAAGTTATTTGATCAATAATTAGCATACGAGACATATATGTTGTAAAGGTCTAGTCGACTGAGCCCACACCATATCAAGCTTAGTCTAGTCAAAGTTCTCGGCATGAGCGGACGTCGAAGAAGTATGTGACGACCCTAGTTTTCAAACATTAAACTAGGCCCCACCCAGCCCTAGACTTACGTAAAACTTGAGCCCGTCTTGAAGAGTCACGCAAGACTAGTAAGCCTTTCCTTACCATTTACCATTCATTTACAAGTTTAGAACATTGATTAGTTAGTTATCATCAATATAGAGGAAGCAAAAAGCTCAAACTAATCAAAGAATCACAACCATATAAAATAAGACATCCTAAAGTGTGGAAACCCGCGAATGTATATCATCATCATCAATGATTAGTGGACGATAACCATATCTTGATATAAATGGCAAGAATCTCTCAAAAACCCAAACCCATGTTTCAAAACAACTATATATAACAATAGTACAAAAATACCTAATCATCCAAGTGGAAAGGTGTGCTCTAGTATCCTCAAATCAAGTCTATAAGCTCTGGAGCCTATCCACTTGCTAGTCTGTGGATCTGCACTCTGTCAAACACAAGAATGACGAGCCCAGTTAAGTAACGCCAAGCAGGATATAAGTACAACATTTTGAAATAAATAAACACTCATATTCATGTCGATAGAAAGAAAGGACAAGGAATGCATGAATAAATAAGACAGTAAATAAATATCTTGAGCAATTGAAAATGAGTGTCCTAGAAAAAAAAAAGAGGCGCAAGTAATCCGACCAAAAGATCATTTGAGTAGAGGTGAACACCTACAAGACTCGACGCTTAGGATGCGGTACACTAACGCCGTCTTAACGTTCACATGAATGAGATTCCCTAGTAGTTCGGGTAAGAAAACTCATCCGTATAAAACCCAAAACCAAGTATTGTGCATCCCCAATCATTGACCTGCGGCATATTACCTTTGAAGGCCGAAAATTCTAAAGGACCACGTTGACTCCCATGCCCTCGGTCAACTCACAGGAATAGAGTTTCCAAAAATGGGAATTAAACAATAACAAAAACAATTCAAAGCTCAGAAATAACTGTAAAATTCCTCATTTGGTTTACTTACTTGTAATCCAAGCTAATACGCACTTAATTCAGTCTTGACATGTCTCGTGTAACTCCCTTGTGATCCGTTTATCAACTAAAAACCTTGATAATCCAATTAAATAATAATTCCTATTAAATAATTTCTAATTCACCCAATTTTCCATAATTATTTTATTAGTATAATTGAGTTGATTTCTGGGGTATTGGGTTGTATTCGGACCCATTTGAGTCCCCGAAAGATCCCCAAAAATTTTCATATTTTTTACAAAACTGTCCCTGTGAACAGTGTCATGCTGTCGGGATACCATGGGACTTTCCCTCCTGGCAGCGTCCCCACGGCGTGAAAATGGGGCTCACTGCCCCATACATCATAGGATATTTACCTTGGGCGGCACCCTTGTGGCGTAAGCTCTAGGGCTTTCTCCTCCAAGCCATTTGTAGGTGGCGTCGTGAAATTTGTTTGTGGTTACGGCGTCCGACCCGAACACTTGTGAGTCGGGGTTTTTGACACCCAGTGGTGTTCTTTGTGCTTCGAGCCAATTCCAACTTCTTTGTGACATCCATTACAACACCAAATCCCCTTAACTTGCGTCAAAACCTCGGCAAGTCGTCGATTTTGAAAATCATTAAAAAAATTCCCAAAAATTTAAGAAAATTCCATAGCTGCTCAATTGACCAAAACCATTTCACAATTCATCAACTCAACCATTTGATCAATAATCCATCAAAAGAGCTCATAAAAATCGAAACTTCAAAATCGTTGTTCGACTTCATCGTGATGAAAACGCACAAAAATGCGCCAAACGTAGATATACACGGAGGAAGTTAGATTCTCACTTTGAAAATTCGAGTTTGATTGCTCCTTTGACGTCAAATCACAATAATACCCCTTGGAAACCACGTCCTCACGTTGTGTAACATTCAAAGAAATAGAAATGAGAGAAGAGAGAGAGAAAAGGTGATGAAATTTGTTTTTATACCCCCCATCCTCATTTATATCCACACACTAATCCCGATGCTCATCTCTTGGTTATCATACAATCCATCCTACCTTAACATTACATAGGTGACTTCAATGAGTGACTCTCTCAACACTTCATCGTTTCCTCGCACAATACTTACATTTACTGGACCCGTTCGTACCACACAACTCGCTTGTCGCGTAATTCAACGTATCAACATGTGGGCGCGACTTACACCATTTAATTATTATTTATTTTGTATTTTTATAATGGTTTTTTAATTCATTAAATCCCCTAGACTACTAATTACTTGACAACTATTCGCCCAAAACCCGCTATTTACGTTCCTATCGAGCCAAACCCATTTCCCAGCACGAACGCTCAAACTCAAACGTCCTTGCACATTTGGGACATTGGAATTTACATTCGGGTAATAAAATATAATACAAAACACCAAACATAAATAACATTCCTTGGTGTTAATAATTGAGAATCTTACAACTGTATCATGACAAATGGGTTAACGTACAACCTAAATTGACACGTGGCACGAGTTAGATTTTAAGGTCATTACAAGGTAAAGCGGCGGTGTCGACGGGGATAGGGCTGCATCCTGTAGAGATTATTGGCATTATGTTCGGGGTCGAAAAGGTGATAGATATTGATGAGAGGACTAGGGGATTGACATTTGTTAGGTGGCCTATGCTCTTGCACTTGCACCCTCTTGAGCAACCTAGACACTAGTTCCAGTGGGCCAAAAACCAAGGAGGCGAGACGGGGGCTAAAGGAGGCGGGGGTGAGGGTTAGGGCTAAGGTCAGAATAAGGGACAGGTTGTTGGATAGATAGGATGGCAGGATAGACATCATTGCTTTCGATGCCATTAGACCAAACATCTGAATGTTGATTGTTTGAGAGCATCACCACTACCACTATAGATAGCTTAGGCCAGAGATAGGGTCCACGTGATAGAAATTGTGGTCAAGCAGCTAAACAGGGAGGCAACCCGATAACTAGTTGAGGGTACATTTGTTCTTTGTGGTACCCATATGCATATTATGTTTGATTATGACAGTACTTTGTCGTTTATTTTAGGAAGCATGGTAGGACAGTTAGGTTATAGACACAGACTTTAGACACACACCGTATCCTTAGTACGGCTATTAGGGAAAAGATAAACCCTAACCGGATATGGCATAATTGCGTAAAAGAGGTCACGGGACATCGATTGCATGAGACTTACAATTCTTGGAGTACACGAAGTTTGATGCCCCTCTTGTTGGACTAAGTCTTGTCATGCATACACTTCACACGATATTTTGATGTCAACAAACAATGTGAAATGATACTAATGAGTTTGTCAAGTGTTTCACAACATCAAACTTTGTTAGAATCATAAGCTCAAAGGAAAGTTGAAGTTTGTACAAGAATAAGTCAAAGTGACAACATAAAGCGGACAAGTTCAAGACTCGGCTCATACAAGGAAACATGGAAAAAAAGCCAAGGCAATCATTTGTACAACTTTTATATGGTATATAAGTTTCATTACTACATGCCAAGTGCATTAGAATCATGCATCCCATGAATTTCGTTTTTCAAAGTACTTAAAATCATGATTTTTGTGATTTTCAATTTCATGAGTTTCAAGATAATTTAAATCATGCAAATATGTTTTATATCATGTATTTGAGGTGTCAAAATTGTTGGAATTATTTTTGAATGCACTGGTATGTGTTTATATGGCTTTTGGATTAACTTTAATAATATGTATAGATAAGCCCCTATGTTTTTCATGAAATCGGGATTTTTGATATTCGGGGTTTATGATATCATCTAGGATGTCTAGACACATTTTATGGAACTTATTAAACATGTGTAAAGTGTTTTCTGAGTTTAGTAGAGTCATAAGGTCGTTTTAGAAAACCGAGAAATCTATTTATTTTTAGGCCCTTGGACCTAGTGTGCTAGGCGAGAGGACCCGGTGTATTATGCGCAAAGCTGGCAAAAATTTACCCGACGTGTTATGCGAGTACCTAGCACGCAGTGTAGTAAAGCATCAAAAATACTCAGCGTCTTGACAGTTTACCAACGCTATTTGTGCGATAAACAAAACTTTTTTTAAAAGCTTACCAGTGTGCTAGATAGTTTACCCAGCTGTTGTGCAGTAATCTGACAGATTTTTTTATAAGTGTCGATCCACACCCTTTATTTAAATTTAAGGATCATTTTGAGCCCTTGGATTATATGTAATGGTCATATGGGTACAAAAAGGGTTTGACCACATACGCAAACACCCAAGAACACCATAGCCGGTCAAAGCGACACTAAAGAGGTGTTCGAAGGCTTAGATCCACTACTCCAAAACTAATTTTTGGATTTGACACTTGGAGTTGTAAGATTTCATGATTTTCCACTCTTTTCGGGCTTAATCTATATTTTTTGTTTGGAATATTGTTTGGAAATCATTTGTTGTGCTCTTAAACACATTTGTCTTGAGTTTTGTACTTAAACTTGATCTCTTTAAGCCTAAGACATATTTGAACAAGTTGTTGCTCTCAATCTTAATTTTTGACAAAAACACTTGTTCATTTGATTTGAAACCACACATTTTTTCATCGATATTATTTTGACAGTTTCTTAACTAAGCATTGCGCATATTCGCTGATTTTATTGAAATCTTAGTCGGAGTTCATACTTGCATGCATAGGAGTGATTTAGCTCTAGATGGCTTGTAAGGATTGGACTAATTGCCGCTTTACTTTGTAAAGCAAAACTTTTACTGTATTTTAAAAGGATTTTGATTTTAAGACTTGGTGGGATCTGAGTCGAAAGTGAAGACCTAGTTGAAGCTAGGAAAAAACCTAGCTAAGGCTAGGTTGAGGGAAAACCCTAGTTACGACTAGGTGGGGAAAATCGTAGTTGTGTCTAAGTGATTGTATTAGACCTTATTGTGGCAAGGCATATTGTAAAAGACCTAGTTAAGGCTAGACAATCACTAAGCCTGTAGGCTTAAGGACATACATTTGTTAGTAATATGAGTAGTGGGTTGAAAATTCTAGCAGGAGGTTAAGTAGTGGATGTAGATCGGCTGGATCGTACCACTATATATCGTGTGTCTCATTTCTATCTCTTCTACCACCTTTATTTTATTACATAGATACTTGTTGTTGGTGTGTATGTGCTATTATTGTTATTTAGCATAAAGTTTTAAAAAGGCGATAACCACTCTGTACACCTAATTCACCCCCTCTCGAGTAACATTCAATTGGTATCAGAATGGGTTATTACTTAAAGTTTTACTATCGTATTGAGTGTTTTCTTGCAAGGATACAAACATTAAATTCCATTCGCCTTAAGGAAGACAACTCATCTATTCGGCCTCCTACTTTGATGGGACTAACTATGCTCATTGGAAAGTTTAAATAAAGTTCTACATAAAAGCACAAGATAGAAATTTGTGGGATTCTATCATGGATGGCTACACTCCACCAAACAAGGCGAGAAAAGATTACACTCCCTACAGAGACAAGACTTGAGCTATCTAATGATCAAGTGATGTATCACTTATTTTGTGCACTAAGTGAAAATGAGTTTAACTTAGAATAAGCTGCATATGAGACGGCTAAGGAGTTGTGGTAAAAGCTTGAAGTGCATTATAAAGGGACACAACATATCAAGAAAACTAAATTGAGGATTCTTGAAGAACATTATTAGGCTTTTTGAGTTGAGCCCCATGAAGACATAACCATGGTCATTTCAAGGTTCACAAAGCTTTTGAATGAGATTAAAAACCTTGACAAACATTATGATTTAGAGAACTTGGTGTACAAGCTCCTTAGAGGCTTGCATAAGGAATGGGATGCGAAGAAGTATGCTATTCAATTGGCACAACACCTTAGAGACTACACATTTGATGTATTAGGTGGAGAGTTAACGGTTCATGAATTCGAGCTAAAGAAGCTGCACTAGATTGTAAGCACTTGGTGGAATGACTAAGCGAGTCAAAGAAAGAGCATGCCTTAAAAGCTACTAGTCCACTGGCCAAAGATGATGTGAGTTCTTTTGGGGACGATGGCATTGAACAATAACAAAGAGGCTACATACAAAAGAAACAAGTACAAGAAGAAGTACAAAGGAGAAAACAAAGCAAGAAAATCATGCGAGATGATTTGCTACAAGTGTCGCAAACTGGGGCACATGATGGTTGAATGCAAGTACATGAATAGAAGCTAGCGATATGACTTATCATCATCATCCAGCTCTGACTTCGAGTCAAAAAATGAGAAGGATGTCTTTTGTCTTATTACAAGGAGTGAGGTAAATAACTCGAACTCTTTTAATTGTAATGATGTTAATGCATTAGATGACATGCCTAATATTCATGACCTTAGGAAAGAGTTGAAAAAAGAGGTAAAAAAGATCAAGCAGCTCAAAAAGAGCTTGATTAAGGCCATTAGTGAGATTGAGTCTCAAAATGAGATTATGGATGACCTCCGACATGACCTAGAATTGGTCATAAATGAGATAAATGTCTTAGCAAAAGATGTAGAGGACTTGACTACCACGGTGACTAAGTTCACAAGTGGTACCAAGATGTTTGACATGATGTTGAGAGCACAATGGTGTGCACTTAACAAGAGAGGCATAGGCTACGGTGCTAGCTTATTAAGCAATGGAAAGCTATTGGCCAAATTTAATAGATGCCTCAAATGCAATAGATCGCATAATATTGACAAATGTGTCTTGAATAAGACCAATAGAGGCAAACTAGCATGGGTAGAAAATGATGTCTATGATACTTATTTTATGGAACACAAAGGTGTTTGGGTCACAAAGTCCATGATTCATAGAGTGAATTAGACTATTTTGGAACATGAATATGCTTAAATGGTAGATTAATATTTAAGAAAAAAGTATGATATGTCTTGCATTAGTCACATACATCATGGCATGCTTATATTGTTAACTTTAATGTCATGCCTGACTTTTTGATGCATATGAATGAATGCATCTATTTTTATTTACATTTTTTATCAAAGGAGACTTATGTGTGCATTATTTTACATTGGGGAAGAATTATAAGTATTGCAATTGATGTATATTGATAGTGAGAGCCTTTATGCCTACTATTTGGTATCTAACCGTTGTATAATTTTACCATACGGGGGAGGCTTGTACCCAAAATGGGAAACATATTGGTATCCTACCTTGGAATCATGCATGTTGATAGGTGGAGATTTTTCATTGACTTTTTGATATTATCAAACGAGAGAGAAATATCACTTTGAACTTGCAATTATGGACTTCATGATGTGCTATAAATCTATCTTTTGTTCGTCAAGTTCATGTTGTTTGTTATCATGAAAAAAGGAAGATTGTTGGACTAAATGTTGTCATACTTACACTAAACCCGATATTTTGATGTCAACAAATAATAAGAAATGGTACTAACGTTTGTCAAGTGTTTTAGAACATCAAACTTTGTTAAAATCACAAGTTCAAAGGGAAAGTTGAAGTTTGTACAAGAACAAGTGAAGTAATAACATGAAGCGAGACAAGTTCAAGACTCGGCTCATACAAGCAAACAAAGATCGAAAATCTAAGAAAATTATTTGAACAACTTTTGTAAGGTATTTAAGTTCCATTCCTACAAGTCAAATGCATTAGAATCATGCATTCCATGAATTTCGTTTTTCAAAGTACTAATGTCATGATTTTGTTTTTTTCAATTTCATGAGTTTCAAATTAATTTAAATCATTCAAATATGTTTTATAGCATGTATTTGAGGTGTATAAACTGTCAAAATTGTTTTCGAATGCACCGGTATGTGATTAGATAGCTTTTGGATTGACATTAAAAATGTTGGTAGAAAAAGCCCCTATTTTTTTATGAAACCAAAATTTTGTTTTTTGGGGTTTGTGAAATCATTCAGGATAAAGTGATTTCAAAACTTTATTAGTGTCGTAGGATCATTAGGGTTTCTTTTTAGAAAACCAGAAAACTATTTATTTTTAAGCCCCTGAACCCGGCGCGCTAGGCAGAGGATCCAATGTGTTCTGCAGTAAATTGCTAAAAATTTACCCAGCGCTGTGCAGTAAACTACCCAAAACTTACCCAGTGCGCTGCACAGTAAATTTATTTATTTTCTTAAAAGTTAACCCAGCACGCTAGGCAGTTTACCTAGTGCACTGTGCAGTGATCTGACAACTCTTTTAAAGTGTTGGTACACACCTTTAATTTTAATTTGGAGATCATTTTGGGCCCTTGGATCATATGTAATGGCCATATGGGTTCAAAAAAGGTTTGACCATATATCCAAACACCCAAGAACACCATAGCTATAACTCAAGCTCCTACACTTTCAAAAATACAAGTTCTATACACATTTGTGTTATATTTTTATCACATACACTTGGTGATTCTCAGAGCTATCTATTCGTCGGTCCAACCATTAGAGAGGTATTAAAGGCTTACAACCACTACTCCAAAATTGATTTTCACATTTCACACTTAGGGTTGTAAGATTTATTGATTTCCTAAACTTTTGAATTTGAATCTATACTTTTTGTTGGGAGTATTGTTTGGAAATCATTTGTTGTGTTATTGAATACTTTTTGTCTTGTGTTTTGCACTTAAACTTGATCTCTTTGAGCCTAAGACATATTTGAACAATTTGTTAGGTCGAAGGAAAATCCTACTTGCGGTTAGGTAGGAAAAATCCTAATTGAGTCTAGGTGGTTGTATAAGACCTTGTTGAAGTAAGGCATCTTGTAAAATTCCTAGTTAAAGCTAGACATTCACTAAGCTTACGGGCTTAAGGACATTCACTTGTTGGTAATATAAGTGGGGGGCTAAAAATCCTATTCGGGGAGGTTAGGTAGTGGATGTAGATCGGATAGATTGAACTACTATATATCGTGTTTCATTTCTATCTCTTCTACCCCCTTCTTGATTGCATTGCATAAATATTTGTTGTTGGTGTTTATGTGCTATTATTGTTATTTTGCATAAAGTTTTAAAAGATGATAACCTCTCAGTACACCCAATTCACCCTCCTTTTGGATGACCTTCACCTACTTGGCATGGATCCATTGTCAGCATATCATGCACAATTTGATTGCTTGAAAAAGACTATGACATTTGATATTGACGGTATTCCAATGTTTTCATTTTCAAAGTCGCGACAACTTTGTCGATCACCAAAGGTCGATTGGCGATGACATAGGTAATGGAAGCATCGCTGTGATTTGTAGTTGAGCTAGAGTCGAGGACAGTGATTTGTGTCGAGTATGTCCCAATTGTTTGTGAATTCCTTGATGTATTCCATGATGATTTGCCAGGATTACCACCAACTCAAGCATTTGAGTTCATTATTGAATTGAGGACCCAGTTAGAGGAGTTGCTGCAGAAGGGTTTCATTTACCCTAGAATATCTCCTTGGGGAGCTCTAACCCTTTTTGTCAAGAAAAAAGACTATATTATGCGGATGTAAGTGGACTATCGAAAGTTGAATAAGGTGACGATTAGGAATCGTTGCCTACTTCCCAGGATCGATGACCTATTCGACCAGTTGGCAGGAGCCAAGTTCTTCTTGAAGATTGATCTATGCTCAAGCTATCATTAGCTGAGGACTCGTGTAGGGGACATTGAGAAGACCGCCTTCAGCACAAGATATGGCTTGTATGAGTTTACAATCATGTCATTTCGGATGACTAATGCACTAACAATCTTCATGAACTTAATGCACAGGGTCTTGAGACCGTACCTGGATTGATATGTCATTGTGTTCATCGTCAACATCCTGATATACAATAAGAATCGTGTGGAGCACGGGAGGCATCTCAAAGTGGTTTTGACTACACAGAGAGAGCACAAACTGTATGTCATGTTCAATAAGTGTAGATTTAGGCTGAGTGAGGTGAAGTTTCTCGAACACGTCATTAGTGATTAGGGAGTATCTGTCTGTGATGTTGACAAGATTCGTACGATTCTTGATTATAGGACACTGAGACTATTTACTGATTTTCAAAGATTTTTGGGTTTAAGCTGGATATTAAGACGATTTTTGTAGGATTTCTTATTGATTGTAGCGCTGATGACTTGGTTGACCAAGAAAGATGTTACGTTTGATTTTTTTAAGGATTGAAAGGAAACATTTTTGGAGCTGAAGAGGAAACTAACTTTCACGCCAGTATTAACTTTGCCAGAGGCAAGAAGAGGCTTCTCAGTTTACAAGGATACTTCAGGCACTGGGTTAGGTTGCATATTAATGTAGGATGGACACCTAGTTGCGTATTTATCTCGGCGATTGAGACTACACGAGGAGAACTATCCATTGCACCACTTGGAGCTTGCGACAGTAATGTTTGCACTGAAAGTCTGGATACACTATCTCTATGGAGAGTGATTCGTATTGTTCATTGATCATCAGAGTTTGGGGTATCTATTCACTCTGAGGGATCTGAACATGCAACATAGGAGATGGCTCGGGTGTTTGATGGGCTATGATGTCGCCATTAAGTAGCACTCTAGTAAGACGAATGTTGTAGCTGATGCATTGAGCAAGAGCGGCACTAAGAGCTGGATTGTAATGCGTCATATGACACATGTGCATGGTTTGATTGAGGAAGCATTGAAGATGTGTTTGACACAAGTACTATTCAGCCACAAAATTGTTGTCTGATGTAAGTTCATATTTCTCTAGAGCAAGTTGCTGAGTGACAAAGCCTGATGAACTTTATGATCGCATTGTATCGGCTCAGGATTTGGGTTACACTAATTATTCTTGGTCTTCACACGAGTGCTTGAGACACAGGGGCAGGTTATGAATATCCGAGGTACAGGAGCTTAGGAACATCATCCAGGAGGATGCGCATCGTTCGCGGTACATTGTTCATCCTCACGAGACTAAAATGTATCATGATTTGTGACATTTTTTTTGGTGGTCAGGGATGAAGCCTGGCGTGGGCACAAATGTTAGGAGCTGTCATTTATTCCATCAAGTGAAGGCTAAGCAAAAGGGACTAGTCAAGTTGTTATAGCCACAACTTCTTTTGTGGAAATGGTAACATGTGACTATAGACTTTGTCAATAGCCTATCAGCAAACTACGTGAGGACATGATGCAATTTGGAGTGCTTGATTGACGGAGTCAAACAAACTCGCGCATTTCATTCGATCGTGATGAGATATTCCTTCCTACAATTGGGCATTATCTTCGAGAAAGAGATCATCCGACTTCTGAAGTGCCAATTGAAACCACATCCATGAGGGGAAGTGAATTGGGTGTATCGAGAAGTTAACACCCTTTTTAATTTAGTTCAATAATCAAGATGTTATATACTCACCAAAATGCGAATATGGATGCTATGCAAGTGAATAGGATAGAAGAGATGGAAAGTGACATACAATTTATAGTGGTTTGATTCAATGATCTACATCCACTACCTAACCTCCCCTGTTAGGATTTTTAAACCCTCATTTATATTGCAAATAAGTTTTACAACCTAAGCTTACAAGCCTAGAATGCCTAATCACAATTAGGACTTTCTACCTAGCCACAACTAATGTTTATGTCAGCCTTAACTAGGTATTCCCTTTGACTTAGATTCCCCTAAGTCTTACAATCATATGACTTAGTCTTACCTAGTGGACTTATCTTCACTTTAAATAATTGTTATTTTGTGCCTACCTTGAGCTTGAGAAACATCATTTGTTTCATGCTTGGATATGGATGGTTTTGATTTTATTATTGCGAATAATAGATGTTCCATTTCTCGTAAAGGAATATTTTTATGCAAATGCTGATTTGTGTGATGGTCTTTATATTCTAAGCATGAAAAAGTCCACTTGATACTCCGTCTTTAACATAAATACAAAGAGATTTAAGTAAAATTATTTGAATCAAACCTATCTTTGGCATTGTCGTCTCGGGCGCATAAATGAGAAACGCATAAAGAAGCTCCATAAAGATGGACTTCTAGATTCATTTGATTTAGAAACATATGAAACGTGCGTATCTTGTTTACGAGGTAAGATGACTAAAAGTCCACTTCTTGGACACGGTGAAAGGGCACGTGATTTATTAGGTCTAATACATCTTGATGTATGCGGTCCTATAAACATAATGGCTAGAGGAGGTTATCGGTACTTCATTACATTTGCGATGATTTCAGCATATTTGGTTATGTATATCTTATGAAACATAAATTTGAATCATTTGAGATGTTTGAACGTTTCAAAATGAAGTGCAGAATCGGCTTGGTAAAACTATCAAAACAACTTCGATCAGATCGAGGTGGTGAGTATTTAAGCCAAAAATTTGATGATCATCTTAGAAATTGTGGGATTGTCTCCCAATTGACTCCACCAACAACTCCACAATGGAATGAGTTTACGAAAGGAGAAATCGAACCTTATTAGATATGGTTCGATCTATGATGAGTCATGCGGATCTTCCATTATCCTTTTGGGGTTATGCATTACAAAGCTGCGGCGTTCACTCTAAATCGAGTTCCTTTTAAAGCGGTTGATAAAACACCATATGAGATATGGTACGGGAAGAGACCTAGTTTGTCTTTTCTTAAGATTTGGGGTTGTGAGGCTTACGTAAAGCGACAAGTCTCGAGAAAAACTAGCACTTTAAATCGATAAGTGTTTATTTGTGGGGTATCTAAGGAAACAAAAGGATATTACTTTTATAATCTCGGTGAGAACAAAGTGTTTGTTGCTCGGTATGGTGCCTTTATGGAAAAATAGTTTATTTCAAAAGACACTAGTGGGAGAGAAATAAATCTTGAAGAAGTTCAAGAATCACAAATAAACAACTTGAGCACCGCTACTTTGGAAGTTCAACAACGTTACGAACAGTTGAACCTCGCATAAGTGACACAAGGCCACGTAAATCTGGTAGGGTAAGACATGAGCGAGAGAGATTCGAATTTCTCATTGCGATAGTCGTGATGTGTTGCTTATGGATCAAAATGAGCCCCACCACTTATCGGGAGGCTATGTACGGACCGGACTCGGATAAATGGCTAAGTGCCATGAACTCGAGATGCAATCCATGTATGATAACCAAGTTTGGAACTTGGTTGATTTACTGAAGGTGGTAAGACCATTGGATGTAAATGGGTTTTCAAGAAGAAAGCGACATGGATGGCAAAGTACATACTTTCAAAGCAAGACTTGTAGCAAAAGGTTTCGAGAGCGGACTCGAGGTGTTGATTATGATGAAACTTTTTCGCCGAGTAGCCATGCTTAAATCCATAAGAATTTTAATTTCCATTCTTTGCATATTATGACTATGAGATATGGCAAATGGATGTAAAAATAGCATTTCTTAATGGAAAGTTGCTTGAGGACGTGTATATGACTGACTTTGAAGGTTTTGTACATCTGAGAATTCTAGGAAGGTATGCAAGCTTCAAAGATCCATTTATGGATTAAAGCAAGCTTCTCGGAGTTGGAATCTTCGTTTTGATGAAGCAATCAAGGATTTTGGTTTTATTAAGAACGAAGATGAGCCTTGTGTATACAAGAAGGTCAGTGGGAGTGTAGTTGTTTTTACGATGCTTGTATGTTGATGATATATTACTCATTGGAAATGACATCCCAACATTGCGAGTGTCAAGTCTTGGTTAGGGAAGTGTTTCTCAATGAAAGACTTAGGAGATGCACCTATATCCTAGGGATAAGGATCTATAGGGATAGATCTAAGAGGCTAATCGATCTAAGTCGAGTGCTTACATAGACAAGTCTTGAATAGGTTCGGTTTGCAAGACTCTAAAGAGGATTGTTGCTAATGTCTCATGGCATAAGTCTCGACAAGAATCAATGTCCTAGGACAAATGATGAGCGAGATCGTATGAATAAGATTCCATATGCATTAGCTATTGGATCTATCATGTATGCCATGCTATGCACTCGACTGATGTATCATATGCTTTGAGCACTACAAGCGAGATATCGGTCGAGATCTGG
Source organism: Stephania japonica (assembly GCA_039657345.1). Lineage (NCBI taxonomy): Eukaryota > Viridiplantae > Streptophyta > Magnoliopsida > Ranunculales > Menispermaceae > Stephania > Stephania japonica. The sequence goes on along the minus strand of CM077558.1, from coordinate 24,186,125 downwards.
TGAGAGTCCTTTGGATAGCGGTAAAGAACATCCTTAAGTACTTAAGAAGGACTAAGGAAGTGTTCTTGGTCTATGGAGGTTTTGAAAATGATCTAGTTGTAAATGGTTACACGAGATGCAAGTTTTCAAAGCTGATATAGATGATTTAGATCGCGATCTGGATATGTGTTTACTTTGAATGGGGTGCGAAGGTTTGGAAAAGTTCAAAGCAAGAGAGCGTGGCGAGATTCTACAATGAGAAGCGAGTATATTGCGGCGTCCGTCTGACGAAAGGAGGCGATTTGGATCAAAAAGTTCATTTACGAACTAGGTGTGGTTCCAAGTATTGCTAACCCTGTTTGTTTGTATTGTGACAATAACGGGGCAATAGCGAGGCCAAGGAACCTAGATCACACCACAGATCTAAACATATACTCGGGCGTTTTCATCTCATCGGAGAAATCATTGAGAGGGAGACGTGAAGATTTGAAGAGTACCTGCGAAGACAACATTGCGGATCCATTGACAAAGGCTCTTCCACAAGCGAAACATGATGGTCATGTTAGATCATTAGGCATTAGATGCATGAATGATTGGCCCTAAAGCAAGTGGGAGATGTTGGGAAATGTGCCTAGGTCAATCCATTAATAGTCTTTATGAATACATTTTAGTTAATAAAATAGAGGATTTCATTTGTTATTTATTATAATTGATTTGCATGTTTACATTATAATAAGATCCATGGGTATTTCTAGAAATATCCTAAATGTCCCTAATCGATTATTATCTTGGGAACTATAATGAATTAAGACTAGTGTGAGTCTTGATTGATGATCATCGATGATCATACGTATAGGAATACGAATCAAGATCATGAGTACTTGTTAGGGAAACAAATCTTGGACCGACCCGCTATGAGAACATCACATGGATTAAGTCATAGTTGTTTCTCATGATATGTATATTTTCGGTCCTCGACTTGAGATTACGAGAGACTTCAACATTAGGAATACGGTGATTTGAAGCAATCAAACGTTGTCTTTAAGCTTAGGACGATTATAAAGGTTGTGATTGGTTCTTGTGTGAATAATGTGGTGAAGTTGTGTAATCGAGATAAATTTGTCCCTCTCATATAGAGAGAGATATCCAGTGGATCCTCGATGTGTTAGGCTGTTAAAAGGCCTAGTCTAAGTGAATTGATATTGATCAATGTCACTTGGATGTTTTCGATCTACCTAGAGATCGAGACTAGTACGATTGAACATGTTGGATGACAATTCCATGCCTTATGTTTGATCAAAAGGATATCGTGTGACAAAAGGATGTTATATACATTATTGATTAGGTTGTATCGATTTGATATTCGTACAACTTGGGTAGTCATAATGTCTTGCTAGAGGCGCTTATGACTTGTATACCAAAATGTGTTTTGGTACACTTTGCCAACGTTGTATGAGCCTATTGGTTGCACACTAAGAATGGTTTTGCGAGATTTTAAAATGATTCGGAAGAATGAATTTTATATGATAAAATTCATGATAAAGCGTCCTTGTAGTGTATTACACTTATACCTCTTTAAGTAAGGGTATATGTGTAATTTATAACCGTCTATATACTGAGGTTGTATAAATAGACGCTTTGAGTTAGAATACAAGTACAAGAAAGATTAAAAGGGCGAAACTTTATTTTCGTTTTAAGAAACGACTTAGGGTTTTGGTATGCTCACAGATCGTTTTGGAGAGAAACTAAAAAGTTTGGTATTCTCTCGAAGCTAGCACTTCAAATCTCGGTCGCCGTTCGTGTGTGGGCTACTGATAGAGGGCGTTCGTCGTTGGCAGCGCCTTAGAGATCGATTAACCTTCAGAAAGGTACATTGCGACTGAGGTATGATTAAGTTTTCATAGTCTAAACGTGTTTTAATGGAATCGAGATTCGGATCTGTTGGGGTTTTTCTCAAAATAGTTTTGAAATCTCCATTGCGCATGAAGTAATGAGAAATACGAATCTCTCGGCTCATGTTTTACCCTAACAGATTTACGTGGGCCTTGTGTCAACTTGCCTACGGAGGTTCATTTGGTTCAGAACATTGTTGAACTTCCGATGCGGATTGATATTTATCGTGATTCTTGAACTTCTTCAAGATTTACTTTTCTTCCACTAGTGTCTTTTGAAATAAAGCTGTTTTTCCATAAAGGCACCATAAAGCAACAAACACTTTGTTCTCGAGAGGGTTTATAAAAGTAATATCCTTTTGTTTCCTTAGGACACCCACAAATAGACACTTGTCAGATTTAGGTGCTAGTTTTTTTGAGACTTGTCGCTTTATGTAAGCCTCACAACCCCAAATCTTAAGAAAAGACAAACTAGGTCTCTTACCGTACCATATCTCATATTGTGTTTTATCAACCGCTTTAGAAGGAACTCGATTTAGAGTGAAAGCTGCAGTTTGTAATGCATAACCCCAAAAGGATAATGGAAGATCTGCATGACTCATCATAGATCGAACCATATCTAATTTGGTTCGATTTCTCCTTTCATAAACTCCATTCCATTGTGGAGTTGTTGGTGGAGTTAATTGTGAGACAATCCCATAATTTCTAAGATGATCATCAAATTCTTAGCTCAAATATTCACCACCTCGATCTGATAAAAGTGCTTTGATTGTTTTACCAAGTTGATTCTGCACTTCATTTTGAAATATTTGAAACATCTCAAATGATTCGAACTTTATGTTTCATAAGATATACATAACCATATCTGTTTGAAATCATCGGTAAATGTAATGAAATGCTTGATAACCTCCTCTAGCCATTGTGTTTATAGGATCGCATACATCGGTATGTATTAGACCTAGTAAATCACTTGCCCTTTCACTTTGTCTAGTAAAGGGACTTTTAGTCATCTTGCCTAGTAAACAAGATATGCGCATTTCATATGCTTCCAAATCAAATGAATCTAGAAGTCCATCTTTATAGAGCTTCGTTATCACGTTTCTCATTTATGTGGCCGAGCGACAATGCCAAAGATAGGTTTGATTCAAATCATTTAACTTGAATCTCTTTGTATTTATGTTAAAAGCGGAGTATCAGTGGACCTTTTCATGCTTAGAATATAAAGACCATCACACAAATTAGCATTTGCATAAAAATGCCTTTACTAGAAATTGAACATCTATTATTCACAATAATAAAATCAAAACCATCCATATCCAAACATGAAAAGCAGAAATGATGTTTACGCTTTCAAAGGAAGGCACATAATATCAATTATTTAAAGTTAAAATAAGTCCACTAGGTAAGACTAAGTCATATGATTCAACGACCCAGGGCAACAACTCTTGCTCCATTCCTACGCGCGAGGATGACTTCTCCTTTTTTTGGTTTCCTACTTCTAGTGAGTTCATGCACATTTATACAAATGTGAGATCCACATCGATATCCAATACCCGGGGAATCACTAGTAGATAAATTAATTTCAATAACATAAATACTTAAGGTGGTAGTCGCACTTACCTTTTTTCTTCTTTTTTCTTCTTTAGATCTTCTAGATAGAGTTTGCAATTTCTAAACCAATGTCAGGTGCATGGCGAAATGACAATTTTCTTCCTTTTCCTTTTGGTGCTTTGAAGCGAGAAATAAGTAGTGGGGCTTGACTTGTTCCACGAAGCTTTGCGGCAGTGCTTGCGACGACCTTGGCAACTTTAGCCTTGCACTTTGCGCTTTGCCTTTCTTCTTCATTCACTTTCCACTTTTGGACCATCAACACATTACTAAAGTGTTTCTTGATATTTTGTTCGAATGAGTTTGAGCATCAAATGCAACTACGAAATTGATTTCTCCATATTATTCATATTATAGTTCATATCAAATTGTGAGTAACTTTCCGGTAATGAATTTAGGATCAAATCCGCATCAACTCTTGGCATGGGAAATCAAGTCTATCGAGTTGGTCAACATAGCCCTTCATCTTCGAAGGAACATGAGGACTAGCCGCAGCACCCTCGGTCATCTTACGAAGAATGCGGGTTCTTGGCTGTCTCGAACCTTTCTTGCCTAGCGTCTTTGTTGGAACATTTCCTTTAGCGTTACAGACCATGTCGTAGGCTTCCATTAGTTCCATGTCTTACGAAGTTAGGGACCATAGTTGCCAACATAATGCATGCAACATCGTAGAATCGTTGACATGCTTGTTATCGCATCCTTCGCGTGACTTTCGTAGCATTGGGTGAGTGGGTCTCGAGGGATCGGAGCATCCAGAACATACTGACTTACGTTCATGCTTGAGAACGATTATCGAGTTTACGAACAGATCAAGAAAGTTAGTCCCGACGGCTTATCCTTCTCGAAGGATAGATCGCATGATGAAAGGGGATTATTGTTACTTGAAGAGGCCATTGATTTACAATAAAGATTATGCGAGTTTATTTTAGTATAGAGGAATAGACTCCATTAAATTAACAACCCTCCTAAAACATATTGTTTATTTAAGGGACTAAAATCCATATTTCACCTAATTTTTCCATAATTAAGTCAATTAAAACATTTTTAATTAACTCGGGTACATCTAACTAATCATCTTATCTAATCAATTTGGATTTTAGATATTTGAATCCTAGCATATCACAATAACAAAATTTTTGATATTTATCTCCTATTCTAATTTGTTGTCTATCTTTATCAAATAGAAACTTCATAACAAAATAGATATAACAAGATAAATAAATAATTTTGAAAAATTTATTATTTATAAATAAATAATTTAGAAAATTAATTATTTGCAATTTCGATCTTCATCCAAATAATCACAAGACATGTAATTGAATCATGAACTACTATCCCGATCGAACCTAATGGTGTCATGGATCATATAATAGAAAGCTCAATTCAATTCACTAAAATTATTCAAATTAAGCTAACACGGTTACTAGCATGTACGAAACTAATTTCAATTAAATCATGAATATATGTATCATATACTACAAAACATGATAATAAATCTCATAGAAAACTTATGTATATCACATATACATCAACTATTAACATGCTTTCAATCATATATCATAAGAAAACATGCAATGAGTTTAACGGAATCAAACTCGAAGGCTACGATACCATTTTGTTGGTTTTGGGGTTCATGCGCGGCCGAGATTTCAAAAATAATTTTGAGAAAAACCTGACGGGATCCGAATCGATTCCATTAAAACTGCGTTTAAACTATAAAAACTTAATCATACCTCGATCGTAATGTGCCTTTACGAAGGTTAATCGATCTACAGGCGCGCAATAATGACAGAACGCCCTCTATCTGCGAGTCCACACACGAGCGTAGTAGAAATTTGAAGTGCTAGCTTCAAGAGAATACCAAACCTTTTTGTTTCTCTCCAAAATGATCTAGTGCATACCAAAAACCCTAAGTCGTTTTTTAAAATGAAAATAGAGTTTTGGCCTTTTAATCTTTTGTACTTGTATTCTAACTCAAAATGTTTATTTATACAACCCTTGTATATAGACGGTTAAGTAAATTACACATATACCCTTACATAAAGATGTATAAGTGTAATACACTACAAGGACGTTTCTGTCATGAATTTTATCATATAAAATTCGTTTTTAAGAACCATCTTAAAATCTCGCAAAACCATTCTTAGTGTGCGACCAATAGGCTCATACAACGTTGGCGGTACACCAAAACACATTTTGGTATACAAGTCATAAGCGACTCTACAGCAAGACATTATGACTACCCAATTGTACTGAAATATCAAATCGATACAACCTAATCGATAGTGTATATAGCATCCTTTTATCACACGATATCCTTTTAATCAAACATAAGGCATGGAATTGTCATCAACGTGTTCAATGGAAATACTAGTCTCGATCTAAGTAGCTGAAAATATCCAAGTGACATTGATCAATATCAATTCACTTAGACTAGGACTTTTAATGAGTCTAACACATCGAGGATCCCATGTTGGATATCTCTCTATATGAAAGGGACAAATTCTATCTCGATTACACAACTTCACCACATTATTCACTCAGTAACCAATCACAACCTTTATAATCATCAGGATTAAAGACAACGTTTGATTGTGTCAAATCCTTGTATTCCTAATATTGAAGTCTCTACTGGTAATCTTAAGTCGGAGAATTTGAATAATATACATATCATGAGAAACAACTATGACTTAATCCATGTGATATTCTCATAAGTGGTTAGATCGAGTACTTTGTTCCCTAACAAGTATTCATGATCTTGATTTGTATTCCTATACGTATGATCATCGTATGATCATCAATCAAGACTCGCACTAGTCTTAATTCATTATAGTTCCCAATATAATAATCGACTAAGGACATTTAGGATATTTTTATAAATACCCATGGATCTTATTATAATGTAAACATGCAAATCAATTATAATAAACAACAAATGAAATCCTCTATTTTATTAAAAAATGTATTCATAAATACTTATTAATGGATTGACATAGGGCACATTTCCCAACATTTCCTCTCTTGCTTCCACTTTTAAACTTCTTCTTATACTTGTCTCAAACTTGTACATGGTCTTGTTGAGCTTTCTGAAAGCATAGCTACTTCCTCCTCAAGATCATTGTCGTCACAAGATTTTTCATTTTCAATGATCTCTATCGATGCAATCGGGGAGCTATTTGCCTTGAGAAATCTCTTTTCTTAAACTCTTTGTGCTCTCGATTAATGCTTCCAATCTAGCTACGGTCTTTAAGTTCAAATTTATGGACCGCTCTCTAAACAAGGCATCGAATGTATAATCTCCAAGATTTTCTTGCGATTGGATAGCATACTTCTTTGGCATCTCATTCCTTAGAGCAAGCCTCTAAGAAACTTGTACACTATTTGAAGTCTCTTAATACATGTAGTTCTTTCCCAAGATTCTTGATCTCATTCAATAGTTTGTGAACTAGAGTGATAAGTGGTGGCTATGTCTAAATCTGGATTAACTTGGAAAACTTCATAGTGCTCTCAAGAATTCTCAACTTTGTCTTCTTCACTTGAATGGTACCTTCATAGTATACCTCGAAGCTTCTCCCACGCTTCACTTGGCTATTTGACAAGTGCTAACTTCGGTTAAATTCGTTCTCAGCTTAATGCTCAAATTAAATGATTCTTGGCTTGATCATTTGAAAGCCCAAAATTGATCTCTCGGCGGTGTACTCTTTCAAGGGCTTGTCGGTGGAGTGTAAGCCATTTTCAATTGCATCCTACAAAAATCTATTTTGCGCTCACAATGTAAAACTTCATCTTCCAATTTCCAATGAGCATATTTGGTTCCATCGTAAATACGGTAGCCTACTCGAGGAGTTGCACCTAAGGCAGAGCGAGATCTAGAGTTTGCATCCTTTTATAAGCGGCTCAAAGATACGATTAGTAAAACTTTGAGCAATAATACTCGATACCAATTGAAGCACACGCAAGAGGAGTGAATTGGGTGTATTGAGAAGTTAACACCCTTTTTAATTTAGTTCAATAATCAGAGATACTATATGCTCACCAAAATGCGAATATGGATGTTTATGCTAGTGAATGGGATAGAAAAGATAGAAAGTGACACACAATTTATAGTGGTTAGATCAATGATCTACATCAGCTACCTAACCTCCCTAGATTAGGATTTTTAAACCACAGCTTATATTGCAAATAAGTGTTACAATCTAAGCTTACAAGCCTTGAATGCCTAATCACAATTAGGACTTCCTACCTAGTCAAACTGCAACTGGGAGTTTATACCTAGCCTCAACTAGGTCTTTCCTTTGACTTAGATTCACTTAGTCTTACAATCATCTACTTACAATCAATAACTGAAAATAATGAAATACACTTTACAAAGTAAAGTGACACCAAGCGTTCAAATATTAGCAAGCCTCACTAGAGCCTAACCACTCTAATGCATGCAAGTATGAAAACAATTGAGAAATGCAAATATGTCAACGATTTTATGCAAAACTCGGAAATATGAAACCATTCTCAAACAAATCGATTAGAACAAATTCGATTTCAAATCCAAAGAACAAGAAGGTCGATAAAAATCAAGTTTAAGTGCAAACTTTTTTATCCAAACCAATCATAGGGTTTAATAAAATAAGTTTAAACTCAAAACCCAAGATGAGTGTGTTCAAATAACACTGACAAATGATTTTCCACGTGAAACACACAAACTTATGGAATTTAAACACAAGAAAAAACTAGGACAAAAGACTTTCTTACAACCCCAAAAGGAGTCAATTGAAAATGTTCGTTTTGGAGAGGTTGTTGTACATAAAAAGCTTCGAAAGATCTTGGTTTTTGAGATTGAATAGAACGACCTCAGAGAATAGTCTCTTTTTTCTTCATAAAAATCCAAGCTTCTCCTTTTGAAAGTTTTGAGCACTTGTGTGTTTTCTTGCTTATTAGGACAAAACTATGTTCTTGGTGGTTTTATAATGTTCCACATTCTTTTTTATCGAGTTTATGACCGATTCTAGGGATTCAAGGGAACTCAAATTTAATCAAGAATTCAAATTAAGGTGTGATTTTCAGCTTTTTAAAAAGGCTGTCGGAAGCGTAGAGATGTTAGTGCGCTAATATTCAAATCTAGCGCGCCATTAAAGTTATTAGCTATTGCTTCGGGAACCTCAAAATAAATGTTTTCGTCCCTTTGGTTAGCAAACCATTTATCGCGTACTGGGACCCAATCATGACTGTTTCATATAACATATTACATATGTTTGTTATGGAGTCGTAAAGCCTATATGGGTGGTCAGGATATTTTCACAAATCACTTAAAAATGGAAAATCTTGGTTTCATGACATGCGAGGGTCTTTTTACAAATATGCGATTTTCTTTTCAAAAATTGTTCAAAAACTAGTTTTCTTTTTCAGTAAACGGCTTTCACAATGGTTTTCAAAATGCAATGTGAACATAAGCACATAATTTAACATTGTTTGAAACTTATAGTACCGAGTAAATGTGTTAAGTTTAATTTAAAAACTTCAAGTAATCACTTGACATTTGAAAATCCATTTTAAAAGCACAATGTGCATGAACTAATGCAATGGAAGCTTGCGTAAATAAACTTGTATACCTTACATCAATGTTACAATACGTAGTTTGATCTTTCTTAACTTCATTCATTTATGTATGCCTAGAATCTTAACTTGTATGGCTTGAATGCTCGAATTCTTATGATACGATGTTTTGCAACCTTTGACAAGAAATGGCCAAATGACCTTTAATATTTATTAGTATATATTTTTACCTTGTTTGATTCCATCAAAATCTCTGGACGGAATAAATGACTAACTACTTAGTCCAACACCATTTCTATTGTGTCCATGCCAGGATCTCAGAAATTGACATATAGGCTTTGAGAGAGTATGCGCTGAGAACGATTCGACACTGGGGATTTTATAGTTCATTACGACAAATACCATCCTCGGAGATTGATTGTCGGTCAAAGTAAAGTGATTGATTTAGATTTAAAAAGGATGCTAAGGGCTTGTATTTACTGAGTTTAGTGGGTCATTGAGAAGATTATCTACTTTTGTGTGAATTTGCGTACAATGGTAGCTATCGAGAGTGAGCATTGGAATGTCACACGCATTTGAAGCATTATATAGTAGGCCAGGCCACAAATCACCCGCTTTATTGGGGGCAACTAAAGGATACAGTAACGGCTAGAACTCAAAGGTTGTTATTAATAACACGAAGAAAGTTAAGGCAGATAATGTAAGAGACTTCAGCACTGAGAGACATGACAAAAGAATGAATACGGATAAGTATCTCGAGTGAGTCCGAGATATGATATTGGTGACTTGGTATATTTGAAGGATTTGCTTGTAGAAGGGGTCACCGTCGATTTGACATCAAGAGAAAAGTGGCACCAAGTTGTTGATCGAACCATTCAAAGTGTCAAGGTGCGAGTCGGCAGCGTGTGGCGTATAGGTTGGAGTTGCCTTCTACAGCTTAAGGCTGGGGATTATCCCAAGTATTTCATATCTCTCTATGTTAAGGGATGGCTAGGTCAAGATAGAAAACCGATGGTTGATGTCAGAAACTAAAAGAGGTTCGGTGTGATGTGACTTATAAGGAGCAACAAGTAGAGATTACTGGATCATAAAGGTGCAGGATACGTAGAAGAGGGAGATCTCGATGGTATTAGTCCTGTTCTGACGTCATTACTTGGACAGTGGACTCACTCCTAGGTGAGTTCCCGAGCTCTACTATCAGTGACGTTACTTCAGCTATTTGTTTGTGACGATTTTCATTTTGATTTTCAAATTTTTGGGACAAAATTTCTCTTCCTGAAGTTAAGGAAGAACTATAACAAACTCCAAATCCTAATTTTTCGTTACATATGACAAAATTATAGACGTGATACACCAACTTAGATGCTCGTGGACCTCACAGGTAGGTTATGGGCATGTGTGGATAAGGTATACAAATCAGTTTTGTATGCTTTTCATATAGGTTTGTGATATACATACTCAGAATTATAAAGTTAATTACTGTCGTAATGTATGTATTTATATTGTATTAACTAAGTGAGGTAAAAAGCACAGTATTCGCTACTGGATAAATATGTAGATGGAGTACCTGTGTGGCTTAATGACAATACACTTGGTCGAGGAGTAATACATGCATGATAATAAATAAAAATGTATTAAATAATTAATATCAAACATCGGTTAGTTCACTAGGATCATTGTGGTAACGTGAGTTGCACGATGTCATGCGGTGTGAAGTCAAGTACCGAAACGCCTAAGGATTTGATTGATTTGTCAAGCAAAGTATGACGGTACAGGGAATGGGAAGAGTAAGTCACTCATTTAAGTCCTTTTCATTTAATCTCACTTATTTACGAATATTTGTTTACAGCTTAGTTGAGTTAAGCTACCATCGGGTTATTCTGTTACGTTTGCTATGTGAGCACAGGAAGACTATAGTATATATTAAAGGTATCGGCTCGGTGAATAAGTCTACTCCTGACTGGTTGTTACTATACATATGTCGCGGTGCGTCGTGAATTTCTGTACGCTCGTAAATCACTATGTATGGTTCCTGAGTCTCGACGAGGATCCCGCAAGCACTTTGTTATTTCGCTTCTTATGTGATATTCATGCGTTGATCTCTTTATAGTTGCATGTTTACTTTCTTTCCGCATTTTTATTAAATAGTATTTTTAATTCCCTTATTTAAGATTGTATTTACTCGGTAAATAAGTTCCTTCGACTTGCTTTACCTCTTGACTCATCGTATCTGTTTGGTTGTGATGATTGAGTGTATACCTCAGTGGAAGAGCAGTGGGAAAGGGCAAGCTTGAGGATTTTCCGTGTGACTTGGCCCATCGTCGCATCTAGACTTGTATGTTTTTTTATTTTTACTCATTTATTGTTGGGTTAGGTTATGCTTGAGAGACACTTTGTACATGTATTGATACATTTTGAGGTTCTTTTGGATGATTGTATATATTTGTACCTTAGATGGGTTTCCAGCTACTCAGGCGTTGCTACTATGACATGATTTTTATTGCTTTCTTTTGATGAATCATATTTATAAAGTCTTCCACAAGATTTGTTGTTAATGTATGGTTTTAAATAGAATGAATCATTGGGCCCAACTACTAACTTGTGAATAAATTGATATAAGTTAGCTTATATTGAGAGTCTTAGTTTGGGGTTAAATGGTGTATGATGCGCATGGGACACGGTTGGTCCGTGGCGTGGTAGCTTCGTGGGCCGCGACGCATGACGTGGTGGCCTCGGGTTTCTGGGGTCGTCACACAACACTTCAAAAAATGTCGAAAGGCAACATCAATCATCATATACATAGCATGAAATTCAAAGATTAAAACCATAATCTTCTTGACAACTAAAAATTGAATGAACTTGTTCATATTTTAAAAACTTTAGCAACAACAAACAATAACTAAGTAACCAACATATCACCAGAAAGAGCCCAAAACCGTGTGAGTATACATCAAATCCGAAGTAATTAGGCCATAATCTAGGGCACCGCCCGCCTAATCCTATTATTAAGTCCTAATCTAAGCCACATAGGTCTTAACTTCACGTATTAGTCGAGAACTTTTCCACAACCTATTCTTTCACATTTCATGCATTAAAGGATAAGTAATAACACTAGCTGCATACCATTGAATTTGTAGTTAATTAAAACATTTTAATAGTTTACTAAATTAAGCACGAGTCTTACAATTTATGCAGAAAACCATTATAAAGTACTCATAAGTGTATAAAATAGGAAATAATCGATCACATGAATATATAATGAAGTGGTGAGTATATACGTGTATGAATACATCAAAATATCAAAAACATATCAATGTAACAGTGATCTCGCTCAAGGCTAAAATGTAGTTGCCATACTTCTCTTTGCCCAAATTTTTGCTACTTGATTTGATCTTCACCCACCACATAAAAAGGATGAAGGGTATTAAAATATAATAGTAATTCCCAATGACATATCGTATTCACATTTCTAAGAAAGAAAATATTTAAAAGCATACAAATATCCAAGAATTGTCAGAATAACATATGTTGGTTAATACCACAAATAACTGAAACGACCGATACGACTAGTAATAATGATCGAAACCCATCAACTTTGAGTTACATCACATTAGCCTTGCTCCACTATCGCAGGGGCATAAGCTTTCTCAAATGCCGTATAAATATCCATAACTCGTGAATTCTCGTTGATCATCCCGATCATTACGTCGTATCGCGCGCGAGTGCAAGCAGAAAAGGACATCCTCAGTCTAGTGACCTCATTTATCGCTCATCTCTATTTGGCAATGGAATTGTCAGATTCTAAAACTACTTTTGTTATTAATAAAGTTAAGGTGGGTTTATATTATGATCTAATCAAGTGCTATGCAAAGCACACTACATAGAGTACAACCACCATAAGATTACACGCAAATAGACTATCCTAATAGTATGCTATTTTTCGTAATCATATTTACATTAAATGAACAAAATGACAAATTTCCTTGGATAAGAGTCAAGGAAGCGCTCAATGAAAACAATACATAGATCAATAGCTCACATAATGAGAGATTCAAAACAATCATGACATTGTAGAATAAAAAGTAAATCACTAAGAGAACTGTAATTCAATCATATAAAAAGAATAAAATGTATACATATACATAAACGAGATTACTCATAGTTCATGCAAATTTCCTAGCTTACCCAGCTTTCTCCTGACATTTTAAAACCCGCGCATTCGATTTCCTCAAATGCCTCCCTAAGCTCCCTCTGCATGGTTAGATATGAATTAGAGTATGTTAAGGTCACCGTGAGTTTAGGCTAGTGGTTACGGTGCCAAGTGGTTGCGGAAACATTTAGAACATGCAAGAAAAATGTTACCTTGCTTAGGTTACCTAGCTGCACGTGCAGAGAAGGCGCCTCCATAAGCCTGGAATCTAGAGACTTTTCAAATTCTCCTGTTCTTTCTCCCTACATGGCCATCTCCATTCGTATTCTGGGATCCCCGTTTTCCTACAACTGGGATCCCATACATCCTCCAAAACAAATAATCATCCACTGACATTTTATATATCATCATTCATTTATAATTTCCAAATGAATTAAAGCATGCATTACACGAAATTAGGGAAGAACGCTTCAAAATTCATAACTTTCTAAAACCAAAACCAATTTTTGAAATCTTTTATAGCTGGACTACTAGAAGAACTCAAAGATCCCAAATATGCAAATAGATTTTGGAAATGAACAATTTTTAAAACATTGAATTTCAGAATTTTTGTATCATAGACATTGAAGCTTGGGAAATTGAATTAGTGTATCAAAATGGATTTAAACGCTATGAAAAACACTTTGAAACATTAATTTTTGAGTGCACTTAGTAAATCCGAAATTTTGAGTGAATTTGTAAATCCCAAATTTTGAGTGAATTTGTAAATCTCAAATTTTAATTACAAATTTACAAATTTTTTACAAATTTACAAATTTACAAATTTAATTTGTAAAATGAATTTTAATACTAGAAGAACTCGATGATCCCAAATTTTAAGTTAATTTGTAAATCTGAGACATTGAAGCTTGGGAAATTGAATTAGTGTTTCAAAATGGATTTAAACGTCATGAAAAGATTTTGAAATGATTAGATACAAAAGCCCTTTTGATTGGAGACTACATTTTAATTAATTGAAAATAAATGAATGAGGGTTTGCTCACCAAAGTCCTAATGTTGGATTGTGGACACTAGATTTCGTTCTTGGTGGTTGGAATCCCAGTCCCTTTAGCCCCAAATTTCCAGTAATAAGAACACCATAGCTCTGATTTTTCTTTTGAGTTGGAGCATGCAAATGAGCAAGGAATTAGTTAAGCTTTGTATTTATATGGTTTGGCTTCATCTAGTGAGCAACCAGCATTTCTATGATGATTCAATGCCCCCAAATGACTCTTAGCTCCACTAATTTTCAGCTTAGTGGCAGATACTTAGACACAAACATTCATGGGAGTGTATGTTAGAACAAATCTCGAGGCACATCTATGTGTTATTAAACTAAAGTTCAAACTACAGGCTACAACTTGATTTGCCTTAATTAAATAACTTTAGGCTATGAACTTAACTATTTAAATCATATTAAAATAAAATTTAGACTTATCACATCACTATCTGTTCCTCTTTCTCCCGCCTTACACGCGCACATCCCTAGGCACGTCCCCGCTCGAGTCTTGACGCCTATACACAAGTTGAAGTGACTTAATTAGTCTACACATATACATAACACTTTGTAATACATTACAATAAATATAAAATATATCTTGATCTAAGAAGTGCCTTTGTCGCAGTATGTATCTCACATGGGTCCCACGTCACCTGGGTCGGTGATTCTAATTAAAGATTAAACAAGGGTTAGAAATTTGGATTGTGACATAAGCTTAATTTTATCACCTTACAAACTTCTATCAAAAGTATTGGTGGCAAGGATTTCAAAAGTATTGGCAACCAAAATCGCACAAGAACAGAACGCATTCACAATTAGCAAGTGATACAAATGTTAGATTTCGTGATGATTGTTAGCAGGCAATCAAGGACATTAGAGTGAGAAATAAGAAGGGATTTGTCATAAAAAACTGGATTTTGCTAAAGCCTATGATTGCGTGGATTGGAGTGTTTCTAGAACATGTTTTGATTTTTTATGAAAGGATTTGTGTGTCCTCAGATAATTTTGCAATATAATGATCAATTGGAAGTCACGCGATAAGTTTTGACACAACGTGGTTTGAGGCAAAGGTGACCCACTCTCGTCTTCTTTGTTCATATTGGTTGCAGATATGTTGGGCAGAATGATCTCGATGCAGTGAAAGTCAATAATAAGGTCAGTGGATTTTGAATTGGCAGGGAAGAAATGCATCTTTCTCATCTTTAATTCGCGAATGATTCCCTTTTATTCTCGTGAGGGCACTCCAATGATGGTGCAACACATAATAACAGTGGCTCATTCATTTTTGTGAGGTATTCGGTCTTTAGCTAAATCTTACTAAATGTCAAATTTTGGGGGTGAATTTGAGCAGCCAAGAGGCGTCTGTAACGACAGTGGCTATGTGGTGTGGTGTCGGCGCATGGTCATTGAAGTATCTAGGTATGCTATTATCGGGTTCTCTACGGGACATTGACTTTTAGGCTCCCACAACACGAAAGGTGACTAAAAGATTGAAATGATGGAAAGTTATGTCTCTCAAAAGGGGTGGTCGATTAACACTAATGCAGTCAATTTTATAGGCTCTCCCTACATTTCACATGTCTTTATTTAAGCTCCCTCGAGGTGTTGGAAAGTTGTTGGAGAAGTTTGTGAACTTATGGAAAAAAGTTTATTGAATGAATTGGAGTGTGCAATATAAGCCCTATTTATAGAATGGTACATATCTAATTTACATAATTAGTGTAGACGCTACACAATCAAAGGTAGACATTACACATTTATTGTAGACGTTTACACATTTATTGTAGACGTTACGTAATTATTGTACACGTTACACAATCGTTGTAAACGTTACGCTAATGTTAGCTTTCTAACTTCTCCCCAAACCTTCAAGGTGGTGGCAAGGAAACCAACTTAAGTTTGCAAGTCAATTCATGAAATCTAAGTAAAGGTAGTGCTTTGGCGAAGATGTTCTGCCAAGCCGATCACGCGAAGAAACAGATGAAAGAGAGACAATTCCATCCTTAAGATGTTGGCAAATTAAATGGCGTACCATTTTCTATATGTTTAGTTCGCTCACATGAAAAGATAACATTATGAGCAATTTGAATTGTACTCACTATTCATGCATTATAGAATGGTCATGAGAGGAGTGAACAATACCCATGTCTTGGAGTAACCATCGGGCCACAAAAGTTTCAATGTAGTGTTTGCAAGTGCACGATATTCAGCCTCAGTATTAGATCGAGCAACAAATGTTTGCTTCTTACTCCATGAAACAAGTGAGTCGCGAAAAGAAGCAGTAAAACCAGCTGTGAGCGTCTATCAATGGATCACCAACCCGCTAGCATCGAGTATGCACAAAGTGTCAAGGAGGATGATCCTGAAAAACATTCCATGAAGTAAGTTCCTCGGGAGCAATTTAAGAATATGAAGAATAGTCAGATAATGGGTAGCTTCAGGACCCGTCATGAATCGACTTACAATATGAACAGCATGAGCTATGTCAAGTCTAGTGACAATAAGATACCTGGTGCTTACCAACTATTATATACAGTAGGATCATCTAAAAGGGTGTCGTCGTAGGTGTGAGTCGAGCATTGTATTTCATAGAGTAGAAGCAACCTTTTAAGTATCGTAGATACCAAATTTCGAGATAGTAAATCGATGCATACTTGACTTGAGATAGATAATGTAACAACCCCAAATTTTTAACCGACTTGGTGTTACAGACTCTGTCAAAATTTGTGACAATCTGGCCATTACGCAATACCGGACAATATTTTGAATCTTTGAGTCGTATTACACCTAAGTGATTTTATGATTCTTTGATTTGGTGTATTAGTATTTTAGTATTTTACTGGCTGTTTCTTGTACGTCATATAGATATTTAATCGGAGTGTAGGTTTCGACTAGTTAAACTGGGAGAAAAACAAGTAAAAAATATACAAATAAATAGAATTTTTAATTAATTTAATTAATTAGTTGGCAAGACAAGGCGAGACTACGCGATGTTACGGGAGCTCTGAACAAGGAAAACGGACCGAGTGAATCGTCTGCTTGAACTTTAGTAGAGTTAAATATTGTAACGTACTGAACTATAAAATAAAAATTATTATTTTCAAGCAACGTTTGTAAGTTTTAATTCAAAATCGATTTACTCCTCACGAGTGTATTTGACTTCCCTTAACTTACTTCAATCACGCTTAACGCCTATAACGCTACTAATTATTTTTTTTGAGAAATATAACGCCTATTTAAAACGTTATAAATATAACGCCTATTTAAAACGTTATAAATATAACATCTATTTAAAACGCTATATAATTATAACGCCTAATTATAACGCTCTATAATTATAACGCCTATTTATAACGCCTAATTATAAATGAGAAATATATAACTTCCTATGTATAACGCTAGATAAATCGGTGAGGAGTTAGATAATTCAGAAATATAACGTTAACAATTTAACAGTCAACACTATTTAAGACAAGAAACTAACATTTTCATATCGTGATTCCGCCATCGACCTCATTATTGCTCATGGCTGATGTCTTCTACAATAATATGCAAAAGACATGTATGTGAAAATTGAATCATCGTAGATTGAAGTATCTAAAAGACTACAAAAAGACTCCTCGATCCGAACTATACCAAGGTTTGCGCATGCAACAAATGTTGGAGAAGCATGTGGCGTAGTAAAAGAACTATTCTTCCATCATCATATAATTTTAGAGCCCTGTGAGATATGTACAACCGCTACCAAGATGCAATGGCAATTATAGCTGCAGCGAGAAACCTAGATCACGCATTAGGAACATGAAAGTTGTCTAATGTCATGACAGCGTTAAGTACAATTGCCTTAAAAAGTATTTGGGTACGTTTGGTAAGCCGCATAAGAAAATGCCATGTGATTCATTATCATTTATTCATCTTCATAATTGCTCTATTATTCGTATTCCATTCCATTTCTTGCTGTGTGTTTCCTACGTAAGTGTTTCGTCTCAAAAGTACCGGGACCTACACTCAGTAGGGATAAAACGCGTACACTCGCTGGTCATCAGGTGTGTGACCACCCTTAAGTGACCGTAAGTGACACCGAGTAATCCGGGTGGACGGGTTCGAAGTCCCTTCCGGGCTCATAACAGGTGCTCGTCTGTGTCGATGCTCCCGGAAGACCTCGCGAGGTCTTCACCGGTTATGCTATGGTTTTTGTACTACTTAATAGACTCCTCTTGATTCCTCGAACACACTTAAATTTCAAATGACATATCTATGAGTCTCTGCTTTATCATGCATATTGCTCTATTTAATTTCCCAATCTTTTTTTATTACCGCATGATATTTAGGGATTACTTTATTTGAATTATCATGACCATTACCGTTGTCTCTTCCACTGCATTATATATCGATTTTATTCTTTAGCTTACTCACCGTCTGGCTGTGCACGGCAGCAGATAGGCAAGTGAGAGCAGCAAGGCGCAGTGGAACTCTCATTGTGGGATCTATCAGCCAGGATTAGCTACGTCAGATTTTGGGAGACAATTCTATAGGTTTCCTTATGTTTTGCTTTTATGTATATCGTTTTATATATATATATACTTTGGGATTATTAAACTCGGAAAATTTTCGATGAGGATTGGTATCATGTACCTTTGCATTTCCGAATTGTACATGAATACCCTGGGTTTTCCACACTTATAGAATTCCTCTACTTCCTTTGACGGGAAATATATTTCCCTTTCGTTTTAATTGTTTAGTCTTCCGCTCGTTTACTATTGCAATAACTCTTTCATAAATTACTAAATTGACTAAATTGAAGGCCGACGAGGTTTATTGCTACTGAGTGATGACTGGCTCGTACGGGTCTAGGCCGGCGCACCTCCAATTGCACGAGGAAATTGGGGCCGTCACGCTGGTATCAAAGCTTAAGGTTATAACTTTAATTCGACTTCAAGTTAAAACACAAACCATTAAGACAAGTGGAAGTTAGGAATGGTTGAACTTAAAGGAAACCCTATAATCCTTTTAAAAAAAAACTTATATGGGGAGTTCCTGGGATGAGTCTAATTTAACTGCACATATTATGATTATTGTGTGTACTATATGGGTATGCGGTAGCTATGTATTGTTCCAAGTATCACTCTCTTGGTTCGGGGACAAAGCTAATGGCGGATCGTGCAGGCTCGAGCGACGCATACGGGACAAACTGGTCCTTGATTTGTTACCGTGAGAGTTTCGCTGGACACTTTAGATTTGAGGATCTAGTGCGGTCACTTTGGACACCTACGTGCTACTACGACTCCATTCACCCCGACTACGTGTTGCTTCCTACGAACACTACTCGAGGAGTCGAGATTCCAACTGTCGCGACATTCGCGACTCCGATTTCGTTAGCGGCGATACCTCGAGTGAGCCGTTCACAGCTGCGTCGCTTGCGCAAACCGAGGCTGAAACACCGCCGATAGCACAAGCAAAGGAAATACCTACTATATTAGCTACACTGTTGCCACTGGGCCGACAATACTGGGGCCACGACACCTGTTAAAGAGCGCGGGAGCCACCACCGAGGCTGGGGTAGTGGAGAGAGTTCAAAAGGCACTCACCGTTGAAGTTCTATGGTAAAACAATGATTAGAGGCTGTGCATAACTATTCTTGAAGAATTACTTAGAAGGTTCACACCATCATCGCTACCGATGAATGTGTTGAAGGCGACGATCTCTTTCGTCAATGTTGCAGGGGGATGCCAAGATTCGCAGACTAAATTGCTGCTATCCGAGGCATTCCGAGAGATTGGATCGGGACTTTAAGATTCAATTCAATCAAAAGTACTTCCTACCGATCGTTTTTCGAGTGAAAAGAAACAAATTCGTATTTGCGTTATGAGACAGAGCTGCAGTACCCATGACGGAGTTTAGTGGTTCAATGTTTCCCGTAGTACGAACTGATTGGGTGCATTTCATGTTCCGGTTATAATATGAGAAGACGAAATTGAGACCCTTGTGGGTAGCATATGTGGTAGAGCGAAATAGGATGTCGAAGCTTCGCTAAGATACCGAATCATTTATTTGTATTTTGTTACCCAAGGTTAGATTTTGTGGACGCGTGTTTGTGAGCAAACCATGATGCAATTGATTTTGAGAAGATTTAAGCCGCGAGATCGCTTATGTATTCGAATATCTAAAAGTTCATGGTAAGAACCGACCAACCCACATCCTGGAGTGAGTCGCGATCATGTTCTCTGCACGTAACATACGAGAACGTCACCTAGATGATAAGCTCGTTCAAGTTAACGAAATGACCCCTGAGAACTTGAAGCACCTATTCGGTCTGAGAGGGAGCTTCGAACTTGACATAAAAGTTTTGGCCTAAGTTCCTGAATATTACAACTTTTCGTTTATGCGTAGTATCCGAGGAAGACCAACATTGTTGGCCAAGCGCCGCGCCTGCAAATGATTGGACGCGCAGGTAATGTCATAAGAACCCTACGAGCGTGGTTTGACGTTGAGGCACGAGTAGTCATGAGTTCAGCTGGACGTGCCGACGACTATCGTGACCTGTGATGACGTGGTCAAACGATGTTGCACTGTCCTCATTTGGTATTGTGCGCGAAGGAGTCAGCAAGACGACAGGCCAGCACTGGCTGGTGCGGCAACAGATGGGCGGATAGTTCAGATTGCCTGTGATTTAGCTCATTGGCGTACCCATGTTATATGGTCATCGCGGGCGACTAGGGTTTCTACTTCTGGTGGTCGACGTGTGTAATAGTTACTTTCAGGGAGATTCATTGTTTCGGTATTGT
This sequence comes from Stephania japonica, assembly GCA_039657345.1. Classification (NCBI taxonomy): domain Eukaryota; kingdom Viridiplantae; phylum Streptophyta; class Magnoliopsida; order Ranunculales; family Menispermaceae; genus Stephania; species Stephania japonica. Next base: position 24,165,122 of record CM077558.1, on the reverse strand, counting down.
TGTGTATCCGGGTCGACCCACGCTGCGCCTACATGCGACATTCTTTTCGTGGCTGTGGATGATTTTCGAGGTGTCGGAGTTGTTCCTGAGCGTGCAGGACATGCTACCGAGTAGAGGTCGGGCATCCACCACCTGGAGGACTACTACACCCACCTATTTCTCGATGGAATTGGGTACATAATGATATGGATTTCGTTAGCTGCTGCCCCGATCTCCTCGTGGTTATGATAGCATCCGTAAACGGGCCCAAACTAATTTAATCGTATTTATGTGTTAATCACGAGGATTGACTTTAAAAATTTTGGCTGCTATTTAAGAGGAAATTTTGGTGGACTTTGGGAAGAAGAGTACCCAAAGTTATATTGTGTTATTCAGGTATGTCAGAGTGTCTATTATCAGGATGTGGGAAATTATTATTTATATAAACATCACATGTGTGTAAGTTGATAACGGGCAAGGCTACAATCGGGTACATATGTCTCGAAGTGTTGTCGAGGACCTGCACGGTATTGGCACAGTCAGTACGTGGCAAGGGTTGCTCTGCAATTAGTAGCCAAGTGAAGCAGACGCACTTACAATTTTATATAATTTATTAGGTGATTTAACCTAAGGTTGAATTAATGTATTAATGAATTAGTTGAAGTCCTATAGCTCTGATAGGAAAAATCAAGATGCATTGGATAATCCTCGAGATGCACAACAAGGAAATTCTGAGATAGATGGTGTCATGACAGGTTGTTCGAAGTGCTTCAGATACGAGGTGATCGCTGGTCGGCTGGATTAGCCCTCGAGATGCGTGTTCACACTAGATTAAAATCACAACTATATATACATGATAGATCGATCGAGCATGCAAAGAATGAAAACAGCCAACAAATTTGTAGGGGATCGTGAGGAGAGAAATTGTTGATTGGGAACTTTAGAACTTTATCACATGTATATGGATTATCGTTTACTTGGCCTCGCTTATATACATGGTGTTTATTCCTGCTTTCCATCGCTTAGGCTTAATAAATTTTCATAAAATACAAAATTAAATGCTTCCGCTAATGATGTTATTGTAATTATCAACTAACCTCGCTAGAGGTGCAAGACAACTTAATATAGTGGAAGATTAGTTACACGAAGGCCACTTTATGCAGCCGTGGTCGCGGCATAAAGAAGATGACGCAATCTGCGGATTTGACAGGAGCTGCATGGTTTCATGGCGGAGGGCATCGATGCTCATCGGGCTGCCTCGGGAAATTGGGGTCACGTACAGCTTTGATATCGTGAGCCTAGGTTTGAGAAGCCTAGGGAATGAAGCGTGGATTATGGTTGCCTCTTAGTCATTGTGGAACCGATTGTAGTTGCGTGGTTCGTATGGAACCCGTGGAGCGTTACTCGGGATTGTTCAATTTTGATACCTAAATTCTCCTAATTTGAAGAATTGTAACGGCTCAAATTAATTTAATCAGGATTAGTGTTAATCACGAGGACTAACGGGCGACCAAGCATTACGGTGATACCGGGTGGACTCAAACAACAGTACCCAGGTTATATTGTGCTATTTGTGGCGTTGTATGTCTATTATTGTGATACGCGAAATTATTATTTATATAAACATCACATGTGTGTAAGTTGATATCGGGCAAGTTTACAGATCGAAGATATGTCCCGAAGCGCGTGTTTCGAGGATCAAATACCGGGTATCGGGTAAATGCGGTACGGGGCATGGGTTGCCGTAGTGGCTTGGTGCTAGTGTGACGAATTTATGAATTTTTATATAATTTATTAGGTGATTTAACCTAATGTCGAATTAATGTATTAATGAACAGTTGAAGTCCTATAGTTTGATAGGAAAAATCAGCATACCGATAATCCTCGAGATGAACAATAGGAAATTCTTAGATAGACGGTGTCATGATAGGTTGTCTCGTAAGTCGTGGTGACAACAGGTGACTGCATAGTCATTGGATTAGCCTCTAGATGCGTGTTCACACCAGATTAAAATCACAACTATATACACATACAGATCGATCGAAAGCATGTAAAGAATGAAAATTGCTGTTTTCAAC